>JAVJGI010000062.1:3501184-3548731 GCA_035590275.1 Ibycter americanus
AAGAGAGAATCATATACATATATAACATGCTTTATAGGGATATATTAAAATTGAGTTCCTTTAAGTTGCTAAAGCAAAATCAATTTTAAATCTAAAATACGTATAAAATTAAAATAGTAACATTACTAAAAATACGGGTTTGAAGAAGCCTTTGGGAGAAAATCTACAAAAAATGGACAACATAACAACCCTATTAATGGGAACAGTAAATTATTAACTTAGCAGAAGTGTCATATGTTTGGAAACAATTTTTAAAGCATCTCATACCTCAGCTAATCCTTTCAGGAGAATGCTTTAGTTCATCATAGGGCTCTACTTTTATTTAGTTAGAAATACAAGACAGATACATCCTTACAATTCCTGTCACAAAGGTGACAGTGGCTATTTTCTTGAAGACAGAAAGCATAGTCATGGGTTGGTTTCTTGTTGGTTCCTTTTACAAGGTGTCTTATTCTCTATATCAATATGCTTACTTAAAGTGCTCGTGAAAAAACGAATGTTTCCTTGCAGTGGAAAAGAAATAAGGATAACTATGTTCACTGCAAATAATTGTTAAAGGTTTCTGCCACAATTTTGGTGAATATACAAACAGGATTATTAGTTAGAAAGGTAAACCCAGATCAGTCAGGAGTTATTGTGGTTAGACAGATTGCTGCTAATAAAATTCAGATGTCCATGATTTGAATTACAGTTCTCATGAAGATAACATCAGATATATTTTATTATCTTGGAATGCAGAAAAATCTTTAACCAAATTGAATGCAAATATAGTTCTTCTATTAAAAAAAATTATTTTGGAGAAAAGCTAAGAACTAGCATTCCTTTCACATATGAGAATCCTGGAAGTTTAGATTTAATGAGTGGAGTTTCTTAATTTAAAAAAAATCCTAAAAAGGTAAGAAAACTAGGACTCTCTGCACCATAGTCTTTGGTAATGATAAAATCTACATGGAGTATCAAAATATGTGATTGTATTTCCAATATTTCAGATTTTTGTTTCAGTTGAAGGCATTTTAGTAGAAGCAAATATAAAGGCTGAAAAAAAATAACTGTAGGTAGTTCTGATTTACATATCTGTAAAATACTTGAAAATAGAAAACGTGCAGGAGTGTATTACACATGAGCTGCATGTCAAAAAATAATTTTAAAATGGGAAAGCAATTTTCATGAGCAACTTCTGCCTGTAAAATGGTCTAGTTTTTTTAGTAGTCACCTAAAAAACTCTAAGTGTTAAGTCCAATGTTCATTTTCCTGAGACAGTAAGGCTCAAATCTTGTCAAGCTGGAAAGCTCAGTTCCCTACATGTAAGGTTATTTTATCTCTCCTTCTGAATGAAATAATACCAAAGAAGTTGATTTTGCTTCCCCAAAATGCTCAGTTACTGTCAGTCAGGTGAATGCCTTCTAACTCACACTGCTCTCACTGAAACACATGCCAGAAATAAGACATACCATGCAGTTCACTAGGACCTGTAACGTTTGGGATCAGCTGCCATTGCAACTTTGCTAGTTACTTTCTGGCAACTTTTACTGCAGAGGGAATAATCTGTTCACTTAAGCCATTACGATTTTTTTTTTTTTTTTGAGGTATGTTTATTTTAACTCTAAAACTGTAAGATAAATTCTTATCAGAATGAGCATCTTACACATGAAGTAATTTTTCATATGGCTGTTTGCTGGAACAAAGTTGAACTGTTTTTTGGACTTAGATTGGCATTTTCATCAAACTTAGTAGGCAAAGCATTGAGCTTCCCATTAACAGGAGGTTTGTAACTGTGCTAAATAATGATACAATTAAGGGAATCCATTATGATATAAGGGGGAAAAGCTAAGCTTCTGAACATTTATTATTTACATTGCAGCTTGAACATAGCCAATAATCCAGCAGGAGAAAAGAGAAAGCTCTTATGTAGTCTGTGCCACTATCAGTAAAAACTGGGTGATGAATGGACTGAGAGCAGGAATTGGGGATATTGGTAGATAAAAAACTAGATATGAGCCAGCAATGTGCGCCTGCAGCCCAGAAAGCCAATCATATCCTGCATATGAATGCATAAAAAGAAGCATGGTCACCAGGACAAGGGAGGTCATTCTTCCCCTCTACTGTGCTCTCATGAGACCCCACCTGCAGTACTGCACCCAGTTCTGGGGTCCCCAGCACAAGAAAGTTATGGACCTGTCAGAGTGGTTCCAGAGGAGGGCCACAAAAATGATCAGAGTGCTGGAACACCTTTCCTATGAAGAAAGGCTAAAGCACTTGGGGTTGTTCAGCCTGGAGAAGGGAAGGCTCTCAGGAGACCTTACTGCAGCCTTTCAATGTATCAAAAGAATTTATGAGAAAGATGGTGATGAAAGATGGATGAAATCCTTTTCACCAGGGCCTGCAGTGACAGGACAAAGTGTAACAGTTCTAAAAAGGTAGATTTAGATATAAAGAAGAATGTAGACATAATTAGAGATATGGAAGAAATTTTTTATTATGAGAGTGGTGAGACACTGGAACAAGTTACCCAGAGAAGTTGTGTATGACCCATTCCTGAAAGTGTTCAAGGTCAGTTTAGATGGGACTTTGAGCAACCAGATCTAGTGAAAGATGGTCCTAGCCATGACAGAGGGATTGGACTACATGATCTTTAAAGATCTCTCCCAATCCAAACCATTTTATGATTCTCTAATTTTATTCTAATCAAAGAGTCTTCAGGAGTCACATATGTGAGATTCTGAAGAATGACAGGTATAATGAATGTAATTCAAACAACACAAAAGAAAGATGAAAAAATAAATGCACAATGACGTGGAAGGCTTCACAAAACCTAGATCAAGATGAAAAAACCTTTAAAACAATTAGAAATATGTACCTGAAATGTTTTCATTTGAATAAGATGCCATGAAATGCAAATTAAACCATTTAAAATTGCAGCTTCAGGTCTTTACTGAACAGAAACTGTCAAGTTTAAGATCCTGCATGAACCTTAGATAGAGTTTTTTTCAGATTTACTGTGTCTTTAGACACCTCAATGGAAACTAATTCAGTAGATAAGTGGATTCTAAAGAGCAAAGATGCAAGGTTGCATAAGCATTGAGAATGGAGAATTATGCAACAAATCTCATAATGTCATGTATAGACATCCAAGATGTAACGTATTACAATATATTGTACTGGTACCTCTTTTCAGAAGGATAAGCTAGAAGTTTGTTAGAAGAAGAATACTAAGCTATTCTAAAGATGGAAAGGGAAGAACCAAGACAGAATGAACTACAGCTGTTTTCTTCACAGAAAAATAAAAACATGAAATAAGAATACGTACAACAGTAGATATTCTAGAGAATTTAGATTTTAAAATGCTGTCATCCTTGTAAGAAACTATGATAACAAGAAATACAGACTGTCTGATAAAATAAAAGGGTAAATTTTATCATAATATATAATTAAACTGTATTGGTTGCTGCCACACGACCCTGTCTAAGTGAAAAAATTTAGCTGGCTACCAAACGGAATAATACAGGGATATTTTGGAATTATAATTAATCATTATTTGGGGCAGGTATGAGACTTTGAACTGCAGAGTATTGGGCAGTTATTAGAAACCAAGATCAGACCAATGGAGGCAAGGGAAGAAATAAGTTTCATCCAACTGCGTATTGTGGACAGGACTGTTATCTGCCTACAGGAAGTTTACAGCGGTAGGCAGAAAGGACCAGCAAAGTCTGCCTATGTTTCTGTTTTCAGCTCAGTTCACTAGTCTATACTCTCATTGGTGGAGTATGCTATCTCCATGGTGGAATACAGCTGGAGTGCACTGAACAGTTGGTTGAGGACTCTGAGATGCAAACGTAGGCTATTATTTGCCATCTGAGCATTTGAAGCATTTATTTTGAGAATGACAAGCCCAGCAGCTAATGGTAGCAACGTTTCAGATAATCCAGTAGTGATCTTAACTGGAAGGCCATTGCACACTGAAGAATTAATGATCCACATAACAGTTTACCTGAGAAGGTGCAGGCCTTTGTTGCACCATGTTTTGTTACGATGCCCATATAGCTTAGCCTTCAGGGTTGTGTTGTGCTGTCCATATCCCTTGGTTGCAGGGTACGCTTAGTAACAATAATAAAGGAGCCTGTAGGCATTTCCATTTACATCACCAATTATACCACCTGTGTGTGCTTGTATTTACCTTAAAGTGAATCAGTATGTTCTCATGTGAACATCCTTCTATTTGACACTAGAAATGATTAATAGAATTGTTCTTTTCTAAGAATACCCTATAGAAGCTCTAAATACCAAAATGCCATCAAATAGATGGGATCTGCACTACATGCTGTTCCCTGACTGGAGGTCTGTCTGATGATACACAACTGTTCCAGACATCTGAAGGCACGTAAGATTATCCATACTACCCTCTTTTTCCCTACAACGTTAGCTCCAAGAAATGATATTTTTAGCAATATCTTACTGAACCCCAGTGATCTTGTCATCGGGATCATAACGAACACCTGCCTCAGTGCCTTGCAGCAGTGCACTACAAACCCCAGGATAGATAAATTAGACATCTAAGCCACCTGAGAGTGTTTGTTCCCCAGAATACAAGTTCTAGGGACACGATGGATGTCTCTTCACTATCTGAAGCCAGCACAGAGCATTACATTCAATTTTGCTTTGTGGTAGCATCCGCCAGAAAAGAGGATGTCAGTCCCTGCCTTCGCTGTTCCGATTCAGAACAGCTACAGTGTAAACATACTTTCTCTCCTATGCTGTCTGTACTATGGAAGTGATAGCTCTTGATCAGTGGGACTCGATATATGTAGGTGGGAACAAAAATATCAAAGCTGTTCATTAGAAGGATGGACAGTACCTACCTATTCAAGGTAATGAAAAGACATTAAGTTGTCACACTTGTAAACAGTCTGGCGTTGGCCATAGGACATGTAATTTGACAAAATATGAATCTAATCCAAGATGGCAATGCTGGTGTTACTAAATAGGTATGTTTCTTCATTATGACCAACGGATAAGGTTTCTCCGAATGCTTTCTCTGTTGTAGTGTTCCCTTGAGGCAAAATGGCTGTGACTATCTGACTCAATTTAAACTACAACTGATTTGCATCATCAAGTAGTGTAAAGCAAAGAAGCATTGTTATGTTAATAATTAATTAATATTTCAACACCTCTATTTCTTCAAAGAGTTTGTCTTGCACAAATAATGTCTAAAAGCAAAGACATGCTGCCATTGCCTCTGTCGCTGCTGTTCTACGGTAGAAGAACAATAGTCCTACAAATAGCAACTAGCAGGATGCTAGTGATTGAAAAGAACTTAGAGGCAAAGAGAGGGATGGTTGTGTGTATGTGTGTGTGTAATTTTCCTTGGGAATCAAAACACTTCGCAAACCAGAAAAAGAAAGAGCTTTTGTATAGCCACTGTTCCCTTACATGTGGAAATGAAACAAATTGATAGAATTATCTTATATATACAGTCACTAACCTTATTGATCATTGCATCTGAGCTAGTACAAAGCGATGAATGAGCTTTGCTAGATGAATGGGTGCAGAAGCTGTAGAATCAGTGAGGAGCAGGAAATGAGTGATTTTCTGACCTACTGGAATCACATAAATATATGTATCTCTGTACGTCATAAATAACACAATTTCACTTGTAATTATGCTGGTAATCTAAACTGGAAACCGATGTTTATGCTCCTGGATTAGGTAATTAATGCATTGAACAAGAAAGAAGCTAAATCTTACATCAAAGCCTCAAGCAAAATCCTTGTGCATTATTTAAATTATTCTGATTTTCTAAACTTTATCTGATTGAATACAATGATGTATGTAGAAAGGGCATATGAAATATCTGTTCAGAGGTCCAGCAGAAGACAAGACCTCAAAGGATATGAGAAGAAGAATGAAGAGGTAAATCTCCCCTGGTGTCCCTGCAGAGGGAGACAGGAAAAGTTGTTTGGCACATTTCAAGAATATCAGGCTTTTTCCTCAAGGCTACATTTATTAGTCCATGGATTAATAAATTCTCACTTTGTGGGCATCTGCATTTCTGTAAGAAAACACAGAAGTAATTAATTCTTCAAATGAAAATACACTTATGTTCTCTACCCTTTAGTAATAATAATTTTCTATCATGGAATGATTCTCTGAACACACACACACACACACACACACACACACGCATTCATTAGATACCTGCCCATTCTCAAATGGTAATGGACAGTTATTTATAATTTTCCTTTGAAGTGTAACAGCAGAAATATAATTCCTATCCATTAACAGTAAATAAAAATGCTATTTGTTCCTTCTTTCTGTTTAAATGACACATTAACCTTTTTGATTAATCTAGCACTAAAAGTCACATGGTGTTGTTTTATTAAACAGCATTTCACGTCAGTCTTAATAGCTCCAATCAAACATCACTTACTGTTTGCCCTTGGAGTGTTCACTTCTTGTGTTATTTGCATAAACAAATCATGTAATACACCTCTCTGATGCAAATCCCATTGATTAATATCACATATTTGTCTTGCAACAAAGGACTTCATAAGTTAAAGATGCACTAACTAGAAGAGGAACAAGTGCAGAGAATGGGAATACATCGACTCTTCAGTCATGTGAAATTCCCCATGATGACTATCATTGTAATTCCACTGAAAGCAATGGAGCTAAACTGACTAATTTAAATCTTAATTCCTTCACTTTGCCTGGAAAATGAAGAGCCAGACATTTTACTGGTAACAGCTGGGTTTGTAGCTTCCTGCAATCTGTATGACCTTGTCAAGTTTCCTTAATTTTTATTTGGACTCCTTTGTCCTCAATCTATAATGAACAAATCTGCTCATTGAAATCATAAACTTAATTTAGACAACTTTTTTTTTCTCTTTACAATGCTTATTCAAGATTCTGGTTTCATTACGCAACAGCATATTTGTCATATTTATTAACCCTAATTAATTATTGATTGCTCCCTTTTTGCTAAGTCTGGGCTTCCACTAATTACTAGGTCAAAAATGAAGGCAAATGAAGGTGCAAAATAAAGGTTTTGAGAATGGGTATAAAGTTGCAGGTTTCAAATAAATAAATTTTAAAATAAAGAGGTTTAATCTTTCCCTGTACTAACCAGGCAATTTCTATAGGTGTGTGAGAAAACCCCGATCAACCAGAGACACAACACCCCATTTTCTGATGCTGAAATTCAATTCTATCCTTATTTCTGTAATTTTCCTTCAGAAATAGAATAAGAATTCAGTTTGATCTAAAAAATAAAAAGCCTCATGAGGAGTTTCACAACGAAATATTGGATGTACATGTGACTCTTTAAGCACCTATCAGAACTATCAGATCACATTACCAAAAGTCATTGCCAACTTGTATCTTAGCACTGCAAGTGCTTAAAATCACATGGAACTTATGCTTCCATGAGTAGGTCTAATAAATGCCTACTTTTCTTCTGCTGAACATCTAACACCTACCTGTGTCTTACCATTGAGCCTTACACTTCTAAAGGCCAGGAAGAAGCCCCAGCTGACCACACAGACTGATGCTTATGCATACAGTTGACCCTAAACTGGTGAGCATACTCTGATAAAAAGGTAACCAAGACAGAATGTAGTAGCAAATTGCTTAGAAGACTTGTTTAGGAAGTGGAAGACATACTCATATTGCTGCCTACCCAATTTGGAGTTGGGATTAGAAGGCAGCTTCACTATCTTCTTGCTCATACAGAGAGGTTTAACTTCAGCAAGAGGTAATAAATAAAACATACTACAGAATATTTTTCATGTAAAATAATCTTTAGGAGACTGGAGACTTATAAATCTAAGACTAAGATCAAATAAAGACTTGGGACCTGAATATCATATGCTGTTAAGAACAAGAATATCTTCAAGTTATTTACAACATTTTTTATGTGTGAAGTCCCTCAGGAGGGGTGTTTTGCAACTGACAGTCCAAGTTAGTAAAAGGAACTACTTTGCAGTACAGAATGCAGTTAACCAGCTGAAGTCTTAAAAACACATTGTTAGGAAATTTTCTTCTTCTTTAATGAACGTTAGGGAAGCTGAAACTGATACTTGATTGTAGCCTGTAACACCTTATTCCACCCCACAAACAAACAGATCACACAGGTTAATCCTGGATTCTGCAGGTTTTAGTCAATGAGCTGTCTTAGAGAAGGATTTAAGCTTCAATTTCCTGCTCAGCAGCACTTTTGACCTTAGACAATAAGCTCATATTATTGTGCCTTAGTTCCTTTTTTGTAAAATAGACATTTTCAAGAAAGGATGAGATCTCCTGAAAAAGAACACTATAGAAAATATATCTTCCCTCCAAAAAGAGCATTTTTCAAAAATCTTACCCAAGCCACTCCCTGGTTTCTCTTTGGGATGTTTTGGGGTTTTTTTTCTGCAGGGGGAGTACAGTGGCAGAGGTTGGTTTAAGTCTTTGCTTTAAAAAATTGTAATGTCTGTCTTTTCAGTTGATGCTATATGATTGATGTTACTATGATTTTTGTTTGTTTGTTTGTTTGGGGTTTTTTGCCTTGTGCCAGTTTCTGGGGCTATTGTATGAGAATGTTCACCTAAAAGAAACAACGAAGTGAGCAAAATTTTACTCTGACTAATCTGAGAGAAAAATCACATAAACCAGAAAGCAATCAAAAATGTCAGCTTACTACTTGAAGGATGTGCCATAGTTACCTCCAAGACTCCAATGGATTCTGGGCTATTTGGCAGAAATAAGAAAAAACAAAACAAACCACAAAACCTCAGGATGTGTTCATAAGCAATTTGTATGAGGTTTCTGGGAAGAGAAAAGAAGAGAATGAGATGCAGCAGAACAAGACTCTAATGTTACAAAGCACATATTGACAACTAGAACAGTGTCTGATGTTTTTTCCCCTTACAATGAATTACAGCCCTTACTTCCCCATTGAGACAGCTGGAGCTGCATATAAAAATGCATGAACAGCAGTGTGAAAATTGCAGACATATTGCTAGTTTTTATAGTAAAATAAGTTCAATTCCATAGCCAAGTTAGCGTTTTGCTAAAGTCTGAGCAATTATTAGAATACAGAAGACTAGCTTACCATCATTGATGGTAAATGTATTACAGAGAACAAGAAAATATGTACCTGTCACAGCGCATTGAGAATTTGTCCAAAGTAGAGAAATTTTGTGGCAAGAATGCCATGATAAACTGATGTCTAGTGTCTTCCTTTGAAATAGCCTGAAAAATAAATAAACTTTTCATGTTATTAGCTATGTACTTATTATAAATCGTAATTGTTTTATCTTTACTAAGAGTAAGGAAAGCTATTTACTTCAAGGAACTCATCTACTGTTCTGTAAATTTTGATTATTTTTAGTTCTCATACATGGATAATTTACTGTATCACCTGCTGCATACAGGCCTTTGTTTATTCATGTAATTTTCAACTGTTCTATATTTAAAGAGTAAAATACACTTCTAAAGACATCCAGTGGAAGAATTTTGTGATTTATAAGCTTTTAACTTTTCAGTCATCAATGATAGAACAGAGATGTTACTGCTGCATGCCATAACAGTCAGAGATTTCAATCACAATCAGGACTGAGTAATCACTGTAATAAGGTCACTTTGTCCTAAAAGGACTAGTGTCTAGTTAAACAATAAAATTAATAAGAAGGATTTTAAAAAAAAATTATTTTGTGAAGCACTTTACCCATTGTATGAACAGAAGTAGAAGCACAAATGATTTTTAGTGAAAGCTGCTATAGAGGAAAAGAGAATCAGTTTTATTAGCTATTTTAATTTCTGTTTTATAAACATACCTTATGACAGATGGATTTTTTTATATTTTTCTTCTTTGTGAAAAAATAGGGGTTTCATTTTTGGTTCCTTGTTTGTTTGGATTTTTTTTCTGAGTCAATACTGTGTATTTCACTGATTGTTTCAGATTTTTTGAAAATTCAATGAATGATATTTTGTTGCAATGAATTTCTGTTATATTTTTTTAGAAAATCATTATTTTCCCTTATTAGTCTGAAATCTGCTGTCTTTCACCATGGCTGAATAGACTTGGTTATTGTAAAAATGACATTCTTTTTCTCCTACCTCCCAAGAGTTCACGACTCTTCTTAGTTGTCTCTGCTTCAAAGTAAAGCCTACTGTTTTTATTCTATCAGAGATCCTATTAGAGATCTTAAATTAACATTTGGAAAAAGGATTCACAAGCCATATAATCGCTATAAAGAAATCATAAATTGTGATAAAACAAAGACACCTTTATTTACATAATGTAAAACTGTTGAATAGTACTAAAAAAAACCAAACCCAAGACAGTATTAGCACACAAACCCATAATTATTATTAACACACCTTCATATGATAATTAATATATTAATATCAAAATGGAAATGACCTAAGCATGTTAAATTAGCTTGTTTAATTAAAAATTATATTATTTTCCTGTTAAATGGAGCTTTGCTTGAGTTTTGAAGGGAAATGTTTATCACTCCAGCATACTGCAAGCCAGTGCCTAGTTGAGTTCTCATGTAGCTACATTGTTCAGGAATATGACCTGAAAAATCATGGGATGTTCTTAGAGGAGTTAAGTACAAAAATAGAGTCTACTGCAGCTAGTTGAACTGTTTTAGTTAGGGGCTCACCATATATTTTGCAGAAAATGTTAAAAGTCTGTTTTCTTCTTTATTTATGTTCCCCTATATCTTTAATTCAATGTTTTGAGCTTATTCCAACAAATCTGAAAACATTCCCACATTTTGAAAAATTCAGCATCACCTTGCTTAGCATATTATTAGTCACAAAATCCTGGACTGTGGAGAAATTCAGTTTCAGACATCTTTGTTACGAGCAAAGAGTCTTTTGTGTTCATGCCTATGCAACATAATTTATATCAAGGGCAGCTGGGGTAAAAATAGGTATGAATCTGACTCTAGAATGTGGAAACTGTATATAAATACTAGGTCCAGACACTCATAAATGGCAAGAATTTCATCGTGTAATTCTGACATGGAAGCCAAACAAATACATTCATAATTCTTCCTCAAGCGTGGTTACAAATGCAAACCATCTGGAACATGTTTTGCTTAGAAACAAATTACATTCTCACATAGTGAACTGTCAAAAAGAAAGACTGATTTGTAGAGTATTTCAAATTTCAGCTCAGGAGTTGAGGCCTTGGGTCAAATCCTTTCTCTGCCATGGCTTGCCTTTGTGATCTTTGGCATATCACATAAATCTAGGTATCAGAAAAGGACTTACATGCCTAAGTTCTAAGTTGTGATCTCAAGGCTACTTCATTGTGGAAGCACTTGTACTCTGCAGATGTCATTATTTTTACCTTTAGAGTTCCTAAAAGTGCCATAACTGCTTATTGGCAGAGGTCAATACATTCTGCATAGCTCAGCTTATTGCTTAGACTTGTTATATTCATGGTTATAAGTTGTCCTATTTAGCTTGGCAAGGATTCAGAAACTAAATGTCCCTCTCCCTGAATCCTCTGTCTGGCCAAGGCACTCGGATAATTCCTAACATCTACCACAGGACCAGTATCCTCATATAAGCTAACATGGGTCATTAGTTTCTTTAAAAATATAGAAAATAAGACAGTTGTGATATATTCCTGTCTTCCAGTAGCTTTGCTGTAAGCATGCTGGTGTACAGAGGCAGTCTTCTTATCTAGCTTTATTGGTGTATTGAGAACCACCTGCAAGGGAGCTGAATCACCTTTTGGAGATGTCTAGCTCTTTCTTTTGACTCCGAAGTCTACACCAACTAATGGAAATTTACAAAACCATTACGAGCTATATAAAGCTGACTATGAAGAATTCCACTCTGATGGCTCCCCAAGCAACACATCAGCATTTCGGATTTCATTCTGCAGTGCCTGGCTTCTCTAGGCGCAGCTCAGAAAGCCAGCATACCATCTCGGGTGGTTGCCAATCATTCTAGCTGCAAGGCCTGTCACTGGCAGCCGAGTGGAGAGCTGCTATGTGGGCACAAGACCAAAGGCCCCAGGTGTGCATAGGTGGTACAGGATCTGCCACATGTTGAAAGTATTACAGAGATAAAGAGATAGAACACAGATATTTCTGTACAAAAGCTTACTTAAGGATGCATCACCCTGGCTGTTGGAATTGTTAGGTTAATGTAACATGCATGCATCCCAAGTTTTAAGAACTGATTATGATTGCTTTCATACATATTTTATTTGAGTCATGGTTTTTGATTAATTTACCAAATGAGCTGTTCAGGTAAATTGAAGAAATTCCAGGAAGCTTTCTTTTACATCATTTTTTTCAACCCAAAGGCAAGTCTCAACTGTCAAAGTAGGTAACATTCTTTCATCCATAAAATATCCAAATGTGATTATTCAAACCCTAAAATGTGGCTTTTATAACCCACCTTGCTTTAATGTTCCATACTATTTTCTTTTATCCTAAGTTTTGGCAGTCATGCATAATAGTTATTGGGATTTGTGCTTTGTATAAAATATTTAATAGAATTCTTTAGTTACACACTGTAAATATTCTGCAAGTGGCAGATGGTAAAATGAGAAAACATTTGTTTAAAAGTCAAAATAGTCAACAAAAGAACAGATCACCTTTCTCCTGTGGAAGACACTAATTTGGCACACCTATATGCATTATATCAAATGGAAACAACAAAGGAAACAGCACTGTAAAATGCTTTGTAAAACAAAAGAAAGAAAAAAAGAAAACCAACCAAGGACTGTGATGCTAAGGATCAAACAGAAATGCAGGCAAGTGTTGTTTGAATCATAAGCTATGTTATAAATCAGACCTTTTCTACCTCCTCTTTTTCAGCAAATGTGTAACTTAAACTGCATGAGAAGCTGCAATTTTTTTTTTTTTTTTTTTTATTGAAGCTATTGTCTGCTGTAAGCACCCTCAGGCCTTCAGATTTTAATAAGGGCACCGTCAATTGGAAAATGTCAAAATGTTGGTTACTGCTCTCTAACTCATGTTTCTGCTTAAGAATGCAAAACACTTGATATGACAGCACTTGGCGGGCAGTTTCTGTGGTTTTTAACACTTGGACCTGCAATACTGTGTACAATTCCTCATTTTATATTTTCTAAAAGATGAAAGAATTCTTCAAATAACAAGATCATCGTATATTGTCTCTAGCCCTGCAAATAACAATCTTATTTTTTTTCTAATTTTAATGTACAGGCTTTAAAATCCTTTTCAGACATAAGACCTTTGGAATACTCTTGTTCAAAAATGTTAAATTTGCATAACTAACTCTGAACTTACATACCAACATTCCCTGGACATCTTTTTTTCTTCAATGTAACACACTAACATTGCAGGTTTTGATGATACAGATGGAAGTTGCCTGGTCAAACTTCTCTAGCTTGAGTTCACTTCTTGGTTTGACTGAAGCAGCGAATGCCCTGGAATCCCTCTTTCCTTGCAAACAAACTGTGAGGAGAATCAAAGAAATTTTCCTCCTATTTTTATGACAGAATTTGGTGATGAAATGTCTTAATTTTCATTTCATTTATTGGTTTACAGTTTTCCAATAGCAGAAAAAAAGCTTTTTAAAGAGAACAAATGCCATAAAACAACTTTACACTACTGAATCTTGAAATGCTCTTCAGCAGAGCAAAAGGTGTAAATGCAGCTATGTATAATGTCATTTGAGGTTAACGACAAAATAAATTGTTTCCCCATTTTTGTAGAAAGCTTTTGTGAAGAGATGTATTGCCATAAGTTTGAAATCCATGCTCTGTGACAGCTGCTGACTAGTAATGAGATCTAATGAGCTGTCTCTTTATTAGAAAAAATAACATTTGAAACAACAACCTCTTTACAAATTGTAAGAGCATGGGGACAGAGGCAGCTCCTCTATCCTTAGCTGACAAGCGCATACCCTTATCAATAGTATTTCAATTTGAAAGCAAACCTACACTGCTCAACTCAAATGTAAAAATGGAATGTAAGATTAGTGTTTGCATAGACAATCAAGATTTGCATCTATTTCCTTTTGGTTTTGTGATAGAGTAATGCTTTTGTTATTTTAAAACTATTAATATCTAAGCAAGTGTAATGCCCTAGGAAACACAAACTAGATTATGTTAATCTAATCTATCAATTTAAATATATTGTACATATTTCTATATTTCTAAAGAGACTAAATAAGTGTATTAATGTGAACAAGGATTTCATATACAGAGACAATTGTGCCTACTCAAAGCTGGCTCTGAGGCTGTCTATCAGTTCCAATACTATTTCAGAAGTTAACAGTCAGAAGCCAAGGACAAGGGGCTGGAGAGTAATCTTCAGTGTTAATGAAGAGTTAGTTACTCCATACTGATTCTTTGGGTTAATGTTCATCCAAAAATGATGTGACAATGTCAAAACCAGAAAGTTTTTACTTTTATTTTCTCAGCTGGCTTCTTTTTTGTACTAAAACATACTTCATTTTTTATAGAACTTTTCCAATTTTTAATTGCAAGTGAACATATTTTCTGATATTTAACGCTTCATTCCACAGTATGTTACGTAAATATGTATTTATATACATATATGTTACATATTTTCTTGCAGATTCTCAGTTGTTGGATCTGATAATGAACACACGTTATGCTAGAGCTACAAGGGTGTGGAAAATTATTCCACTGCCATTAATAACTTAGTTTTCAAAACACGTAGTGCATTGTTTACCTACATTTCGGTCTCTCTGATGATTGAATAAATACATACCCTGAAAAAAAAAAAGTATATTTATGTAAAACAGATGGCAAACAGGAAGAGTTCTAAATCAAATACTTTATTTATTACATTTTTAAAAATATCTCTCTGTGTGTGTAGATATATCTATATCTATATCTATCTATCTATAATGTTCTTTTAACAAGTAGGTAGAAATGCACCCTTTACAATTGATATTTATTCACAAAATAAATATGGATACTGTCAACTATATTAATCACGTTACGAGAAATCGGTATTAGAAGGGCTAAAAGTGTGCATTTTTATATTTGTCGTACTACTTGCAATTACTGGTAAAATATAGCTACACCTATATCGTGGTAGGTATAAGAAATGTCATGGGTACAGGATTTTATTGAACTGATGTTTTGAAAATACAGTGGCAAGGAGCTTTCCCCACCAGGTTGTATAATCTTTGATTAATATCCAGAAGAACCTATTGGTGATAAATGAACCGAAGAAGGGAGTTCCATCAGTGAAACAAAAACACACAGAGAACTGTAAGCAGAGTAATCATACATTTTGTACAAAGGAAACAGAATGCAAAGTGCATTTCACTGTGAACACAAAAGAAAACCAAATGTAATGAAAATCAAATGTAATGTTCTATGATACCAGAGAAAAATCTGACTGGCCTTTAATCTGCATTGCTTCCTTCTTGTATAGTTAGTTTCACTGATTCAAACTGATTATGAAAAGCTGCAGTTTTCATTTCAAGGTATTTTCATACATATCCCCTTTCCACATAAATGAGTTACTATATAAAAAATATAGGAGGAAATCATCAGTGCCTACTTAAGTGCAAGGGAGCCACACTGTCCTCTGTCGATGTTCCCAAAGCATGGCTTTAGATTATATGACAAGCCTTATCCAAATTTTCCATACCTGTATCTAAGGATTATTTCCTCTAGTATTCACCATTTCCTTTACCCATGCAGAGAGAGCTGAGTGAAAGCAATGATTTGTGTCCCTGCAGCCTACTGCTGGCTTTTAATACACCAAGAGAAGAGTCAAGTTAACTGGCTGAACACCTGTCTTTTTAAACTGTTCTTTTTAAACTAGACAATAAAATAAGGAGATTTTATCACAAAACTGAAAGACTCCTGCAAGTGCTTTAGTTAATTCTATTTTTTAATCAGATCCCTGTCTTATTCCATGTAACAAGAGCAAAGTTACTTTTTTATCTCACCATAGCTCCTTCACTCAGCTCACCATGAAGGACACACTGTGCAGTGAAATGAGCAAAAGAAAATTTCAGACATGGAAATGTGACTTACATTATTTTAAAAAGACACAGTAGTTACTGCCCTAGTTGCTGAGACATTTCCAATCTCACAATTTTTTAGGTTTGACTACCTTCAGTTCATGCTTTTCCATTTTTAGCAAAAAAAAGACTAAGGGCTGGCAGTAGATAATTTTTGTTGTTAACTAGAAAAGATAAAACACCACATAGATTTTGGTTTTCAGTGTATTCCTACCAAAAAAAACCCCAAACCCAAACCAGCTACTAAATTAATATGGGTAAGTAAATAAAATAAAAAATAAGAAAAAATATATTAAAATGTAGTTATTTTTACAGATATTAGATAGCATATGTTACTTATTAATTAACAGGACACTGTTACCATCTTACTGCCACTGCTAAGTGATGAACAAGTCACTTATGCTGTCTGTTATGAATGGTTTACTGTGGCCAGTTAGCAGCTCTGTGTACCCTCACACAGCTGAATTTAGCCATTCTGTCTAAATTCAGAAATGTTACAGGCAAGAGGAGGTTTTTCTTCTTTCTTCGTAGCACCAGTCACTGAGTTCGGCTATCGTCTGACCTGTGTGAAGAACTGAAAGCCTGTACCTTTGCACTAGAGAATCCAGGCACTGGAATGTTATTTATTTCTAATACGTATTTTTAAAAAATTAATATGTGTATATATATGTGCTTGAACATTGAGGCCAGGTGTTCAGTTCCCTTTTTTTACTTGTCACCTATTGCCTGTATATCAGTCAGTGATTATTTCTTGATTAAAGCAAATTTAGTGGGATTTGGCTTTTGCACGTGCAAAATGAATTAGAACCTTCAATTGCTCTTAGGCAGAGCACCAATACTGCAGACATTTTCAAGATTTTAGCAAAAGGTCCCATTATATATGTAGCTCTCGTACATACATATAGCATGACTGAAATAATTCTGAAAACATCTTAAAACCATAGCACGTGGATCATATTAGTTGCTTTAGGAACAGCTCCTTAGCTGATTTAAATTACTTCAGTGACTTCGGTGTTGTCACATAGACCTATATCAGATGAGGACTGGCCTGAAACTGAAGAAACACAAGAAAAGCAATAGCAGAAGGATCTTAATGAAGATAGGGGATACTGTAAAAATGAAAACTTCCGTTCAGAGAGCAGAGAGAGAGAGCTGAGGAGGTCTGCCAACTTAAAAAATACCTAATTTTATAAAACAAATAAATCATAAAATTACTCAAGTTGTAACTTTTATTTTAAAATGGTGACCAATTGCCTCTTTGCAACTTACTTTCCCTGTGTCACTTCTGAATGATCAACCCCCCTGCCCCAATGAAGATAGATATCTATTATTTAGCATTGAACATCTAGTCTACTATGGAGTCATATAAAATATATCTTTGTTAGTACCTGTCTTTCGGTAGGGTTTTAACATGAATGTTATCTAACTCCTTGTGTCATTTCCCCCTGTGGTTAAGTGAACAAATGCCTTATGTAGTGATTGAGAGTAATAGGGAAACTCTTCTTGGCACAAAAACTCCCTAGGTCAGAAGTGAATTCCCAATTCAAAAAAAAAAAAGGTAGATTCTTTCAAAGTCTTTATTTATGTGTTTTCTATTTAATACAGAGAACACGTTCCATCCCTGCTCTTCCATACATAACTTTTTAATCGTATAATCATGATTACTTATATTGAGGACCGAAACTGCAATTACCTAGACCCTTTATAAGCATTTAGAAAACATGTTCTCTGCAACACAGTCTAGATGCTTTACAGAAACACTATGTCGAAAGGGAAAAAAGAATAGGCCTCTTACATGGAAGGAAACTCAAAACACTGAGTTTCTAAGCAACTTAGCCTATTATAAGAGACTTAAAAATGTATCTACTCCCTGTCAAATTGAAACAGAGACTTACAATTTGAATACGGGGGGGTGGGGAGTAGGGGGGTGGAGGGGGCAGAATAACTTGATTGACAGAACACTTGAATGGGAATGGGGAACCTGGTGGAGGAGGAAAGAAATGAGGCCACTCTGCAATGATGAGACATTTAGATTAAAAAAAAAAAAAAAAGTAGCTGCATACTTTTTCAATAAGAGTTTCACACATTATATTGAATAAAAGTAGAAAGGAAAAATGCCCAGGAAAGATATAAAACAAAGAACTTCATCACAATGGGAAGAGCAAAATATGAACTACCCCACGCACCCAAAATTTCTGTTTTGATTACAAAAACATATATTAAAAAAAAAATTGCAAATCTAGTACAAGCCTTTTGGTGTGTTAAAAAAGTTTGTTAAGTTTCTTATGGTGCAGTATGTTTGAAGAGTAATATAATAAAGATATTGTTGCACGGTGAGGCCAGACTTTTAATAACATGCAAGACTGAACAAAATTTGAAACATAAAGCAAGGAATATGGAGGTAAATGGAAAATGTGAAGCAATTTCACATTGCACTATCAAAGTGAAATTGTAGGAAACTAGATGATATCTTTTACAATAAGTAATTTTTTTTAGTCAAGGAAAACACAAATCTAATCTATATACACTGGAGGGGGAGGGAGAGGATGTGGTTCCACCTGGAAACTTTTAGTTTAGCTGGAGAAAATGCACATTATTTCCAGAATTGTAAGGGGTATGGAACTACTAAAGAAAAAAGAGTTTCTGCTGAAAGTCAAACTATGAGGCTGAAAGGAGGCTATTCTTAGAGTGTCCCATGTACTGGTCTTAAAAAAGTTCTAACTTATTAACAGCTCTGCTGCAGAAAATAAGGTGGTGGTAATACAGTTAGTGTTGCACAGAGTTGGGAGACTTCTTCAGGAAAATAAGGATATCATGGCAGACATTCAGAAATAGGATGAACAGGACTAATATGAATTTCTGCAATAAGGTGGGAATTTATAAAACCTGTATGCACTCCTCTGTCATGAAGTGTCTATAAGCTCAAAGCAATATGGCTATAATGACTATAAGAGATATATTCAACAGAGAAAGGGAAACATTAATGTCATTATATAAAGCATTGTGAGACACCATCTGAGAAATGTGTATGGTGCTTAGCCAAAAAATGAAAGGCTGAGGGAGGGTACAAATAAGCTTTCTAAAAGCTTTGTGTGTGACATAAGCAAGGACAGAATTATGTTTCAGCTATTAGATGATGTTGGCAGGAAAATAAACGGGGAAAAAATTCTAGTTTTCTTTTATTGCTATGTTCATAAATCCCTATCATATCACTTTCCTGCTCCCCTTCTGAGTACCCTAATCACTGAAATCTTTGAATCATAGAATCATAGTTTGGGTTGGAAGGGACCTTAAAGGTCATCTATTTCCAAACACCCTACCATGGGCAGGGACACCTTCTGCTAGACCAGGGTGCTCAAAGCCCCATCCAACACGGCCTTGAGCACTTCCAGGGATGGAACAACCACAGCTTCTCTGGGCAACCTGTGCCAGTGCCTCACCACCCTCACAGTAAATACAGAATACAGACCTCTTACACTCAAGTACAAGTGCAATTATTTAAATAATGTGGAACTTACTGTCTACAAATTTATGAAAAAAAACCCCAGATTATTTTCACGGTCATGCAATCTGTTAGCAAGGCTAAAGCTCAAATTCAAGCCCAGTGTCTGTCTGTACTGTGATCGAAAGTGTCCCATATTTTAGGTGATAGCTATTTTGGAGCCTGTCTAGCTTACTGTACTTCATTCAAACCAAAAGTCTGAGCTAAGGGACCTTTCGTAGGTCAGAACTGCCTGTGCTCACAAAAAAGGTTGTTTTCAATGAGCCAAAAGTTTTAGACCAAAGCCGTCAAAGTTTCAGTCTTTAAAACAGCATTTAAAATGCAATTGGCAGAGTAGATCAAGAGCTTTCAACAGGAATACAAAGGGATGTGGTTGCAGAGTATTTCATTATTTGGGAGCTACTAGCTTTGGAAGGCAATACATTTCTCTGAATATGTGGACTCTGAACAGCTGTAGAACTGAGGAATGACAGTTTTTATATTGTATTTGTATTTTCCTTATCACCCCAGGGCTGTTGTCACAGGATGGTATCCTACAAATGATTAGGAAATAAATAAATGTCAGCAGTGTCATCTTGTGATCCTAAATTCAGTAAAAAAATGAGGTTGTGCACTTGTGTCTTAAGAATCACTGCATTTTTGTTTATAAGCTGTGAGATATTCACCATTATAATCATGGTATCTGGTGTAAAACTTACCTTCTACTTAATATCAGTAATAGTTTGGAAATGGATTAATTACTGAAATACTGAGGGTGGCACGCAGCACACAGCACAACAACGATGGCAAAGATGAAGCTGTAAACTGCACACTACTGATGAGGTCAGGCTATCGTCTTCTCTAAGGCATATAAAAAAATTAAGATGATTCTGTCAGTCATATGGTTTTTACCCTGTGCTAGGCCACCTGGCTTTCTTTATGTGCCCTCTCCCCATCTACCCACACCTTTAACACGTACTTGTAGATTAGGCAATCTATCACTGAAACTGACACATCACCTCACCTATCTCAGAAAGGGGTGCTTAGTCACCTGGTAGAGCCTGACTTCGTTAAGGAAGGACGGCAGGTGAAATGGCTTAGGCTAGCCATGCAATTTTTAAAGTAATTAAAATTAGGTAAATCTTTTTTTTTAGTGTCCTGGTTATTTTTGAAATTCCTGAAGTAATGGAGTCCCCTTCCTAGATATGATTTATAAGTACTCCTAGAATATAGATAATAATAGTAGGAAAAAAGCTCTATAAAAATAATAAATAGCCATGAAATACCTAGTCCTTCACTTGGTCTTCTTCCAGATTATTACAGTAGTATTTCTTGCAATTTCTATTTTTCATCATAAACAGCAAATTATTAGCCATTAGTCAAGGGTACAAATTTTTATACCTTAATTTATATATGTCCCTCCTTACTTTGCCCAGACTCAGATATAAATCTGAAAAGGCTATTTGCCTAATTGCCAGATTAACTTGATATTTGCAATGTCTATTCAGTATTGGGAGTTTTAATCTACTAGGTGGTAGAAACATGAGTTATGCTATAAAAGACCCAGCTGTACTGTCAGGTTGAGCTGTATTATGCACCTCTCTGCATGAGTGCTCTCTGGAACAGGTACATATATTATTTCTCTTTATTCCTCTTAACTTAGTTACCAGTCATAAGCACCTGTCTTCTCCAAACATGGACTTTTAGCATTTAATAAACTTTTAGATATAGCTAGGTCATGCAAGCAGTAAGCCAAAAAATGGTAGGGGTCAAAAGATAGCTACTCCAAAATAAAGATGTAGAGCTTTGTTTCTTTTCACTCCCATATTTCAGTAATAGGGTCTTCACTGCTGGAATTTTTCGTTGTTGTGGTTGTCATCGAGAGATGGGAATGATGATCCCTTCAACTTCATTCAGTATAGCTATGGAATGATATAACTACTAGGACTATTGCTTTAGGTGATTCTAATTTCCGTGTATGCTTTTTGCTAAATGGTATGACTGCAATAAAATGTAAGATTATTATCTGAACATAAATTCATTCTTCTCTTTGCAAAAAGACCTAACCAGGCTGGATTTCTTTCAACAGAGTTACATATTGGCTTAATCCTGGCTTGGAAGGTTTTATAGATAGGAATTAACTTTTATTCTTAAAACAATCTATATGAGATTTTGGGATATATCATACCAGTGAGATCCAAAGTTTATTAATTCGTTTCATTTTAAAGAAAGAAGTCAAAACAAAGAAATGTGAATAGCATATATATCAACTGATGATAATTTATGGTCAGAAATAAAGATAGCTTGATTACTTCTGCTTGGTTTTGATGTCTCATAATTATTTTTTTTTCTTTCTCCAAATTTCTATTCAGTGTTAATCATTAATAAAAATATTCAAATTCATGTAGGCTAGGAACTGATTGCCTGTAGACACCATTAGAAAAACATCCACTTAAACACTGAGTTAGCCAGTGTTTGATCAAAGTAATGTGTCATGTTTTATTTGCTTTTGCTTTTTTGTTTCGTTTTTTATTCTCTTTTCCTAAAAATAACCAGAAGCCTTCTGAATTCAAAGTGTACTGGAAAATTACTATTATTAGAAGCCACAGTTGATTTTTTTTTAAAAAAAACACCTGATTTATACAATCTGTTTTCTATAATGCCATGCCGATTGGCATTAAAAAAGAATTAAAGAGGGCTAATACAATCAGTCAAGTCCTACGTTATCACTTTTTTTTTTTTTGTAGTATATATATTTCAAGCCTATAATATGTAGTCATTCTGTTTACAGGTTTTAAAATGTTGATAAAACACTAGCTCTCTTCCAGTTCTCTGGGACTTCTACCATGTCCAGGACTTATTGAAAATGAACATTATTTGTCCATGAAAGCCTTTGCTCAGCTCTTCTAATAGTTTCAGATTCAAGTTATTAATCCTGCTTCTTTGAAATATCTAACTTTATAAGCTGCTATTAAAAATTTTCCTGATTTATTGTTGGAATGGAAAATATTTAATGTATTATTATACTAAAAGACTGAAAAGAAATATTTGTTAAATGGTTCGTTTTGTACTATCGTTGAAAAGGCTGACATTTCTGCTTCAGAAGAAATATTATAAGATTCATCTTTTTTCCTGGTATATTTATACTTAAATTTCTCTAATTCAAAGCACCCCAAGTTTTGCCTTTTTTTCTTTGGTGTCTTTCAACAGCCTTCTGCAAATTTTAGGTGTTACATTACTTATAACTTTATTTCCTTTTCCCACTTGTTTCTTAATCAGAATGCTCCTTATTTATATTCTTTAACTGATTTCACTACCTTAGCTGTGCTGGTTTCAGGATTTGGGTTTTTTTCCTGCTACAGTTTTAAATTTTGTTTTTCTCACTTTCTTACCTTCAGTTTTCACTGGTACTCTCCTTTTTCCAGTGATCCTGCAAGCAAACATTTTCTCTCTTCCCAAATTGTGCTGCCAGTAATTTGCAGGATAGAATCAACCTTGAGGCAATAAAAAACAAGCACCTTTTCCTTGCCAAACAGTAACTTGGTGTTACCAATACTGCAAAATTCTGGAGAATAGGAAGGCTATTAGATGTTGGGACTTCAAGAAGCTTCAACCTCTTTAACATCCTGTGCCTCAGGCGTATTTGCTATAATTAACTTTCTCTGCCAGGGCAGTTAACTAAAAACTCCCAGTAAATTTTACTATAATGGAACATCTTTTGAGAGCCAGAGGAGATAGGTAAAAATCATTAACTAAGGTGGTTTCCTACAGAAACCTGTTGTCTCATTATTTCCTTTTTCTTTACTTTGGACCTGACAATGTATCTATCATTCATGGCAGTGAGAATTTACAAGCTGTAGTTTCCTGGGAACCCACAGTCTTGCTATTCATCTTTTGCTGGTAATGTACGCAGCTCCTTCCTTTGGTGAGTTCTCTGCATCACTTTTTTTTTACATAATGGACTACGCTGTACATGGCTGCTCTGTACCTGTAAAACACAAACCAGGGGAGGTGCCATGCTCCACAGTAGGACAGGAGGGCTCTGGAGATCTCCTCCTGAAGGGATGTGTGACTGGGAAAGAAAAGGGAGAACTGGAGCTTACTGCCTGTGAATTCCAAGGCTGAAAAGAATGCAACCTATGGAAGCTCTAACCAAGAAACATCATGTAAAAGATAGTCATGTAGATAAATGTCATATCCTTATCTTGCTCTTGTATTTCTCTTTACTTCTTGGTAATAAAAAGATGTGTTTCTGGCTATATTACGAGGTCCAAATTTTAAAAGATCTAAAAGATTTAGGCAGCATAAGTCTACCTAATTCAATTTGACCTATAATGATTTATGTTTATTAAGGATCTGGCCCAGTATATAATTAAATGCAAAAACTTATAGAACACAGATACAAGGGGAAAATATGCCTAAAGGAAATTTTTTTCTCTGTATTTTTTTTCCTCTACAGCTGAAACAGTATAACAGCTGTACTTTGAATGAATGTCATGAATCCAGGTTACTGTGAAGAAACATAAAAGCCTATCGGCACATGTAACTCTTTGCTCTCTCCCCAGGTGCATTCCAGAATGGCAGAAATGTTTTTGTCCAAAATTATGCCAGCTGTGGGGGATAATGGTGCTGCAGAAAGCCAACATACCTCCAGTGCTGTTTCTTTTGTGGTTTACAACAACTCAGTGACAACATCACGGTTGATCTGTAAAAAGATCAACAAAAGTAAAAACATAGTTAGCCAGTGGTGGGTCTCATTGAACCATTGTACCCTTCATTCTCTTCCTTCCAAGGTCTTTTAAAACAAAATTCAATGTACCATATGAATGACAGATATTAGTACTCGATCTTGAATACATAACTTTTAACTTTCCAGAAGAGTTTTGGGCTAGTTTGGTATTCCATTTATTTTTTTTTGCTGCTGAGAATTATAAGCAACACAGAAATCAAATAAGCCTTAAGGGAAACCTAAACCTAGACGAATGATTGATACCTGGTTTTGCTTTTGTCAAACAGGAAGCTACCACTGCCACTTTTACTCATGTCAGTGGAACCAGTGGAAGCACTCACGGAACAAGGCCATACTTAATGCACATCAGGCAGGGACACTGAAGCATTTTCAAAGGCTCGTACTGTATGGAATTAAATCTTCCAGCTGACAAGTGTAACCTATATTTTAAGTATTTTTTAATGTTGTGTGTGTACAGTATACACACAGCTTGCTTAATGTAGGATGACATTGATCTCAAAGTATAGAATCTATGGTTTTGGTTTCTATTGCAATACTTTTTTTTTTTCCTGTTTCTTAATATAAGTCAGATTTTTCCTGTCATATGCTTTCAAACCATTTACCTGTGCATTGCCACACTTAGCACAGCTGTCCCCTGTATGTATCGAATGCAATGTGCTACCGCCTGCATTGTCGTATCTCCAGATAAAATGTCATGATGCTGCTGCCATGCAGCCTGTCACCTGTGCTTAAGTACTTCCCCATCATGGTGCTCACCTCTGACTGCATCTTGGCAGCTGCCAAATCAGTCTTACAGGAACTATGACAAGAATTGCAATATTCAGCAAAATTTGTAAGGCATACCAAGGACAGAAAAAAGGAAAAAAGAAAAAAAAAAGTTATTTGCTTTTTCAGGGGAAAAAAGAAGAATAAGCAAGATATGAATGAGATTCACTGCTAACCTAACACCAAAAGCAATTGTCTTTCAGTAAGCTGCAGCTAAATGACCATATCAAATAAAGGAGGCACCTGAAGTAATACTGAACAGGAATTTACGAGCATAAATCCAAATTTACCCTTTCTTAAGTCATACATTGTTTTTAGCCTAGAATCTCCAAGCTTTGCCTTTATTGGTTCAGGCCTGGCTCACCATCTGAAAGAAACAGGACGTGAACTAGCAACTTGGTGATTAGGAATATTATTCCTGTAAAAAAACCCACTTCTGGCTTCTTTCCCTGTAACATGGTGATGTTTTGTTTTGTTTTGATCTTGCCTTAATAAATCCAATGAATAAATCCTCTAAAAAATGAAACGGGGGGGGGGGTGGAGGGAACTTCCAAAAAACTTGAACTTTTCCCCCCTGAAAATTCTGGATTGCAGTTTTCTGGCTTAAGCTCATGCTGTTCTAAAACCATTGTAAACATGTTTGAGTTAAACACCTGCTGAGTTTACTTGACCTTGAATTTCATACAGAAAATATTGAAAGAGATGCATTTTACCTTACTTAGGCACTTCACCAGTACTTACATTTAAGTTTCTAGTTCATCAGTTCTTATGTGAAGTGATATGTATATATATTACATATGCCAAGAGGTAGGTGATTTTAAAGGTTTTTCTGCTAGCATCCAGTTCTCTTATATTACATTACTAACTAATGAGTTTAAGGTGAGACTCATCAGAATAAATGTTGATTCCTACAGTGTTTACATCTGAGTTTATCATCCTGGATTGCCTTTATCACTGGAGAGTTACTGGTCATTTCAGTCTGTAATTAGTCTGGCCTGGTTTCGATATCTGCCTTAAGATGCTATAAATTGTTTCTATTTCTCTACAACTGTTTTTATGTGAGAAGAGGCAGTCTCAGCGGTGATGTGCCCTAGGTGACTGTAACCTCCATCCTTCCCTCACTTTCATCTAAAAGTTAGGCCTGCAGAAAGGAGATTAAGCAACTTAATTGGGCAGAGGTAATCTCTTTCTTGAGGCTTTCAAAGAGTCTGACTTCCTTCCACGTAGCGAAGGTCCCCACTTAATTAGCAACAAGAATCACAGAGTCTAGGTGCAAGGGAGATGTCCTGGATAAGTAAACTGACAACTTTTACTTCTGGTTCCTCTCTGAACAGAGGTTACCCAAAAGCAACAGCTGACTGAAACATGAGCCCACAGGGCTTACAAATGTGCCTCTGCCCCTGCCCAGCCAGGCCTGCAATACGGTACTGTCACCACCTCACCGCAAAACAAACCAGCAAAACCAATTTCGGATGGATTTGTATTGTGTTAGGTTTTGTGATTAAAGGCTCATCTCTGCGCGCATGAAGAAGTCCAGAGGCACAACAGCAGGCAGGGGAACGAGTCCCCCAGCTCGGCCCCTCCCAGGGCATCCCGGGAAGGTGTCAGCCCCATGGGCTGAGTGAGACCCACCACCAGCAATCCACAGGAGAGGCTTTCCAGGCCACCTTGCAGGCTGAGAGTGGATGCTATCTACAGAGGTAGGGGACTTAACACGGGATGCAGGGGGGAGCATTTTGGGATTGTACAAGACTATTTTCCTATTTTCAGATTATTAGAGGAGGAACAAAAGGCAGGGAAGGGGAGGGATCCAGGTGGTTTGTGGAGGATCATGAATGGAAAAATAGAGGTAAAAGAGGCCAGATGCCTTTTACCAGGCTGCTGGTCAATATACTTGTCTGGACATGCCCTTACGCGTCATCGCCTCATTCTGTCCTGGACTCTCATTAAACTCTGTCTGACTTTTTCTGAATAAGAGGTTTTATTTTCAGCATGTGTGTACATGGAGGCCCCAGCAGCCAGAATCGTACACAGATCATAGGGACCATGTATCTCAGCTGACAGCAACTTGAGAGACTGGTGTAGTGCATGTTGGCGTGTGATCACTAGCTAACGCCCAGCAGGCTAACTGGTGAGTACAGCAGAGGTTTGGGAGCCAAGTATTGAAGCAGCTGTAGAGACCAGAGTGGTCTGAGAGTTGGCTACTGGAGGATCCAGGAGATCCAAGCCAGCAACTAGGGAGACTGTGAGGTCTGGGGGTCAGACGTATTTGCATGGGTATGTCTTTGTGCATGAAGCAAATGGGAAACCAGAGAATCCAGGTGCCAGCTACTGGGTAGACCAGTTGTCATAAGGTGGCTACCGGAGGAATCCATACTGTATGTATAAATCGCCCACTAACAGACCTTCATGCTGAGCTGCCAGAGATGGAAACAGAACTAAGCAGCCTGTGCTACCTGTAGTAGTTTGTGTGAGTCTTTCTGTCTGTGTTAATTTGTGTGGTCAGCCATGTGAATATGTGTATGTGCATTGTGGAAGTGTACATATGTGTGTGTATGCCTATCAAGGATACATGCTCAGCTTAGTCTGGCTGCACCTAGGAACATGGCACTATGGCAGTCTCACTTCTGCCAGGCTACTGAATTCAGCAACTTGCAGTGAATTTTCTATGTATTTGATTTCTATGTATTAATAAACTGAATGTTATAAACAGTTACAAACTTACAGAGAAATATAAGGGGCAATTTCAGTCCTTTGTTTCAGATGAGAATTTCTCTTATATGAGAGGCAATTTCCTCAAATATCAAAATTCAAGGGATTCCTTCTATGTCTTATAATACTTTTGTTCAAAAGCTGCAATCGCTGCAAGACCTAGTTGTGAAGTGTGGGAATGAATTTTGTACTCCATTTTCATTGAAACAGCTTTTGGTATTGGATAAAGCTGTGGACAGCCACTTCTTCAGTCTTTGCTATGCTAGCCATAAGTGTGGGATATTTGTATAAACATTAAGTGAGTCATAGAAGTTTGGGGTTTGAAACCAAAGTGGGGAAAAATACCTTGTGGAAAGGGAAAATTGTGCAGAGAGAGGATTTTTAGTATAAAGTTCAAAAAACCCACATCTATTTGCCATTTGAAATTGCAACGAGTATATCCCCAGGTCTTTCTAAAATGGGAAGTCTGTTTCTCTGTCTATACATCTTAGGTTTTATACCATAACCAGGGCAATTATGATTTGGCACAATATGCCACTGAAGCTGGCGGTTACAGTTATTTCTAGAGAAGAGTAAGCAATCAGAACAATCATTTCCGTATGTCTTTCAGAATAAAGGAATCGGCAACCTACAAGAGCTGTATTTTTATGGAAGATTTTGTTCATTTCTTGTGTTGTATGCTATGTGAGGACACTGATTACGGCCATTAGATTATCACAGTTTCTTTGAAAGATATACCAATTTGAAGTAACAAGTCACAGTCTTTGCTCTTAACCTGGTTTGGGTGAAAACAGAAACAAGTCTGAGAACTTCACCGACTTAGTTACTGTATTCTTAATCGGATTCCTTTTCCACCCCTACTCAAAAATGTATGTAGTTCATTATTTTGGCATGCTGGGAAGTCTGTGAATGCATGAATTAGTCATTCAGTACTTAAAATCATCAAAATGAACATATTAGGCTGAATCCATAGTCCATCTCCCTTTCCCCTAACAGTACCTAACAGAGGAAGGATAGATGCATGTAATAATTCTTCTTAGTGCAAACCCCGTTTTTAGCAGTGTGCAGGGAATTGTAAGATGAGGGTATAATCTTTCCTCTTGATAGCTCCTGATGGGTTTTTCTTCTGTGAATGCATTTAGCTGCTGTCTGAATCCATGCAAATATTTGGCATCCACAAAAATCTGTTGTGAATGACTTCCATGGTTTCAATTTTATACCATGATTGGACAGGACAGGGAATCTCTCATAAACTTTACTTTGGAGAACAGAAGATTATGCAAAGTGTCAGTAACTCAGGAACTAATTGGTAGCTGTCAATAGAATGATTTACAAAAGATCTGGTAGCACGGGCTTTGCACCTTCACTCTGTAACCACACTGAAGGCTGCCTTTGAAAATATATGATTCTCTAAGTTTGACTGGTTTGAGTTATATGATTCCACATCAACTTTAAGATAAGAATCACAGAGCCAGCTAAATAAGTACACATCTTTCGCTTACAAATGCCTCCATATGATTTGACTAAGAATGGAGAGACCCTCTGCAGACAAATCAGGAACAGAACTCAGCCTTCCTAAAGCTTCCTAAACCTCAATCCCTCTATTCAATGTCTATACCAGTTCACTTGTATTTGTCATATCTTACTCTCTAGTGTTCATTTGTATCCGATTTAGTTGTAGACAAGTAGAGTATTTATTACTCCAACTGCTTTATTAGGTATTGCTAGGCAGAGAAGTCCTTGAATGCAAGGACCTACCATACAGTTCACATAAACCTGTATTCATTTTTTGTGGGGGGTAAGTGGGTGGAAATGGCTTTAATTTCTGGCTGGTAGAATTTATCTATGAAATGTGAAAAAATGAAACATATTCATCACAATCCTTCCTTTTCTGATGCTATTAATGGGTGCATATTCTCTCTGTGATTGCATCCTGTTTCTACCAATTTATATACAGGAATGACATGTTCTTTTCTATTAAATATTCTGAAGAAAACATATTTTCAAATTCACAATCCTTCTCGTACTATAATGAATCTATTTTATTACAGTTGAACGCATGCTACAGAATGTCCTTTTCTATTATATTGAAATTCAGTGCAAAATACCTTTTATTAAAATATAGTATCTACTTCTAAAGCAATATGCACTTTCACAGGGAAAACAAAGAACCATGCACCTGTGACATTGGTTTAACATTTGGAGTAACAGAGAATTTCCTTAAAAGGAAAGATCAAAGCGTTAAGGATTTAAGAGATAAATCCCAAAGAGATAAGGGAAAAAACGTCACTCTGCCCACTTTTCCACTTACAACAATAATTAGTATCTTTTAAATAATGGTCCTTCTTTGGACCCAGCCTTGCCATCCATTGGCAGTGCTATTCTTCATAGCAAGTTGCAGAGCTGCACTGTAAGCTGTTTGCTTTCTGATTCTGTTCTGTGCTGTTAGACTGCTGCCAGTCAACTGCTTCAGTGATGTACAGTAAAATGCAAGTTATAAAATGCTGTGACAGTTATGTGAAATAGCTTTTTTGTTTGGTTTTACTCTTTTGTGAGATTATATTCTCTCCCAGATAGTGGAAAGGAATTTCTGTGGAAACAGTTTATAGGAGGTTAACACATTAAAAAAAAACCCAAAACCAGAAAAGCTCAATGCTGTTTTTTCAGATTAGTATTGCAGGACTTAAGCAGTGTTCAGCTGTGTTAGTGTGATGCACAATCATGTTCTTTTGACACTAGTCCAACAGTGTGACAGTGTTGCGGAGGCTACCATCTCTGAGCCATATTCTACCAGTATGTGTATGAGGAAGGTCAGATAGCTGAGGGCTGATAAAGGATCATCCTCTGAAATCTAAGCAGACCTATAGCTGCCTGGCAAGCAAGGGGAGGGAGGCTGCAGTATTTGCTTCCACAACACCTGTCAGAAGGAGTAAAAGGAAAACTTAACAGTTTAAACTGACGGCTGCTGACTCCAGGCTTTTAGTAGCCTAGCAGGTGCTGTGCTGAGCAACGCACAGTGACAGTGGAAGAGAACAGACAAGTGGAATAAACCAGAGAGTAAAAATTGCGTGTATACTGGGGTCTGAGAAAGGTCACTGATCCAAATTAGTCCAGTGAAATGGAAGTTAAGTGCGGCAGTAATACAAAGCAACCCTCCTTTGCCTTATGAGCAGGTATCATATAAGACTACAGATGCCTCACTAACCTGCAGAGGCCAGAAATGTTACTTACAGTCAGTGTGTAAGGACATATAAGCACCCAGATGGAGAAAAGCCAGATAGATGTTTATCTGCATGAACTAACAAAACATTCTTGAGACTGTGCCTAGCCGCGTTCTCCTGGTGATCCTGAAGGGATCATTTTCTTTCTCTTTTCCCATCTCTGAGTCAGAGTTTTGGCATGCCATACAAGGTTGGAGGTATGGCATGGTGCAAGTGAACCAAACAGATGTCACTCTAGAAACACCGTGAATGTGAACTAATGTCATAGGAACTGTGGTGGGTTAGTCCTGGCCAGTAGCTAAGCACCCATAGCCACTTGCTCAATCAATCTTCCTTCCCCCAGAAAGATGCAAAAAAGATGGTTTAATAAATTAAGGAAAGAGTGGAGGGAAATCTACCACAAAAGATGCAAAGGCCATCACTCATCACCCCCCACAAGCAGACCTAGTTCCAGTCAGTTTGAAAGAAATGGCCACCTGGGAAGAGAAATTTTTTTATTGTCAAGCATGGCACTATGTAGTACAAAATATCACTTTGGTCAGTTCAGGTCAACTCTCCCAGCCGTGTGTCCTTCCAACTTCTTGCCCAGCCCCAGCCTACACACTGGCAGGGCAGACTAAGTTAAAGAGAAAGCCTTAATGCTGTCCAAATACTGTTCAGCAGCAGCCGAAACATTGATGTATTATCAGCACTGCATTGGTCAAAAATGCAGAGCACAGCACCATGCAGGCTGCTGCAAAGTTAACTCTATCGCAGCCAGACCCAGTGCAGAATGGTCCAGCTTGTTCCAGGATGCTGATGCTGCTCCCTACACTCTAGTTAGCCCTGCCCACACCTGACCTGATGTTCAGGTGTGTTTCCAATTCAAGCAAGATGGAAATTCAAATCCCAGGAAAGACAGATGAACTTGTCAGTCTTTTCTTTTTGGTCAGGCTGTTTGGGAGCCACATGGGATCTGTGGATGTCTTTGAAGAAGTTGACTGAAGATCGCAGTATGGGAAATAACCTGGCAACGTCTTAAACTGAAAATATGTTCCTGTTTCACCCTGAATTGTTGCTTCCTGGCACAGGTCAAGGTAACTTAACTCTTGTTACTAATTTTCTCACAGACAACCTTGCCAAAACAATGTTATTAACCAGGCCATTCATTATTAGTCATATGTTCACTTCTTTCTGTGGGAATATCTGCAAAACCGCCTATGAACCAGACTCCTCAGATTAGCCCTAGCTTTCCTGGGGAAAGGGAAACTCCGCAGGCATTCCTGAATACACACACATGGCTTCATCAGAGGCAGTGATGATCAGGAGAGAAGGGAAGGGAGGTGAGAGAATCATCTCACACGGTAAGTTCACAGTGCAGATGTCTTCCTCCCAGCTGCTTGCGTGGTAAGAAAGGCCCAGAGATTCTCAAGATTAGCACATCACCACATGCATCCGGTACCTAGGGAATTAAAAGACAAACAAAAGGCCCCATGGGCATCTATCAGCTTTACAATCAGGCAATTTGTTATTGTTCTCTCCCTATTCCCACACTATTCTCCATCCTCTTCCCTCCGGCCTTCTGCCGTTCTTAAAGAAGTACATAAGACATCTCACAGAGCCACTGTTAGGGACTTCACCCCCAGTCTGCTCTGTCTCTGGACTATCACTCCTCCCCTGTCTCCTGCAGACTGGGCTGTCAGGAAAGGGAAAGAGCAGGGACCTGTTGGCTTAAATGAAAGTCCACTGTGGTTGGCAATGCCTTTCTTTTTGCACCATATGCGTCTCAGGGTCAAGTCTCTCTGTAAGATGTCTGTTTTCAGAGTATTTCTAGAAGATTAGGAGACCAAAACCTTTATCTTAAATACTTACCTTAAGAGATTTCTTCCCATCACAGCCATGGAGTTTTGTTCTTTGGCATCTAAGCATTAACTCCTGTTCTTTGCTGTGACTGCGTAGGTGTAGAAAGGAAAGATGTTTTACCTAATACTTTTACCTTCCTTTTCTACTAATTAAGGAGGCAAATGCCCTTGATGGCACATGTCATGTCTCCTGTCTTTTCCAAGGATCTAAACTTTCACTTTCTACCTACCAACACTGAAGACATGCACAGACTTGAAAAAGGTTTCTGAAGAGAGCTAACAAAGCTGAAGCAACGAAAGCAATTGTTCAGCCAGAAAACAGTTCTTTTTCCATAAGTAGTGACTACCAACTGGATTTAGGCTTTATTCCTAATAAATACTTCTGCAAACATTTTAGTTCTGCTCATCCACTCAAGATTATTCACACATGTAAGAGCATGTAGGATCAGGACCTTGCACTACAAACACTCACAGAAGATAAACATGCATTGGCGGGTTTTGGGTTTTGTTTTGTTTTGTTTTGTTTTTCATTACAAACCAAAGGTTCTGGTTAGAAAGGAATGCTAGATATGCAAAAAGAAACTTACACTTTCTTTATCCAATGAAATTATTTGAACATCGGGAAATTAACAAATAGAGAACCAAAGCAGTTCTCAACTGCCACATAATGTTTTATTATTTGCTTAACTCAAGGCACTCATTAGTTCTCAGCTTTGACTCCTAAAATTTGCCAAAAATATGTCATCACATATTATTTTGCATACCAACATTTTCCATTTCCCTATGCAAATCTGTTTTCCAGTTTACTAGAACACAAACATGTACTGAAATACCACTCATTAGAAAACAAACCAAATAACAATAACAAGAAACAATGCTAGCAGCTGTCTTTTGTAGGTAATAGAGATTGCATATTGAAGCTTTAAAAGTAAAACATAGTCCTGAACCACCACGACTTTGATTGCAAAATGGCTGCCTTCTACAACCCAGTTAAGCTTCCTTAACTTAAACAGGACACCATACAGGCAAGTGGCATAATACAGTACTGAACTGCAGCCTCTATAATCATATATTATGTAATATTAGATATGCAGTAATTCCAATTATAATAATAAAAATAATAATTAAAACTATGAGAAAACTTACAGCACACTGACTTTATGTTTTTCAGGATTATATCCCTAACGAAATCTTTACTACACGTTTAGTAGACATTATAGAAAGTCAGTGCTACTGTTCCAACAGCATATTTTCATTGTAGAGTAATGACATAGGGGAGTTGCTGTGGGTGTCAGGTTGGAAGAGTTGCAGTGATTACAAGAGAAGGAAGAATGTGTTGTATCTTCTAACAGTTCATTTTCTTTTTCTTTATTAAGGAAAATAGCTAATACTATCCTTTATAGATTATAAAGTATGAGGTAGGGGAAGCAGGTATCATGTTCTCCTCCTTACAGATGGGGAAACTGTAGAAGAAAGAAGTAAAAGCTACATCTACACAGATAAACTAAAGAGGGCCCCAACAAGACACTGAAAGTTAACCATCTATGGCGAAGGACAGGCAAGTTCCAAACCTATCTCAGTCACAGTTCAGGAACCAGCACAGACTTTGGACCATTACTCTGGAGATCTTCCATGTTTTGGCAGACAAGAGTCAAACAGTAAAGATACGAGCTCTTCTAGTTGGCTTCCCTGGCAGAAAGTGATCCTGGGAAGTTTTAATTTACTACTGAGCATATAGCCCAAGTGATATTCCCAGCATCACCAGACAACCAATACCAAGGCAGGAAAGATCGTAAAGCAAAGCTCTTCTGAATCTCAGCCTAATGCACCATCCATGTGAATACAACTCATTTTTTCTTAAGAGCTCTAAATATTCATTCTCAGATACTAGGTGAAGAACAGTGTAACACATCGTAAACTATATTTCTATGTAACTAAATGTTGTGTTTGTGGTATCTAGAAGATAATCACTTTGTTCATGGAAAAGGACTTTGATACTACTGAAAGATTCAGCTTACTCAGAGTAAGTAAAAGAAACCCAAAAGAAAATGAGTAAAGAGTTCAGATAACTTAAAAACAGAATAAAAATTTGTTAGAATGATTTGGTGAAAATTTTTATCAAAGGGATTTGGATCAGGCCAGTTCAAATACTGTCAAACTTTGGGAGAGTTTTGTCCAATGTTTATGATTATCACATAAATGGGCTCTAAGATCTAGATCTGGATCTGGAGATTAACAGTCTTAAATATGAAGTGTGGAGAAAATACAGAAAGGATTTTTTCCTTGTTTTTTTCAAATATGTACAGAGCTATCCAGTTACACTGAGTTGATTACAGCAGCTGAAGACTTACTGCTTTTTTACAGTAACAAATTGCACTGTTGAAATTTTTGCCATGTTAAAATGTTTCAGTCACTTTCCAGACAAATAAAGAATATTTACAGGACTATTTGAGCTGAGACACATCTGATAATTCTGTTGTTCATGAATACAAAGCTTATTAAAGAAGGGACTTAGGGCAGGGTGGTTTTTTCTCATGTTGATTGTTAATTGTTAGTGCTTATGACATACAATATTCTTTTGATGGTGGTGATACTCTTTCAGTGCTCAGAGCACTATAATTTTCTTTCATAGTGGGGGATACAATATTTATTGTTTGTATTTATAGAGTTAACAGTGGCTGACTGTCATATATTTTTCTAAGCTTCTCAGCTCTTGAGTCATCAAAATCACCCAGAGAGAGATTTACAGTAAATCAGAGCAGACACTTTCTGTACTTGCTCTTCCCCTCTAACTGTGTTGTGTGAGTCTTGTTTAAATGTGCTTCTGGAGGTAATTTTAGTGTGGGTATATTTAGTTCCCTTTATATTTTCAGAATCTTGATAAAATAAAAGATCCCCCATGCACAATAAACTTGTATTTTCTGCACTCAGAAGTGAAGTGTAGTGCTTAAAGCTGCCTCAATTGCATTGGTTTGAAGGATATAGTATGTTATTTTTTAACTTCAGCCCAAAGAGAGCCTGAGCCAAGCTACTAAGGACATAAATTCAGAAACGCTCTTGGCCAAATTTTGCTTTCATCTCCACTAATGTAAATCAGGACTTAGACCTTTAACTTCACTGAAATTACTCCAGATTCATACTAGAAAGAAGATGACCAGTTTTGGCTGCCTAACTCAATGTTGTTGCTTACCTGAGTATATCAGAGCTCTAGTTACGGCTTTAAGTATTTTTTGGAAGGCCTGGATGTAAGACAGGAAAGTTCAAGATCAGTTTACAGCAGTGACATGTTTTCTTACCCTGTGTTTTGCTGAGCAGATGGAAAGAGCTTGGGGAGGGCATGAAGTTCAGTCATGTCTGGATAAAAACATTAACTGCAAAATTGTTACAGATCCTCAACACGTTTTGTAGGTGGCCTTTTTCTTTCACACTTGATTTCGAAATTGAAGGATATTATATCTCAGGCTATAATTCTGAGAAATCTGGGTCTAGTTTTTATTTACGTGTGTAGGGGGGGTTAAAATAATGCACCTATGGGAAAAACAATACTTTCGGGTTATTTTTTTCCTATGGTTGTGAATTGACGTGTAACTCCAGAAAGGGCTATAGTTCCTTAAGTGAAAGTCAGGAGGAATTTGAGCACTGTAAGTCAGCTTTGCCATCCTTAAAACTATGAAAGTGACTTGGTTTTCAGCAGAAGAGTTCCTCAAATACCTAAAGTCTTGCTTTGCGCCTGTCCAAGAGTGTCACAGTTTTAACAAGGTTAGACAACTTTTTACTGCTTTAGGCTCACTTGGATCTGTAAATAAGATGCAATGTTACCAGGAACCTTGAAAGAGCTTGATCCAGCAGCCATGCTGGAGCACATTTACACAAAATTCAGTCACACTTGCCATTTTTTGTAAGACATGGTGTGTTTCAATGCTCTTCTTGTATTCATAGGTTCAGTTGTTAGAGCATTAATTTCAGATCTAGAGGACCTGGGCTTCAGTCACCCTCTCTGCCTGAAATAACTCAAACCCACTTTTCCTATGATTTTCCCTAACTGGGAACCAATTGGGTATGTGCAGCCTGGGACGGTTAAAGTCTAAAATAAACCCTATTCTAAATCCTATTTTAACAACTGTTTGAACTCATTTTAAAGCAACTTCACTTTGGAGAAAAAGAAACAACCTACTGAAAGAGACATTGCACTACTGCAAGAAGAAGAAGAAAAGACATGGAAAGTGAGAGAGAGAGATAGAGAGAAGGCTCACCAGCTCTGTAGTTAAAGTGCTAATTTCATAGGTGCTGGTGGTAAATCCTGGGTTCAAGCTCTTGCTCTAGGGCCCTAAACCTTGACAGATCTTGGAAAAATATAAATGGAGCATCGCTTAACTTATCTGTGAGATTTAAACACAACTTTAGGGGAGGTTCTTTGCTCTGCTACTTTAGCTGCTTTTTCAATTTTTTAACATTATAACTGTTGGCTCAGCATGCTGGTTATTATGGATCATCTTGTAAGGTTCTTGCCTATCTCCAACTGTTGGCTGCAAAGTTGTCTAAATGTTACAGTATTCAGTGCTGTGGCATCCTGATGCTTCCTTAATGTTTTTGTTTGCCTGTTTTCCCAGTCTAGTGTCGCTACATGTAATCATAAGGGATCAGTCTCACCATATTTCTCTAGGAACAGTGTTAGGAAACATACAGCTTTTGTACCCTTCCAGGTAACATTAAACATTCATCTGCAAAATACGTGGAGGTATCTTAGATTTCCTAAGAAAGCTACCAAACCAGAAAAGAACACTTATTTAGCAAAACAAATGGACACCTTCTGGGCAGCATTGCAAAGCAGAAGCTACAATGTTGGAAGACACAGATTCTCATACAGTTTGTGTAAATCTCAAGAATCTGGGCTATTTAGTCAAATTGAATTTCAAGGACATAGCTCTGTTTATTGTATGGAATGCACCACAGATTTGAGCTGGAATTACTGTATGCTGAGAAGGGAGCCTGGCTGTGTGTTGGAACTGATATTTTGGGCTGGATTTATGATGATGTTTACCTAACTTAAGAAAGAAATAAGCTGTACAAAGCATTTGTCATGTGCTTCTCATGTGGGGCTAATGCACTAGGCAAGCAGTTCTGCCACTCTGCTTGTAGCATGTATGCAGAAACAGGACAACTACCTATGTGTATCTATTGAAGTTTAGATCATGCCTCACTGAAAATGGCCCTGCAATCCGTTTCCATGGAGTGGAAGAAAGTTAGTACTTTAGCAACCCACCACCTACCCACCAAATTCACTAATTATTGCTAAATAAGTTACACCCTGACTGAAAAATGAAATATGCAGTAGCTATAGCAGGCAAAAGACCTTAAAACTTTTTAAGGTAAATTCACACATAGCTTCTGCCTAGTCATAGTGTACCACTATGTTGTAGTGTAGACTATGGAGTCTAGTGTATGTAGACAGTGGAGTTTCTTGCATGCCATTCTGCTGGACTTAACATCTTTCACCTGTGGACTTAAAATCTCTTTACAAATACCTTTTTCTTTATTTACTTAAGGTTCACAATATGCACTGCATGTTTGTTTGAGGGAAGAAAGAGAAGGAATCGATTGGGTAGAGACCAGAAAAGGCATGAAGTCAAGGATGTCTTTGGAGAATATGAGAGGGGCTGATAGGTATAGATGTGTTTGAATGTCTGGTCAAAGAGAAATATTCAATTTCTGAACTCTGTTGCCTCTTCAACACCTCTTCCCCTTTGGGATGAAGGAGAAACATGAGGCAGAGGGGAAAAAAAAGTGTTACTATTAATATTATATACATCAGATAATGGTTTAAAGATAATATCCTATCAAATTTAGTGGGTGAGGAAGAGAGTCTTCAGTTATTAGGACTCAAGAGCATAGCCTTTCTCACCCACCATTTTTCTTTGCAGCAAAAACATGAGGCCAAAAGCAGGTGAATGTTCACATTCAAGATGAATAGAGAAAAGATGGAAGAGAGGAACAAGGCCCAGATGGGGAAAGGAGCTGCCTGGCCCAGCAGTAGGGGAAAGAAGAAGATAACACTTTACAAAAAGGCTGACGCAAATTTGTTTTGTTAGATGTGCCTGTGTAGTAGGAATCAAAGGAATTCAAGTGCTTCATCTTACTTTTTCTCAAAGTACTGAGCCTCTCTCCCTTTTTGCACACTGCTTTCTAGGGGCAGCCCGAAGGCGAGCCCTTTGTTTTGGTGGAGCTCTGTAGACCCTGGGATCCTACTGCCTGTGAGCTGCCGTACTAATCCAACACATAGAGCTGGCTTGAGTGCACATGTGTAAGTCTTGCTAGAAACCTTTATTTTAAAGAAACAAAAAAGGAAAAGAACAAAAAAAAAAATGAATCAAACCTCAGTGATTACATTCCAGCTGCTGAGCTTCCAGTAAAACTCCCAGCACATGTGTTCATGTTTTTCAGCTTATATCAGAATTTACTCTGAAGAGGGGACATAACCTGAGTGAATGTGGATGAAGTTCCATTTTTTCTAATAAGTTACATATGTTTACGTGAGTGTTTGAACTCCCATGATATGATTAGGCTGACAGGAAGTAAATAGGTAGGTAGATATCTCTCTTGCTAGTTGCAATCTGATTTCTCTCTTCACGGTACTGTTTAATACTGTGATATATTAAAAGGAAGATAAATACAAAGCAGACATGTCTGACCTGTGTCTGGTGCTGTTCTTTATTAATAATCAGATCATTGACTTAAATTACTTTGAGGCTCTTCAGGATAATGAAAGAAGCAATACAGACACACACTGATGTGAATTGGTCCCAAGGTGTTTCCTGAACTAGTGAACTTTTCCAAAGGAAGAGCAGCAGAAGGAATTCAACCTGTATTCCTAACTCATCTGTTTTTGGTTGATGACTGAGAAACCTGGGAGATTTTCCTTGGTTCTGTCTCTAAGGACAAGGAATAAAGTAGAAGAGAATCTTTTACTCAGTGTTTAGCAGCAGTTCCTAGAGTAGTGTGTGGTAAGATATATTTTCCTTTGAACAGATTTCCAATAAATCTGGAAAGGCACAGGGGGTAGAAGAGATCAATGAACCATGCTGGGTTACAGAACGACCTTACAGACCACAGGAAGAAGATCTCGTTGGAGTTTATTTTTAGACGACAACTGTGTTGGACTGACTTTTATTTTTTGGCAAAGACACTAAGAACAGAAGTGGCATAAATAACACCTATGGTGACTTTGAATATACTAGAAAGGAATTCAGTTAGGCCTCCAGCCTCCTGTTAATATACACATTGAACCCCCATTAACATAATTGTAACTTTAACCATATGCAGTGGTTAAAGAATAAATCTTATGCTGAATAAATGACACTACTGGCTATTTTGCATAAGGTTAAAAGCAAAGGCTTGTCTCATGAACAAGCTCAGGTCTCAAGGTTCATGCACAAGTTTGGAGAAAGCTGCAGAAATATAACATCAGGTGCAGCAGCAGTTGGCAGTGACACAGGTTTTCACTGAGCCTTTAGAAAGATGATGGAAAGCAGAGGTAGTTTCAGAAGAAATTGTTAAATAAATGGAAAGGAATGAAAGAAGGGACAAAAAGTAAATTCTGCTGTACCATTTTAATAGCATTTATTTTCCTATTTATTTAGGCAATTCACTTTTGAGGAAAAATTCAGAATTACAAAATTTACTTTTAGAGCACAGCCTGTTTTTTACTTGTGTGAGAGTACAGTGAAAATTCCACCTTGATTGTGGTTAAACAGGGAGCAACATCTCAACAATATCCTTTCCATGATGTCTGTTTTTATGATTTTGTCATGAATGACACAACATTATTTTTTTTTTTCTTGGGACCTCAGCTCTAGGAGTTGTTTGGCAGTGTTTTTGTTCTTACTTGGAATCTTAGTTTTCATCAAGTAGCAATGAAGTACCAAGTGCTTATGCTTGCAGATTTCATGTAGAAAATGTGGCCTGATTTTGCCTCTTCATTTTAGACAAAAAAAGGCAAAGAAAAATAAATCTTAAACCCTTATTTATTCATTATTATTATTGGTTATAATTTATTTAGATCTATAACATTTTTACTGTTATTTAGATCTACCATGATGTATGCCTATTTATCTGCCAGGAATTATTAATGCTTTCAGTTGCAGTACTGCACTTCTCCCTGTTTAGCATATTCCATTACAACAGGCACCATAAAATCAGAGTGCTTGGTTATGTGTTGAGTGTTGTGATGGAAATGAAGAAACAAGGAATAGCTGCTTATGTGAATACAGATATCTGAGCACAGGCTAAGCACAGACATTAATATTGAACTCCTTAAGGGGAGCAAGGAGGACAGACACAGCAGGAACAGCTGCTGTCAACATGGCTGCTAACTGAAACGCTGCTTCTCAGGAGGGGGGAAATGCAGCAGCTTTCTGTATTTTCACTCTGGTATATTTGGATTTAGGCACAGATTTTCCATGATTAATGCATCTGATCCCCAATGCATTTCCAAACCTTTGCTGATTGAAGTGAGCATCCATGGGAGCCCTGGGAGTTTTCCCTTGCAGACTTTCTTTTCACGTTTCCCATTTCAGTGACTTATCCCACAAGAGAACAATTAACTTTGTAAAAGAGATAGGGGGAACTTCCTCCCCTCTTTTTGGAAATTCTTCCGAGATACAGGAGAAGAGGAGAGGAATAGTCCTTAAAGTGCTAAACAATTCTTTAAGTAAGCCTTTGAGAAAAGGAAATAGAAAGTGATAGGGGGAAATTGTGTCTTTATATTTATATATATATGTATATACATATATATGTATATTTGTTAAAAAAACTAGTGACATGTGAGAGTCATTCTGTGAAGACATAAAATTATGATCCAATTAAAACCAGATGACAGGGGAAAAAAAGTCATTCTGAGTCTAGACTTAAGCTTAATGACTCAAATTCATATAAACTCAAAATTAAATATGCTGGCATATATGCTTTTTTTCTTTTATTCAAGTGTAAACGTTCTGCTTCTACTTGAAAGGAGAGCTCAATGTGTTATATTTTGCATACTTTTTCTGCTTTTTATTAAAATGCAGAAAAAGACAGAAATTAAAAAATCTCCTAAAGAAAAAGGGTGTTAAAAAATTGAGCATGTGTTCTCTGTAAAGGACAATATTAAATCTCAGATTGAAATGTAACATAATTTAATAATAAAACAAAAAAAAGGCAAAATATTCTGTTTATGGCTCTTCAGACATGCTGAATGTGTTATAGACTTAATTTATTCTATAAAATGTTCCATACCCTTATAAGAAGCTATTATTCTCTCTTAAGTTCCGTAGGATCTTAGCATATATTTACACAAAATTCAATTGCTATCTGTCCTGCTTTGTTCAATGGAACTTTTCCAAAAGTTTCATTTTGTGAAACAGCAGCTGTTCGAATAGAAAAGAAGTCCTACTAGTCCTACTAGAAGCTGCAGAACTCTGCTCAAAAGTTTCATGGACATGGGTAGGAAAGATACATAAGGCTGTGTGTGTTATAGAAGACGAAATAGATTTTGTGCTTTGTTCCTGAAGCCAACAGACATAGTGCAGTTTGTGTCCATACAATTAAACTCCCTTCCTGCCAAAACATGGTAACGGCATCCAGACTGCCTATTGGGAGCAGCTTACAACCCATGCCATTCTTCAAAGCATACCCAGACATGATGGCTGGTATGGTAGTTTAGTAGTTTTGCTGGTTCGCCTGGGCCAAACACATCACAAACCAGGCTAACAGTTTAGCAATAAGAACAATTACGTATCAGTATCCCAATCCCTCTTAATTTTCTGAAGATGTAACTGTAAAAATTAGATAGCTAATACAAATGAGCTAGGGGGTAGAAGCACAACCACAGGGATGTTCAATGATGTTTTCCAGCTAGGAAGGAGACTAACTGTTCAGGAGGTATATATGACGATTTTAACACCTTATGTTGACTGGTAGCTTATAGAAATTCTGCTAAGTGCAAGCACAGCAACAACAAATATAACTACAAGTCAGCAATATAACAAATCCAGACAATGACTACAGACAATTATAGCAAAAGAACAATGAGGTAATGATAAGCTAAATGTGGTAGCGAGTCTATGTATGAATCTATCTATCTATCTATCTATCTATCTGTCTATCTTTGTAGCAATCCTATAGGATAACTAATGAAATTAATATAAATGACAGTGGATATTTATGATAAATGCCATAGCACACAGTCATTAGCACCGCAGCATTCTGCTTACGAGACACTCTTCTGCCCAGATCCCTAAGTTCTCCCAATATACAAAGGTCTGCCCCATTGGCACTTAGAGGTCATACTCGCAGCACGGGGGATCCAGGCATATCCTGCCCCATATGTCAAGGCAATTTGGAGAAAATGTTAACCATTCAAGAGTCAGTTTTCAGCCCCTGGCACCTGCAATGCTGATGCTTTTCAGCTGACCTCACCTTGATGAATTTCTGAGTTGTCTTGTATCTCCTTATAATGCTGTGAACCACTGCACACATACATTCTCAGCTGACCAGACTGTCCTTCTGCTGTGTTGCTGAATCCGTTCCAGTCCAAATACAAGAGAGTGGGGAGCCAGTTCTTTGAAACTGGCTGAGACAGCCCTTCCTTTTTCTTTCATTTACAGCTGTCTTAACCACGAAGTTATTGCATTATTTTTGCTATGTTCTATTCATTATGCTGGCTCAGCAGCTTGTTAGTTCAGCAATTCTGTTATAGTCTACAGATATTTTAAGGCCCAGCAGTTATGCTTACTCAGCGGCTGTGTTAGCCTCTGTCCTACCTCAAGCAATGTCAGATGCAGTTTTGCAGGGTTTAGCAAGAATTGTACCATTAAGTGCCCCCAACACATGCCCATAAGGGAGGTGGGCGATACATTGTGTCCTATCTCTGCTCAGCAGTCCCCTCCCCAGCAAAAGCAAACTGTGCTAAGGTCTCCTGGCTTGTGGTATTGTAGTGGGACCAGTTCCCTTCCCCGTCACAAAATCCAAAATGCAGCATTTGGGATTTCCTCTTGCAGCTACCTAGCCTTTTCGTTTGAGTTTCAGGTCTATTCACATGTAGTCAGGAAAACAATTGTGAATCAACATCTTTCTTGGTCACCTGAAATCCTTGTCAGCAAATTATTTCAGGCGGGACTGAGGGAAAGTCTGCATGGTCCTTTCCCTTTTCCTACATGGGCTTAGTCTTCCTCAGAGGGACGTGATACCCAGTTGTTAACCTTGTTTCAAAACTGTGTGCAAGTGCCTTTCCTGCTTCTGAGGTGGGTGAGAATGATCGATTTTTGCAGTGAGAAATTTCCTTAACTCCAAGCGAAGGCACGTTACTTCTCAGCGACTGCAGTGCTACACAGGGCTCCATGCGAGGACCAAATACATTGCCGTATGGCTGATGCCCAGGAAATCCTTCCCTATCCTGAAGGATTTGCTTACTGTTTGATCAAAGGCCGGAGTAGGGCAAAGAGCAGATGGTGTCTTCGGTGGTCGCAGAGTGACAGCACCAGGATTAGCCCCAGTGTGAACAAGGAGAGTGACAAGCCAAGAAGAGGAGGATTTGGTTGACAAAAAGCGTTTCCACAGGTGACCTGCTGTAAAAATAGCATATGGTTAAGGAGATTGCAGACTGCTGTATGGATTTAGCATGGTCTATGCTCCTCGGCACCAAATGAAGAACAAAAGAATTAGAGAAAAAGCAGTGCTGGGAGAAAGAATATTCTGTGTGTTTCCAAAGGAACCAAAAAATAAAATAAAAATAAGAAAAGTAAATAAATGAAGAGAACTCCTAATGCTGGGAAGCTGTGCTCCCCCACATGATTTAAACTCCATACAAGTGCCTTCCTGAGAAACTTCAAATATTGAAAATGTCTTCAAACATTAATAAATAAAGTATCATATTTATTCTACACTAGAGGAATGATGTGATACCTGATATGGTCAAAATATCCCCCCCACCAATATTTGAATACCAGATGTAGAGTTTTTGTGCACCTTAAGCCTCTTCTCAGGTCTGCATGTGCAGATGGAAGTCATAATTTTGTGTTTTAATTAAATATAGAATGTGTGCCCACTCCTGGCACATTAAATGTTAATGACAAGAGTGTGACATAAGTGTATATTTATTTTTTTAATAAATGCAGTCCATGGATTTGAAGGTTCTGTTGACATCATAGACTGTTTTCCTCCCAAGTTTTATTAGTGTTTTTCCAACCTGTTTCGTATTTCTCTAAAATGAGTCCACTGCCACTTGCAAGTACGCTTTCTGCTGGTGGTTACAGTCACATGAATAGCTGACAGAAGACTGAAGGAAGCAAAGAGGAGAACATTTGCTGTGCAAAACATAACTATTGCTGAAGTTAATTAAATTGAAAGGGAAGTCCTGGGTACCTTTATGCTGTACAGAAGTTTCTACTGAAATGGGGTTTGCTTTTGGTCTGGTTTGGTTTTTCTTACATACCAACTTCCTAATGTACAGTCATTCTTGCTCATTTAAGTTAGTTGGTAGCTCACTTTCACTTCAGCATGGTTCTAAACCAGAATTATGAAGCCTTTGCAATGACCTTTAAGAGCCTAAGTGTTCCTTTAATTTATCCTTTAACCATCGATTCAAGACTTTTCAGGTAAATAAGTGAAGTAATTTAAACTCAATATTATTAAATATTGTTTTATCTAAATATAAGAACATTTTAAAACACTTTTCCTGGGGAAAATTGTGGATTAAGCAGTATTCAAACATTTAATGAATTTCTTATAGTGCCCTAAAGCTGTTTTAAAAAATAAAATAATTTTTTTAAAGTCCATACTCTTTGAATAAACTGTAGTGGTGAAAAAGAATTCTAGACTTCTGAAGAGGATAACAATCAGAAAACAGAACAAAACCAAGGCAGATCTGTGGTTTTCTGGTGGCTTAGTTTTGGCTTTATGAAGGTAGAGACTTAAAGCATAACCGTAGTTTCAAGAAGAAAACACTAGACAAAAGTAAGAGGTCAATGGGAAGGATTGGTAGAGGAAAGAAGAAAGAGCAGGCAGAGGAAGGCTGGGGGTCAGTGGAGGAGAGAGGGCTGCAGGCGAGGAGTCAGAAGCACCAACGTCCTTTTTCTGAGCAAGAGAGCCAAACACAGGCTGCAGAGTGAAGTGCAGAAAAGTGTAAGTGAGGAAATAAGCCATCTCAATGTTAGTATTAACAGGAACCACAGACCACAAACTCTACTGGAAACAATTACTATTATTGATAACAATAACAAATATTCCATTCTCACAAGGATGCCATTTGGTGCAAGACAGCTTTATACACTTTGGGGGTTTTAAATGCCTCATTCAGTCTGCACAGAGTTGTGAGCTAGTCAGTAGTTGTTAGCAACAGTTAGGACAAAATTAGTCTGCGGGCTGACTTCATTGTCTTTCCCAGTATTGTGCCAGAGTTAATACTTGGTCCATGGTGCACATTGACCTAGATAAAATTTGAAAGGACATCCTGAAAATGAAGGGCTCTCTTTATTGGTCAGAGTGAATTATCATGCTTCTCTCACAATACTGTTGTTGTTATTATTTTTTGATTTAAATGTATTAAGCATTCAATCTAAACTTTCCTCACCTCTGTTCCTTGTCCCACTCCACTGCATCCCTTTCTCAACAAGCATTTACTTCTGTTTTCAACCATTTTTAAAAAGCAAGACACATAAAAAACCCTATACTATTTTATTCATTCTTATCCTTCTCCTTTTGCTACAGAGTTTCTACAGATGAAAAATTGTTATTTCATGAGACAGCACATTGCTCTAATTACAGCCAATTAATTTCTAACACCTACAAATAAAATACATTAAGGCTGCCAAAAATTGCAACCAATCACCAAGGTGCTATGGAGAAAAGCATTAAGAGCTCTGTGGGTTATCTTAGTGGATTTATAAATTTTAAAAGTTCAGCCACTGATGTTTAGCATTCTGCTGAGAATTTTAATATCCACAAAAAAAGAAATGTGGTGCTACTAGTTCCATTCATTTAAAAATTAAAAAAAAGATTGTTATTTTCAGAAAAGTCCTATTTTTCCAATAGATTTCTATAGTTTTAATAAAACTGAAGGTATTTCTCCCCTACATTCTGCTTGTACAGCTGAAACACAGAACTTAAGTGATTTTCTCTGACTTAATGTGTCAGTGCCAGGTAACATTTTCTCTGAGACACCAAGTGAGACTCAGCAAAGTGCTGCAGCAGCCTTCCAAAAAGCCAACAGGAAGAAAAAAGAAAACTACTAAAATACCGCATGCTTAATATTTGAAGTGTGCTCCAGGTTTTGACTCTGTTGATGTCTTAATATCTTCAAGTCCAAGTACAAAGTATATATGGACAAGTGTGACAATTTGCAGCTAAACAGAAACTGGTTCATTATCCATAGCTTAGTTTAGTGCTTTATAGCTTTCTGAGTGAAATCTGTTGTATTGTAAAGAGATCATATGAAAAAATCTTTTAAGATTGTACCAGATCACACGCTTTATGTTGTTACTTTGTGCTCAGGCTGGCTCTGGAAGAACTAAAGTATTTGTTGGATTGTTAGCATCAGACCTAACCACTGCTAAATTTGGAATATCTCTGATCAATACTACTTCATACTATGCTTTCTAAGGAATATGCAAAGTGCGTTGTAGCTATTGAGGGTGGTTTTTTTTTCTTTTTACCTAATCTTTAATTGAAATCTTCGTTATTATCAATGTTCATTATAAAGAAGCTGCTTCAGGAAAGATTATTTCCCCCCCACCCCACCCC
>JAVJGI010000062.1:3548831-3585146 GCA_035590275.1 Ibycter americanus
TTATTTCCCCCCCACCCCACACCCTATAAATACGTATTAATAGAGTAGTTAGCATGCATTTGTAGATGATAGAACAAAATGAAGCATAGATTCCTAGTAGGTAATTCTGCAGGGAGAGCCTTATTGCATAAATGTAAATGAATAGGAAAAAAATCTTAATTTCCAAAGAAAAAGAATAATTTCCATATTTTCTTATGCAAAGAAAAGTCACCATTTGAACACTAAAACATAAAATAAAAATGCAAAGCTGAACATTAATTCAAGATAAACTATCCTTCATAAAAAAGCATTGCCTGTCAGCATTATTAAAATTGGAAGGCACCATCACAAGGAAATAAGCAGTCTTCCATATACAAGTCCTATAGGATTTAACCTGCTAAAAATAAACAAAAGCAAGCTACCAAATCAGTCACTCAACAGATGAACAGGGCACAAATGGTTTGCATTGTCACCCAACACTAAATGTAGCCAGATTTGGCCCTTACTGAGCAAAAACACATTGCAAGGGGCATGAAAATATTTGGTTTATTGTGTTTGCCAGGCTAAGATACACAAAGAGGCAAAACTGTCTCTCTGTTGCTTTAAACGTTATTACTTCAAAATGCATCAGAAACTGATTAAGTAGACGTGAGTGAACTTTTCAAAGTGCAGGTTTCAAGTATGTAAATTGTGTAAAATTCTGTGAGGTAAAATGCTTTCTTTTCACCAAGCATAATTTGTGGCAGTGAAATTAATTGCAAATAGGAGGTATTAACTTAGAACAGCTCACCCAGTCCAAAAGCCATCCAGTAAATAGGACAGTAGGGGGCTAACACGTGACGGTGGTGTTGGTCTTGCCACTCATTTCGACAGGACTTAGACTGGTTAGATTGAATCATAGGTCTATTCAGTATGTTCCATGTTGCAATAATCTGTGCCACACGGGGAACAAGAAAAATGTGTTATGCAGATTTCCAAAGTGCAGACTAATAGGATTTTGCAGTTATGCCACGGACAGGGCCAGTGGAGAACACCGGATCAAAAAATTATGTTAGGCATTACCTGGGATGGAGCAAGTGGAATTGTTCCCATGTCCCCTGTTTCAGCAAGTGCTCAAATCTAGTCAGCTCAGCCTTCACCTCCCATGATTATGGGATTATATATTTATATAATGAGCACTGTTATTTAAAAGTATCTTAAAGTAATTGGAAAAAGTGGAAATACTCATATATCTTTATGTCACAACTTCTGTGATGTCTATCCATCAGCTTTCCTTTAATACAGATCATTATCTCTTGTGCTTTCTTTGTGTGTATGTTGAGAGCATCATTATGCTTTTCTTTTCCTTTAAATGCCTTTTTGCAATCTTCAAAGACATCAGGTAGAATAGAATAGTTCAAAGGTCTGTAAATATTTTCAACCTGATTTTTCTGCCTATGTGAGGGAAATAAACAGAACGCTGGTTTAAAGATACCCTTTCCCTTTAAGGAAGCAATTAAAGCTTGATCTGTTGGATGTTTAATTTGGACTTCTGTAATGTGTGATTGATGCTAACCCAAAATCTTCCATCTCCATCTTTGTTGTTATAACTTCTAAGAAAGCACAGCTTCTCCAAGTTTTGTAAGAATCAAAATGTTTTGATTTTTTTCATTGAAATATATGGCATCCTGTTAGAAAGATCTGTGCTTTTACTGTGCTATCCTTTGAAAAGTCACTAGCCTGAGATTTTTTTTTTTTTTTCATTTATTGTGTCTGCCTAGTCAGATATTAAGAATCTAATGTACTTAAGGTCTTCATATAAAATACAGGACAACACTGTCTACATGTCTTTTATTGGTAAAACAGATTCTAGTAGTCTCAATTCTACATGTGGACAGGCACAGATGAGTGACAGGGTCAGTCACTTTTGCTTAGACAGTCATAGTACTCATAATAGCACCTAGTCTTGATTTAGTACAGATTTAAAGAGCACCTTACGGTGGAGGTCGGGATCACTGAGAGATACGGCAGCAGAGAGAGGAGGTGACTTAGCTTGAGGGCATTCATCGCTGTCATGAGTGGAGAAGGAACTCAAGAACTCCAGTTTGATGCTTAAACTCAGATGACGCTCCTGGACTTAATATTACAGCTCAGTGTTACCCCAGAAGTATACTCACATTTATTCCCTATTTTACATACGGTTATTTGATCTGTGCTCATAACCCTTCTTATTTGTTTCCTTAGAGCACTGAACATTGAACAAGCTTGCTGACTGGAATGGCTGCCAAAGGAGCAGATTTTGCAGTCACTGCAGCAGGTTGAAAGTGATAATTGTGAAAACTGGGAACTGTAAAGTCAGAGAGGGATTAATCCAGAGAAGGGATAGATGAATGTCACATGTTCTTTGTAGCCTATCAAACAGCTGCTCTTCAAAATTGCACATATTGATTATTTGAAACAGTATCCATACCAGCTTATGATCAGCTTTTTTGGCTTGAATATATCCTTATATAGCATTTGTTCAACAATTTCAACCAATGAACAAATCTGTGAAAATTCCAGTGCTTGCACGTGATTCACAAACAATAAAAGAAGTTAAAATAGTGAATAAACATTCACAGTAATGGAGCTTCACACTATTACAAAATCTTTTGACATTCCTTATAGGGAAAAAATCCTGATATAAAATTGTATTGTCTTTTCTCCCTTTTTGCCTTCCGCCACCTCCCCTCTGTACAGTTAAAAATCCATGAGTTATCAAACCCATAGCGGTGCCTGAAATTTGAAGAAATAAAAGGCACCACAGAAGGAAATGAACAAGCTGCATTTGTAATGATGCTGTGCATGTGAAACAACATTTATTAGTCTTTCTGTGAAGGGAGTGTATTCACAGAGAAAGTGGTTAATGTTAGATTTACTGAGATAGTTACGTTTTTCATTTATAAGGAATAGTAAACCATTTTGGGGATTAACTTCATGTCTCTTGGTACCATGTATTAAAGGGTTCTTTACGTCTAATCCTAAAAGGATTGTGGAAAAGCACATCAGAAAACAGGGTACACTTCATATTATAGGAGTTTTCCAACACTGTGATACTTTACAGATGTGTAGGCAGCAAATTATGGCACTCAGGTTTTTGAAGTGTTCATAGATAATCAAAAGTTATCCACTGCCTGCATATACCCAGTTGGCAAAAAAAGTTACAGTTGGATATAAGCTTTTATTTTCCTTAGTATTGAAAAAATATTGCCTTTCAAGAAAATTTAATGAAACATATGAAAATACTCTGGAGACAAGAAGTAAAAACAAAATCATTGTGGATCTTGAAATGAGATTAATAATAACATGTACTATTTAAAATACAGCAGCATAAAATTTAGAAACATTACTTTAGAAGAATAGTACATGGTATCAATATATGAAGCTAAAATATATTGAATTTCTAAACATAATAGCTAGGTTGGATATAGGTTGGATTTCTCAAACATAACTTTTCATTTTTGGAGGAAAATTAACTACCTTAATTTTTATTTTGATAGAAAGGAAAAGAAAAAAATAAAAGAAAAAAGAAGAGGGGGGAAAAGGAAAAAAAAAGGAAGTGAGAAAAGAATACAATTACTATGGGGTAAGATTATAGGTGCTCTTCACAAGCTCCCTGACCAGCCTGTATAGAAGCATGCAAATTTAAGCTGTTAACAACACCAGAAGATCGTATGATACTGTCCAAATCAGAATTAACTACAATTAAATCATTCCTGAAAACTGTTTGCCTAACTATCTTCCTAGCAGTTTTTACTGATGGAAAGCTAGACATACTATTCCTTAGTTTTCTCTTGCTGCTGACCCTGTATTTTCCACATTCCAACTCAAAAGAAGAAAAATTTCTTCACTGAAAAAGTTACCCAGGGAACTGATTCAGTCACCATCCCTGGAGGTATTTAAAATGTGTAGATGTGGTACTTAGGCACGTGGTTTGGTGGTGGACTTGGCAGTGCTAACCTAATGGTTGGACAGTGATCTTACAGGTCCTTTCCAACCCAAATGATTTTTATGATTCAAACCCTTTTCTCATCTTAGCCACACTGGACATGGTGAACAGTATACTCCTTTTCTGTATCTTCATTACATGCATTTGAAGACTGTTACCAAGTTTCCTTTACCTTCTCTTCTCCCAATCAAGGCTCTCCATGTCTTCCATTTACCTATCTATCTATCTATCTATTTATTTATTTCTTTTTCTCTTAGGTCAAATATTTTACCCTTTTATCAGTCATAAGTAACTACACATTTTCATCCCAGGTGTGATTTTCCAGTAGTAAGTATAAAAATAAAATTATTGCATGCACCTTCCAGATGCAACTGTTTTATCTCCACTGAGCCTGAAGGTCAGAGTTTTTTTGCTTTTTTGCAGTGGTTTGACATAGTTGGCTAATGCTTGGTTGTGATCTCTGTCTGATATCTTTTACCCCAGTTTTCTCAATTTGCTAAGTGGATAAATCAAGGTTGGGGAGGTTTCCTGACCGTTGAAGTTTGGCCTCCAGCTATGTCTTTCTATCTGTACCAGAAAACTCATCACCTTTTAAAATGTATTTTCTCATGCTTAAGAGGACACTAAAAACATGCCAAATTGTCATAAGGCAGTTGACATTCATTCTGAATATCTTCCAACCCACAGCAAAATGCCACAGTTTTATTTGTTGTTGCTCTGTTTGTTGTACATTTATGTTGCCATTTTTTACAGTGTGCACTGTAGGACAAGAATTCTCTGTTTATTATATCTGAAGGTACTCAGTATATTGCCTAGCACAGAGAGGCACAATAACTTGGGGTGGGGTGAGTGGGGTGGGGGTGAGTGGGGTGGGGGGTGGGTGCCCTGTAGGTACTATCAAAATACATACAATAACAGGAACAAATTATTATATTTGAACTATCTATTTATTTAAAGAGAAAAGGATTCCCTTTGTGGCACTATTTAAAAAGGGCTAAATTTTATAATATGGGTTTAAATACAGACCAGTACATGAATTAATGAAGAGTACAGGCCTATTACCAAAATGGTTTAAAAAAAAAGTCTTCATGCTACCTTAAAACACCTCTGAACTGAGGACATACATTTTCTTTCAAAGATATTTAGCACTGTTTTTACCATTTCAAAGCTAACTCTGCAGCTTTAGCCTTTCCTTTTTCTCTGCTGCTTTTCCACCTGCTAGAAAGGGGTACAACCACATCTGGTAGCCAATTGCCAGTAGCATCCTAAATGAGACAGGTGTCTTGGCTCCTAAATCCTAAAATCATCTTTGAAATCAGGTCTTCAATGACTTCGGGTATTTGGCACTGCTGTTTTCTCCCCAGCTGAAAAAAATTCCCATTTACTTTCCTCTTTAGATCTGCACAGGGAATGACTCTGCATCAAATTGTTATGATCAGGGAAGATATTGCTTGCAGCAGTCTCTCACAGGTTTCAAATGACTCACAGGGACTGAACAGCTGTATGCATGTCAGCAGTGGAGGAAAAGAGGAGGAAATCAAAAAGGAGAAGAAATTAACTATTTGGAACTTTGTGCGGAAAATAAATTTGCAAAACAAAAAAGATAAATGCTAAGAAAAAGATAAAGACAGAAGATGAACAGAGAGCGCTTATTTCTGAGGTGGAGATAAAATGTATTTGAAATGTAACTACAGATAGTACAACTGCATCTTTAGAAATCTCTCTGTTCAAAATCATACCCCTTCCCACAGACTAACTCATTTGACATTTCTTTTTTGATGAAGATGGAAAAATGTTACTGAGAGTTTTAATGGGGTTAAAAATCTCATGATTTTAACTGAATTTTGGTATATTTCTTACCAGCCTTCAGGAATTCAATTGTTTTCCATTGCAATTTTCTAAGAAATTTCAGTGAAATTCCCTCCTCATAAAAAAAGTAGATCAGAAATATGAATGATTTGAAAAGTTAGCAAGTATGCTTATTATAAAAGAAAGCTCCCATGAAACCGTATATAAATTTAATATAAAGGAAAACTGTTTCCCCAAATTATACATATAAACCATTGCTGTATTCTTTCTTAACTTGCAAATTTTAATGAATTTTTTTTTCATTTTGACACCTGCAAACTTGTGCATATTTTGTGTTGAGGTGAGTTTATCTCTTAAAGATATTCCTTTCTTCAAAGGAAACTTGTCAGAATCCTTCTCAGTGCCTTTTCAAAATGAAGTCACAGTGAGTACCATGAGTGACTGCTGGCTCACAGATGAGAGAATTTTCAGTTTATTACCAAATATAATGTATTTTTCCACTAATTCCATATATGCTAAACTAATATTAAAAATCTTTATGCACTATTTTGATTGACATTTTTTGAATGGCACATGGTACATGTGGTACTGTACTGTACTGCACAGGTACTGTACCACTACTGTGCAGCTAAAACTCATTTACTAATTTACCCTTTTCTCCTGCATCACTGCCTTATTAAAGCTTAAAAAATTATAGTCATATAATAAGCCAGCACTCAGTCTCCACACTGTCAGAGTTCCCTTATATGATACTCCTATACAAGATGAGGTAAATAAATCTCCATTGCGGACAATTATTCGCAGGGTTTTTGTGGTACAACAGCAGTTCTCATGTAACACTGCTACAAAGCCAGATGCCTGAGATACCCAGGAGTCACTACTGCAGCCTGTAAAGGGAGGTTTGTACTCACCAGTGCTGTACAACGAAAGACATGACCCTCTGGGAAAATGCATGTTTCTCTCCACCTTCTCAAATAGACAGTTTGGTTGATAAAGCTAATGTGATCTGTCAGAGGAAGTCAGGACAAGGCTTCAAGGCTTGCCCGGAATCGTGGTATTCTCATTGCAGGTGTTGCAGTGACCTATGCTTGTCAGACAGGACATCTCCTAAGACTGTGGGTCTAAGTGTCACACTGTTTCTTCCAACAGCATCTGTAACTCCCATGTGCCTTAGGTCCCCTAACCTTTTCTTGAAATGAAGGTATTCCAAGAGAAGGCTTGTGCACATCATTATACTTGGACCTGCTACTTCCAGAGATAACTCAGGAACAATTGTCAGGTTCACACAGACCCACCTTGAGTAGCAGATTGGATAGAACGATGAAAACAGTTATGAAAAAAAAACCACGTAATTCAGAATACCAGATTGTATCCAACAACAAATTCTTTCACGGATGCTTCAATGTCCCTGCTGGGAATCACTGTTTGCATGCGCCATGCCTGCCAGCTAACTTCCTCCGTACAGGGGGAAGCTCTTAGTGCTGGCAATCAGCTTGTGCCCACGCATCTGTCCTGGTCTGGGACAGTTCTTCCTCCAGTTTCATCTCTGGTACGATCTCTGTCAGCTCAGAGATGTGACACTCTTCAGAGTAATTGTGCCAGAAGCACTTTCTCAGTTCTAGAGGGCACACTCCTCTCTCCGCCTTCCTCTCATTATCCCATTATGTTTGTACTGCTTTTTCAAAGTATGTGTAGATTGTGAGTCTTCTTGTCTTCAAAAATGGACATTTATGTCTAGAACTAATTCATGTACCTTAGTATTTTATATTTCTGCCACAGTCTTATTTTCCTCTCAACTTAAATGTATTTATAGTATTTCAATTGCTACACAGGTTTCACCCTCACTACTGATGCATTCAGCAAGGTTGACAGCATTTAGCTAGTTTTTAGCTTCTGATAGAAGCTACAAAAGATACCTGGGGGCAGACTATATCACTGCGGGCTGCTTAAAGCTTTGCTCTGTCTCTTTCCTACTGCTCCTACCTCCTGTTCAAGGGCTCTGATTATCATAACATGGTACCACTTGCCTTCCTTAAAAGACCATTCACTGCTGCCGAGCCATGCTGGAAGAACCACACACTGCACCTTTTTAAAAGCCGTATAGGAAATGTTGCTGGCAGTCATGTTTCCACCAGCACCCCAAAGATACCATGTCTGTTCCTCTGGCTTGGTGTAATATTCCCAGGGCTGTTGGCACATCAGTTGCTATCACTCCAGTACACCACTGACACAGGGAGCCATAACTTTAAATACACAATATAAAAAATCTTTGTATTACGGTCCATGAGTAAACTGAAGGTTATATATTACAATTTATGAGAGTGACTTTCATAAAATTTGTTTCCCTTTACTTTCTTAGCTGCATAGATCATTCTACTGAATGATCTATCTTTTCATTTAATCTTTACTTTTTTTTTCCCCACAGTATTTGTTCCTAAAATTAAAATAGATTTTGAACAATTCATCAGTGCACTAGGAGTTTTTCTGACATTATTCCCACTCTTTCTATTCTACAGACAACTAGCTTTTCACAGATCTTTTCAGAGAGACTTTGTCGTTCCAATTTTTCCTCTTAGGGTATTAAGTACTAAGTAATTATTCTTTAAAAGTATACAGGCAGGCCAGGTTTCTAAGACTGAAGTGCAGAATACTAAAGAGGCATTGTCTTTATGTATTTCAACCATAAATCAAATACAAAGAGTATGTTAGTTTCCATAATCAAGTTTTCACTTCTGTAAAAATTATGAAATATGAAATATTATTTTATACTGAATAAATCAACATCAGAAATATTTTGTTGTTTTATGTGCTCTTTATTGTTTATTTGTATATTTTAACCTTTTTAGTCTTTAAAATTTAAGAGAATATTAAAGCCATATATGAATTTCCTCAAAGATCATTAACATAGCTGATATGCACAGACTAAGATGTACACCTAATTAATTAATTTGATAGTTTTACAGAATTACTTGCATTAGAACTTCTAGAGATTGGATTTCCTTATTAAAAATTATACCCAAAACTTTTAATTCAAGCCTCCAAAAATTAAATTAGATTAGGTTAGGATAGGTAAGATTAGATTAGATTAGATTAGATTAGATTAGGAAAAGATAATCTTAGGAATTCCAAGTACCATTCCCATTCCTAAGGCATAAGATGTGTGACTGGATAAAGTAGTTAAAGTTTCTATTAGCAAAGGAAACTACTAATTTTAAGAAAGAAAAATCAGATAAACCTTTTACATTTGAAGTTCTTTTGAGGAAACACTGTTAATATGGTTGATATACACTGTATTCCAAATTATCAAGAAATTTGCATATTTAAAATGATTAATTATATTCTTATTTGATGATTTCTGAAATACAGTATACCACTGCTGGTTTTATAATGGATTTTATTTAATTCTACTGAGTAGTTAATCCTAAGTAAAATAAAATGTAAAGGAAATCGGATTTTGTAAAATAATAGATGTATGCAGGATTTCAAACTGTTAAGATAAATATTATTATTTTGTATTTTCTTTCTCCATTTACTTACCCAGCTTGAAAAGGAAAAATGGATACTATTCTATTCTTATAAGAAAAAAATAATCAAGGGTTTGATTTTTACGCTCAACCTAAGATATGAATTTGATAAAAATTCTACATTTTCTCAGAAATTTATTAAATGTAATTCAGCAACTTAAACTCATTTAAGCAGTGTTTTCATCCTATTACATGATCTGATACCACACGGATTTAAAAATACAGGCTTTTTCATCATATCATGATACATCATTTACACCAGCTAATTTTAAGTGTATTTCAGTTTTTCAAAAGGGAGAAATAAAGACTATATTTGTACTTGAAGTGTTTACACAAGTTTCCTTTTTCAGCACATATTGTTGTAAAGGAAATGGTTATCCTTTTCATACAATTTCTACATAGTGATATATTTCTTGTTGAAAGCACAAGCATGAAAATTGATTTTCTACAATGTGCTAGCTTGGCTGTATGCCTGAAGGACTTTTCCTTGTCTTTACAAGTATTTTGTATTTAGGGTACCCCATTCTTCTTAAAAGTGCTATAAGATCTTCAAGTTACTATTACAATTATTTACAGATTCATGGATTGTAGGGTCAGAGGGGACCATTAGGCTTCTAGACATCCTGCGTAACAACTGTATTCACATTTACTCAGTTAATCTCTGATACGAAGCCAATGATTAAAACATAACTATTTTGAAGGCATTCCCACCTGGAAAATACAAGCAGAAGCTTTTGATCCCACAGTTACGGTGTTAAATATATAGATGATCATATAGAGAGAAGGAGGGAGGACAGAGAAGGAAGGAAAACTGGGGATGCTAAAAGCAAGTTTCACAATTTCCAGATTTCTGTTTACCACATCTCTGGACCACCAACCAAGTTTGTTGGTCCTCTAAAATGTAAAACAATATTCAAGCAGGTCCCAGAGTTAGAAAACCCCTGCATTTCAGATTCCTGAAACTAGCATATCATGAAATTTCCCTTCATGACAAGTCCTGTATGGATATTACACCCAAGTGAGATAGTATTGGCTTCCAAGAGCTGACAGAGGAGTGGTGCTGTGCCACAGTACCGTGCTACTGCTTGTGCTGTTCCTTTGCTGAGTCTCAGCAGTGCTCTAGTTTGCTTTGAAATAGTTTAAACTAATAAGCAGTCTGTTGGCAATTTTCTCACTTTTACAACTAACAAAGAGCTTTTTAGTTTGCAGTATTTGATGGAACTAAACCCTAGGAATATGCACCGCCATATCTACCAAACAAGAAACAGAGAATTCAGTCAGAGATACATGGAAAGCCAGCAGTGTCGTAGCATGGCAACATCTCAAATTCCACTTGCTCTGATGATGTCATGTCAGCCGTTGAACTTTTACACAGCACAAGCAAGATAAGACAAGGAAAAGCACAAGACATGGGCCACTTTCTTGCAGGAGCAATACTCTCTACCTTATACATTGTTTTGTTTGATTTCACATTTATTTCACTGTCACATGAAAGACCAAGCTTGATGAATCCCAGAATATTTTTTCTGCTCCTTCACTTCATGTAAGATTTATTAATTTATATTTTGTATATATTATTCATCAAAATGCTCTGTTATTTAAAGCTCCATTTGAGGGAGCATAGTAAGGCTAATAATAAATTCTTCAAAGTGGAAGTATGGATGTGTTTTGCAAATAGCTATTTATAGAAGCTGTTTCATTTCTAGCCACTAGTTCATTCAGGAATTCGATTTTCAGGTTACTTATGCTTTGTTCAACTAACTAAGTGACAATATTCCCCACTTAATCTGATTTGTTTTTCAAATCCTAAGTATTAATGATATTTTCATCAATTATCTTTTATAAAATTTAAAAAAAGATATTGCTCATTTATGGAAATAATTGAAGTATGAAGTAGATTTTCATTGTCACCTAGAAGAGATGGGTTTCCAACATTCATTATTAAACACTGTTATTTAAAATAAGAAAAATAACATTAATTATAATTTAAAATCTTCCTCTGAAGTTCTATATTTACATGAGGTAATAAAGTCTATATTATGCACAGATTCTGAGTGTGTTTGGACTCACACAATCTTTGCAAATGAAAAGTGAGAAAGGTACCATGCGAATCATGTGGGTCATCCAAGATTAAAAGAAGATTTAGATTCAGGCAGAATAATGTCCTTACTTTGACCATAGAATAGAACAGCTGAGATCAGATGGCCATATGTCCTGGTTTCAGCTGGGATGGAGTTAACTTTCTTCTTAGTAGCTAGTACAGTTTTTGGCTATGATGTGAGAGCAATGTTGATAACCGCACTGATGTTTTTAGTTGTTGCTGGGTAATGTTTATACTAAGTCAAGGACTTTTCGGTTTCTTGGGCCCTGCCAGCCAGAGGGCTGGAGGGGCACAAGAGATGGGGTAGGGACACAGCCAGGTCAGCTGACTTGAACCAGCCAAAGAGGTATTCCATACCATGGGACGTCATGCTTGGTATATAAACTGGGAGGGTTAGCTGGGGGGGATCGTTGCTTGGGGACTGGCTGGGCATCGGTCAGCGGGTGGTGAGCAGTTGTACTGTGCATCACTTGGGGTTTTTTCCCTTTTCCCTTTTTCTTTTGGATTTTACCCTTTTTTCCCCACCTTTCCATTCTAACTTATTATTGTTATTGTTATTACTGTTGTTCCTATCTCTTTATTCTGTTTAAAATATTAAATTGTTCTTATCTCAACCCTCAAGTTTTACATTCCTTTCTGATTCTCCTCCCCACCCTTCCGGGTGGGGGGGAGTGAGCAGGCGGCTGCGTGGGGCTTGGTTGCCGGCCGGGGTTAAACCACGACACCATATAAGCCTGCAATGTAAGGACTGCGTCTGGGGCGAAAGAAGTTTGCCGCGCCTTCTCAAGTTCATGGCAATAGTTTTGTTTATGAGCATTGCAAGTGGCAGAGAGCAGCTCCCCACGAATAAAAATGACAGCATCAGCACTTGACTTACAGATGTGGAAAAGTGTCAAGCTTATATTCAAACCTACAAACAATTAACTCACCTGCACGGTTTTATGCAGGCCACGCCGAAGCAACTGGCTCTCCGCCACCTTTGACCCGGAACCACTTGCTACCGCTGCCCTACAGACTGGCTGTTGCTGTGACCGTCCTCCGATCGTGGCAGCTCTCCAGCTTTATAACATCACACCGTTGCTGATCAGTATTTAGAGGAGGTGACTCTTCTTTTTGCTGCTACTCTTTAAAAAGCAAAATCTGTCCTTCAGCACAAGTGTTTGAGACCTGACAGGGTGTAGCAGACGCCAAGGGCACGGCGGCCTGAGGCTTCCTCCGGCGGAGGCCTGGAAGGCGTAGCTCTGCGGCCTAATGCCGCCCTACCGCATTAACAGGTGAAACTGGACTTGTTTCGAGAGCAACTGTTTCTAAAGTGACTTCTACCACTTTGCAAGTCATTTTCCAATCCCTAATTCACCAGGTTAATCTTGTAAAATCCCTAGTGATCTGTTGAAAAGTACTGAAAGAACATATGGTTCTTTTGATATTTTTCCCCCCTCTCAGATGTAACAATTAACTCTCAATAAGGACCTTGACTCTACACTATCCATTTTAAAATACAAAGCCATTACCAAGCCAAAGCCGCAGCTCAAAGTAGAAGCACCTGAAATCATTTATTTCTTTCTGTTTCTGTTGCTTGAACACAAAGCCTTTAACACTGGAACAGTGTGTGTCATTTCAGCCAGTTGCAGATTTTGCTACGATTAAGCTGTAAACCCTTGAAAGTGAGGATTTGTCATGGAAATGCTGACACAGCCTTGACTGAAGCAGAGTGAATGGCATCGCATGGCTCTCTGTACCAAAGCAGCAGCCTCAATTAGCACCAATCGCTGTATACACAGCCATGACAAAAGGGAAGCCGGGAGCCTGAATATTCTCCCAAAGCACTTAAAAGGCCAGCGTGAATCGTGAAGGTCTTGCACGTTTTTTGTTTGTGTGCAGCTAGCAGAGTGTGCTGTGCTATTCATTCTGGGTTAAGCTTTCAGTGCTGTTTAATAAGTGGCCCTTGTACAAAAACGTGATCTGTGCTTTTCCAGATATTTGTATGTCAGGCAGCTACACAGCAGCAACTTCTGTAATCCCTTCTCCTGCAGTTAGAGCTACTAGAAAAGCTTAATAATATCCCAGAGGCAAAGATGAAACGGTATCTCCACAGCTACTGTTTGCTGTAGAGAGCTTTTGAAGTCAAGCTTAAGATGTCTTTATTTCCCTACCAGAAAGAATTTTTTTTTGCCCTTCTTTCTCCAGTGTTGTCATGATGATGGCTTTCTGCTTGAAAAATATTCCAAGAGGCTGCAGTGTTCCCATAAAGCATTAGGGAATGAGAACAGCTTTTCATCAGGGGCTCTGGAATCTGTAAGTACAGTTTGTCACTACAGGAAACCCACAGCCACCCTACCAGAAATCTCAATTTAAAACCCCACACTTTCTTCCTTATCAGGTTTGTAGCAGCCTCAACCTTCACTGGCAGCTTACTCCTGCCTGGCTCTTGGCTTTTAACTTCCGTTTCTAATTAAATCTAAATTGAGTTCATCATACGGCTCCCATTTACAGCTCGTTTTTCTTTGGTGTAAGAATGTGAAATATGATAAAGCTTCTAAATCTGCGTATAACCTCATCAAATGATGGTCAGCTTGATAAATGAAAGGGGATAGCACACATCCTTGCAAATACTTATTGATTATAATTATCATAATTATAGTTAACACTTAAGAGTCCTAATCATTTCCCATGCCCTCTTGTGTCAGGTGCTGTGCATTCATGGAACAGAAAGTCCAAAAATAATAATTTATGACTTAACTATAAGAAAAAGAGAGCAAATTCGTACAGAGGGGCTTACAACAAAACAATGGGGCAACACTGATCACCACAACTCTTGTCAGTGGATTACCTCTGTTGAGTCTCTTTTTTGTACCTGCTCAAGCAAAAATTCTTAGACAGGTAAAAAATGGTGGTGAGGTAGCTTAGTTTATCTTAGATTAGGAGAAGTTTCCTGAGGATCCCTTCCTATATGGGATTAAAAAACAGAAATCATTGCATTTGCGTTGAAAAGGTAACAGCTGAGGCTGGGCACAGCATTGTGGATTCAAGGTAAATTTCAGTTTCACAATAGTGAATAACAGGTGAAAGGTAGACCAGGGACATTCTTAAAAACAAAACTAACCAGGTTGCTATAGAGTATGCTGCAGAAAGAAAGGGGGTTGTGGAGGAATTTAAAAAAAAAAAAAAGAAGGGGGATTAGGACAACAGATTTGCAGCATCATTCTGAATACATGTAAATGAGGAAATTGAATTGCTAGAAAAAAGGATAAAGAATTATCCAAATGGAAACCAGCAAGCTTCAGCAGTATTAGTTACTTGGAAAAGTATAAGAACAGTAATCTTTGCATATACAAAAATGTGTAGGAAATAATCCCTAAAACCGAGATAGCATGAGCATAAGGACCTCAAGATATCCACATTGAAGGTGCTTTTTAGATTCCAAGAAAAAGTATTATATTGTCAATAGTAGCTCAGGAAGGAAGATTTGAACAAGATCTGTTTTAATGAGGCTGAACTATGTCACTAAGAGAGCAATCAAACCAAGAAGAGGTAACTGTAAACTAAAAAAAAGATAAGGTCATCAGAGGATCAGGAAAGAATGATGTCTAAAGGAGTCTCAGGGAGTGGAGTAGAGAACCGGAGGTTGCAGAACATTTTGCCATTTTTTCTGGTATTTCAGCACCACCCCTACTCACACCAGACTACATATTCAGTAATTTTATGGAAGGGTGAGATTCAGCCACAGAAAAAGTTGGAAAAATTTCAGAATACATAGACAGTGATATTTGCAGGAGCTCACCTGAGTTCTCTAGAATAACTTACGATCTACTTGCAAGTAGCAAAATGTGGGAAAGTATACCTTGGTAATTTTAGGTTTGCCAGATGCAAGAGTTCATTGACATATCTCAACTCTAATGAAAGGATCCAAACTAAAAGTCCATACCATCAAAGTGATAGAAGTTCTTAGTCACTATTCGGAGCAAATGGAAAGCCAGGCACTCAAATGAATATTTCTCTGAAAACACACAGGTTTTTATTCATTGACTTCTGAGCTGACCTGTTATTATGTGAGCTGAGTCATAAGCCAAAGCCAGACAATATAGTCCATATGCCTAATGACACAAAATCAGTATAAACATTATTGTTGTTATCTTGATACAATCAATCGTGTAGCTAGCTGTGATAGTTTATCTGGCTGATACTTGTTAGTAACATAAATAAATAAATAAAGTTGATTTATGCCAGTTTGATTTCTATTTGATACATACACTGAAGTGAGCGCTTTGCCTGAGAATTTAAACAGGATCACCTTGTGCAAGATAAGAGGTCCCATTTTCTGACATTCCCTCTTTCTGTCCCACAGCATTGGAGGACAGCTTTTTCATTAGAGATGTTTTCTTACCGTTATTCCCTCCATTTCCATATAGGGAAAATAAAGACTGAAAGAGAAACAGAGAAGGATTATGCTGCAGTTTCACTGTGAAGGAGGCCAGGCTGCTTGGTAAGGTAGTAGTACAGAGGACCTGCTTGGCCCTCAAATCTGAAACCTCAGCAGGATGTTAACAAAGCTGCAGAAAACTGGTAATTCCTACAGCTTAAGTCATCAAGAAGAGCCAAGCTTCAAGCGAGAGAGTGCATGCCAAAACACAGGCATGGGACTTCAATGCAATTCACTGTGAATTCTCATCACAACCCAGATATATAAGTTTGCATACTGAATTTCTAATGTATCTATGAGAAACTAGTGAAAAACAGCATGTAGAGCATTCATCTCACATGCATAGAGTTTCCTGATTATAGTATTTCCATAGAAACCTGACTGGTCTTGATGACTCCAAGATTCTATTCTATTCTATTCTATTCTATTCTATTCTATTCTATTCTATTCTAATCTAATCTAATCTATTCTATTCTATTGTTCTGTTCTATTCTATTCTGTTCTACTCTATTCTATTCTGTTCTGTTCTACTCTATTCTACTCTATTCTATGTCTTGAATGTAGAAGAGAGATTAGAGTTGGTGGAAGATAAGACACCTGGGCTTTTCTCTCCTTATCCACTAGAAAGACAATGTTCTCAGTTCCCAGACGTAGGAAGAGAGCAGAGTAGGAAGTTTATTCTAGACTGACATATCCAAATGAAACTTCAAAACTTTTCATTTCATGATGGTCTTTTTCACTGGCAGCAAGGAGGAAGACAGCACAAAGGTAGAGGCTAGTGGACTGTACATTTTCAGTCCACATTCCTGCTGTCTACACTACGCTCATAGCTGCTAATCCCTTCTCTGCAGGGCTCCTAATCTATCCCAACTGGATTTTAACAACCTTGTCAACTATGTATAGTAACCTGATGGCTTGTCCTGCTGCTGCGATCTGCAGCAGCATGTGTCCTCCTGCCAGCCTTGTTACAGAGCTTCAGGCTTTCATGATTCCATTCTGACAGTGGTCCTTCATTGTTCCCATCTCTTTGATGCTCTTTTTCTAGGCTTTGCTTCAATAACACTTTGCTTGTCTCTCTTTCTTTCATTCACAGTGAGCAGCTTAGCAATGTGCATAGTATGAATGCCCCTTTCATAAATACCGTGCCAGCTGGCCCACCCCATGCCTTCAAATTGGACAGCTCTCAGCATTCTGGCTGTTAATCTGCCAGTAATTTTTACATAGAGTAAAACACCACCACAGTGCTCTATCAGTACATAAATATAGTACAGCAGTATTCAGTGTCACATCTTTATCACACCACGTGGCAAATTTTTGGGGTCGTGTGAGAAGGTAAAACAGATAATACCTTCATTTATAAATATCTTGCTGGCTAACAATAGCAGATACTCATTTAAATATTAAAATGCTTTCTTTCTTTCCTGCTTTCCTTGTTTCTTTGTTTCTTTCTTTCTTTCTTCCTTTCTTCCTTTCTTTCTCTTTCCTTTTTTTCTTTTCTTCTTTCCTTCTTTCCTTCTTTCTTTCTTTCTTTCCCTCCCTCCTTCCTTCCTTCCTTCCTTTCTTCTTTCTTTTAATGCTGTAACCTTATGAAGGAAATTCTCTAATTACTAATATCTTTACAGAACATTGTTGGGTACTGAGGAAAAAGGAAAAAAAACTATAAGTGCAGAGTGAGAGTGCCACTGAAAAATCATTACTTTGCTGGCAGATATAGTGATTATTATAACAGATGATACAAAACTCTTAAAGTGCAATAGTATTTGCATCTGTGTGAATGTGTCTTTCACTTAAACTTCAGGAAACTCAAAGGCCTATTTCCTTTTTGTTTCATTCCCCATGTACCCACTTAAAAATTCTTACTGATTGAGATATTACATATCATTTTTAGTGGTGTTAACTTAATTATTTCTTATCTGTGGAGAATTTAAGCATGCTGGTGTAGCTGGCATTAATTATTAAATAAAAGAGAAATTATCTGTAGATCAGGATGTTCTCTTAGTTTGAAGCTATCTTCTATTTTTTTATAATCTTACCCAAAATGTCCTCTCTTTTTTTCCTGTAGACTTTAAAAGCAAGTGCTTCTTACCTGAAAATTACCCTGTGTCAAAGCTGAGATCAAAACAAAGGACACAAACTTTATAATTAATACCATGCTTCACTAACGAATATTTGGCTTGTCAACACCTGTCAGGCTTGTAGTATTTTCTTCTCAAGCATGGATGGTGCTATAAAAATGACAAAACCTCATGGGAATTCAGAAAAAAATGTCTGGGAATAAATATAAAATTTTATCTGATGCTTTGAAACACCATGAAAATATCACGATCAAATATAGATATAAAAAATCCATGCTCCTTTTTATTTTTCAAATAAGTATCACAATTTTATACACTTAACAGATCATTCCTCTTGCTTTGCAAAGGCTTAATTCACCTAAATGTAAAGAAATATATACCTTCATTGTGTTCATGGTAAGGACTTTGCATTTTGTAGGTGTTTCTGATTTACTACCAAGTGACCTTCCTGCAGGTAGGGCTGCTAGAATGGCTACACGGTGCTATGCGCTATTACTCCCAGTAGGTATGGTACTCTCTGCAACATCAATAAACCCTTGAGCAGATGTTCAATACCCAAACATAATGACCACTGGGGAGCCATGATAACTGCCTACAAATACATAAAGGAATGTTATAAGAGGATGGGGACCAATTATTCTGATTAGCCAACAAGGGCAGAGTAAGAAGGAATGAGCATTCTCTCTAACCAAGAAATTTTAGCTTGATTTAAGAAAATCTTTAGGTGATAAAATTAGATTAAGGAATTATAAAAAAAAAACAACAACTGCCAAAGGAACTGATAAAATTTTCATCATTCAAGATATTTAATGTGGCCTTCTGGTATGCCTGTTTCAGACAAGTAAACACATAGTATAGTACTTTTTAGCCAGTTTTATATGTGTCTTAGAGGAATTATGTGCCTTATCAATGAAATCTAGTTTGAGAATGGTCTTACTGTGATTGACCAGAACAGCTACTTGTTTCCGTTCCCAATGACCAGATACGAACCAAGAAAAGTCATTTATGTAGTGACTGAAACTAAAATTAAAAATCTTGTCAAGACATCCATTTGCGTATGTGTGGATATTTGCAGCACTCTGGTATGGGTTGTTTCCCTTTATACTAAAATTCAAAATTTATATGGAAGAGGGCAATGCTTTTCCAAACTTCTTTTATATCTTTTCAACACTTTTTTCTCAGCTGGTTAGACCATTACAGAAAGAAAAAAATTCCTCAAGCAGATGAATAAACTTACAGAATGAGCGTGCAATCTTACAGAAAGTGTATGATATCCGTAATATACACTTTATTTTAAAACAGTATTTTAGGTATCATATTTCCAAAACTGAAATAGCTTCCTCTCAGTCCCTGTTGACTCTCAGAAGACTTCCCATCACAATCTTCATCAAAAGTGGTAAATATCTACAACATTTCAAGTTTAAGAAAGCATCACAAATTGAATAACTGCAGGAATTGACTGCAGGAATATCCTGAAACAGAGACAGCAATAGCCTTCTTTTCTTAGGATAAAAAATGTTTATTTTTTAGTTAGGAATAGCTTCGAATAGTTACAAAAAAAGTGTTGTAGCTTTCTAATCAATAGTGATAAAAATAAAAAGCATGTGAGATCACTTTTATGAGCTGAATACATGACAGAAGAAATGGTGACTTTCATCTACTATAATACTTCCAGTGGGCCAGAATATAGTTACACATTGCAATCTTGTATTATGTACTAGCTTCACTGCACTATTTATGAGTTAAATATACAGATTTCATGTTGTAATAAGGTCTGTTCTATTGTCAAGATAGGCATCTGTGCTTTTCACTTGAATATATTAAGTTTAAATAGTACCTGTACTTCTGTCATTTGTAGTCATCAATACACATAGTTGTCAGACAGGTTTGCATGTGACTAGTGCCATGCTATAGAAAAACTCCCTTCAAGAATCCTTATCAGCAATTTAGCTAAATAGTATTCAACTGAGAAGGCTTTGAAGCATACAGATCTGGTAGGATTTGAAATTATTTTGTCAAACTATGTTTCTCTATGCCTTGATATTTTATTGGGACTATAGGTTAACTGTATAGGGCAATTGAAAACAAATATAATGATTTTCAGTTATGCTGGGAAATTTCATTAATCTAAAGATCTTAGAGATTACAAGGAATAAAACTATTTCTAGAGTTTTGTGAAACGTTAATTTTATGACTGTTTCATTGCTGGTAATTTGAGTTTCACAGATTATGTGTTTCATCTACCACCATGTGGTAGGCATCCAGATTTTGCAATTTAAAAACTTTCTCTGACCAAATATCAACGTTTTTCTGCAAGGTATCATACTCAACCAATGTAACAAGACTGGTGTGTTAGATACAAAACCACAGTAAAATCCCAAATATTCCTGATGTTTCAGTAAGACTTCCTTAGAATGAGATAGTATAAATGGATGTGTTCCAATGCCTGCCTTTATTCCTTTTTTGTCTGGATTCTGTAACTGTAGTACCTATGTATCTTCATAATGTTATTGTCTGAAAGCAATGATGCATTTCTTTGGAGAAGAAAACCATTGAAAATTTAGATTATTTCTGTATCAGCAAATTAAACCTGCCCAAGAATATATTGGAGCACTGGAGCTAGCTGGCATAGAAAAACTTGTGTGCGTGCTTGTCCAGTCTCAGTGCCTCCAAAACAAGTTATGTAAATGCAAATTACCCATTGTTAATGGTTCCTGGAAGGTTTTTACTCTTAAACTATAACTGGAATTTCTGAGGAAGTCCTAGTCAACATGTGCCAAAATTGTGCTTGAGTGGGTTCCAACATTTACCAGTGTAGATCCCATTAAAATGCTTGATAACCTTCCTTGGCACTATTTATTTTACTAATAGAACAATACTAATGTGTGTGTACCTAAAATTACTTGCTCTGAAAAAAAAAAAAAAATTATAAGTGTGTAAGTGTACCTCAGCATATGCAATAAAGAGGGCAAGTATGTTATCAAAAAGATTTGTATTTCAACTAACTCAGTAGATTTTATCCCAGCATACAACTTCAGTCACATCTTCAGGGGACACCTTTGTATGCTGTATTTAGACTGAGGAAAGCCAGGTAGAAGTTTCTATCCATAGTACATTAGTTAGAGTTTTGACTGTAGGAAGTTTTCAGCAGTAACCTATAAACAATTATTCAGATATTTCCTACAACATGATGTTTATTCTTTGTGGGGAAAACATAGGAATAAAATTCAGCGTACGTTGTTCTTGGCATTCTCCAGGAAGGCTAAACATAATAAAAAAAATAATTGTACAGAGGTTTTCAGATAATATATTCACAGGCATTTCCTTATATTGTAGTTACTGTCTATAGAGCAGAGATGATTGAACTTCTACACTCGGCACAAAGACCTAGAAACAGATCTTAGTATCCTTATGGAGATTCAATATGCAAAAAATAAAAAGCGATTTGAACATCTGCTACTTGAATTCCTTAGTAATCTGCCCAAGAGAATGCTTGGAATTGTTTTTAGCAATAAGAAAAATACACAGAGTTGGAAGACATTGATAACACTTGAGCAGAACAGCTCTTCAGCACTCTGATGAGATGAGTTACTGTACAGATGGCTTCCATCATGCAAGTCTTTTCTGTTTATAGGGCTGCAGGTGGTAGAGTGGGAAACAGGGTAAGTGGAGGAAAGGTTAGGACTCCAAATCAATTGTAGCAGTTCACCAAGTAAAATCTGTCCCTGCTGAATGTACTAGCTGTTTATCAGCACTGCCATCTAGAGCTGTGTGAAAAAAATTCACCGCAGACAGCAGAAATGGTGAAATAAGATCTTTCGTTGTTTAAGATTTTACATAAAGGGAAATGCAGACATTTTACCCTTTTTGTTATCTTAAGACAGGGCATCCAGGAACTGTGTTAAGAGAGCAAGAGAAGCTGGAAAAAAAGGAGAATGAAAATAATCTGTAAAACAGTCAGATAGCCTTGGCTGATTTTCATGCACGGCAAAAAGACTTCATAAGAATTAGTACAGTACAGAGGTTAGCTTCCCCTTTGTAGCAAAACTGAAAATTGCATTCTCCTGATTTGGGACAATTTTGCTGCACCTATGGGCTATTTATTTAATCTGTTATGCATTCAGTTTAAAATACTTTGAAGCACACAGCAATCACACAGTTCTTTCACTGCAACTTTAACTCCCCTGGGGTGATTTTAATCATTTAGGAGGTTAGGAGCGCTGAGGAGGTATCACAAGGGCAGGTGACAGCCAGAGATCCACTGAAATAATTTTTTAACTGTTGGAGTTTTAGGAGGGTAGAAAAGAGCCAAATGGAAGTTCTGGGGAAGCTCGGAGCTTTGCAATGCTCTCCAGATCTCTTTGTGCAGTAGAAAGGATGGTTATCTTGCTTTCTTTGCTACCATGTTGATATTTTTGCACACAAATGCAAAACAGTTGTGTTCTATGTATCTTTTTTCCACACAAGCTGGGGAAATTATGACCTTTTTCAGTTGCATTACTCTTATTTCTTTAAGCCAGGATTCTAGGTTGTTTTCCATAGGAATGACACAAGCTATTTTTCAGGCTAGGACAGACTTTCAAGACAAAAGAGTGAAGAAACATGAGTTCTTTTCTACCTAATCCTTGAAATATTATTTAATACAATGATTAGCTGTACAGCTCTTAAATAGCTATAATATGGCCAGAATCCATTAAATCATCAAAATGAATATTTTTAAAAGTATCTGGGTGTCTACGTCTGAGTTCTATGGAAAGACTGTGTTTCTAAGTGCCATTAAAAAAATGGCTTTTTAGTCAGAATTACACTGCAATCTAAATAGTGTTGTACAACTTTTTAGGTATTTAGGCTAGATGTCCTCCCATAGGTGTTTACATCCAAGGTTTCTCACATGCCATATCATATTCCTACAGCCCCTTGCCAGCAGGTATGGCCAGACCCTCTCAGCACACACAGTGCAGCAGACTCACTGGCATCGCATCGATCCTGCAAGTGGCTGTAGGAAGCTCATAAATGGTTGGGAACCTCGCTGAACCCAGTGTACATGTCTGGCTGGAGCCACCCTGAAAGACTGGCCTTTGGACGTGAGTCTGTGGTCTCCCTCTGCCTCTGGGTACAGTAGCTGCACACATTGAGATAATCTCATGTCTTTGGTACTATCTACCTCTTGCCTGCCGCTGACTAGTACTGCTACTAACTGCAGTACTTGTCCATTTACTCCAGAATATGCCAGGATCATGAAATTTTAACATACAAAAATATTATCCCATGACACTCATGTTTAGGAATCTGGTCATCTTCATCTTAAATAAGGTTGACTCTTTCTTGCCAGGTGACGTGAAGTCCAGAAGCATGAGAACAGACAGCTGCTGGTGACAGTGCCACTAGTGCCCTGAGGAACATGGATGCATTCAAATCAGACTGACACCCATGGAAAATTCATTTTAGTCTTCAGCTTCTGCCAGATCATCTTTAAATAAGCTTTAGGTGAAGTAAGGGTCACTCACTGTTCTCAGGACACGATCTGAAAGCTCAGCCCTCAATGCTGTTATCCAGTCCCTTTCGACCTTAGAAAATACTATAGCTTCCTTTCATCTCTAAGCTATATACCAAATTTATTAGGGCAAGGACACACAGAAACAAAATCACCAGGTGCTGGCTCCACCTCCTTGACTGATATCTTGAGATTGCCTAGGACCCTTGCAACTTGCAGATTACAGACAGGGACTCCAGCTAGGGAACAAATGTAGGCAGAAGGCTGTGGTGTGCTAGAAGGGAATCCTCACTCTAGTGGAACATTGCAGCCCTATAAAACTAGCCAGCTGCAACAAGGCTTTTCCATACAAGGTTCCAAAAGTTCATCTACTGTCCGTGCTGTTTCTTCATCCTCTTCAGGCCAGTCCACCCTGCTTCTTGCCTCTGCTGCGTCTGAGTTCCTGGCTTCTCCTCCAGCCAACCTCTCCTCATTCAGGCCCCCTTCTTGTCTCAGCTTCTCTCAGGGCCTCTCCTATACCCCTGGGCTCTTCTTCATCCAGGCTCCTCTCTCTCCACCCAGCACTCCTTCTCTTTCTGCCTCCTCAGTGCTATTTAGCTGCTTAGCAGGAGCAAGCCACAGCTGTACATCATCCTCATCAGCCAACCCACCACCTCAGAAGCAAGCCCACAACTGTATATTATCAATGTTAATTAACCCTCTACAATTCCTCTACCGTGGAATGTCTCTGGCATGAGGGACCTTCAGGTCCTAGCTGACATTGAAATATTGCATTAAATAAAGTATCTCCCTTCTATTTCCCTTCTCCTTTTAATGGCATTCTTGGGGTCAGCGGTGTGGCTGGTCTCTGATCTGGTGGTAATCATATCAGCTTTCCAGATGGTGAGGTCTCAGGAAAAGCAAGGTCATAGTCATGATTAAAAAAATAATGCAAAAAAGAATAAATACTAAAGGAATAAATTAAGGAATGGCAATTGTACCTCTGTAAAGCCACTTAAAAGAGGAGAATGTAAATAATTCTTACATGCGTATGAGCACAGGTCTATGGTCAGTGTATACAGACTGTCATATAACTGACTTAGCATATGCTAGGTGATTCAACTGACTTTATATAGATACTTAGCCCATTGCAAATGAGAAATAAAACATGCAATTTAAAAAAAAAAAAAGTTGTTTATTTTAGGAAGTTTTACTTTGCATTTGCCATGAGGTGAGACTACACAATGGGTCTGTTACACTGGTCTAGCTCATACATGGTACCTCAACAAGCCATAGTAACTTAATGAAATGTCTGGGGCTTTTCAGTGTTTGGAATTCTTTTCTTCTAATCAAAGTGTCCTTTCATCAGTGTGAATCTTCCTGCTGTGCTTACTTACTAGTTAGACAGTGTTCAGTTCCAAGAGCAAAACCTAATTATACCTATGTTTGCCTAGAACACTGTGTCTTTACACACCAAAAATACCCTCCTTCTTGTCTGCTTGTATATTTGTACTATTCAGATGATGTGAAGCATACTGCTTTGGGAGAATTATATTGAGAGCTCTGCCATCAGTATATCTGGTACTAGAGCAATTTTTATGAAGTTTTGAGGACAGAGGCCTGTGTGAATTATTTTGAACCAAATATACTTGGAATATTGTTTATGCCATTGCACAGTATTCCAATGCACATGCTAAAAACAGTATAGCTTTTAACAAATTAATCCAAAATAATATTTTAACTTTGTTGTACACACAAGTTTCACAGGTTAGGAAAGCTGAAGTCTGAAATTCAGCCTCTAAAATGATGTGCTTAAAAGCAAGGTTTGGTATGTGATTTCAGTCTAGTCAACCCAGTGGCTTAACATTGCAATGTTATTATCAGAGCGCAACATCTGAAGCTCAGATTTTTCACTCCTTTGGCGATTCAGATTCTTTTGTATTGGGTTTAAGGCAGTTCTTGTTCTTTGACTAGTTGGTTATTTATACTAAGTTGAAGAGGAAAAAGATGAGAGTCAACTTTTGATATTTACAGTTGAAATAATAAAAAGGGCTTTTCTCTTGTTAGACAATATTGCTTGCAGAGAGATGGAGCATTCAAAGAGAAGCAAATGCACATACAGCAGCCTAAACTCACTGCTACTGACAGGCTCTGAAAAGGTTGTTCCTTGTTGAATAGCTGAACCTGATAAAAAGTACAGTTTCCCACCGACATCTAGGAGGCCATTAAAATTTCTCGAGCTGTTCCAAAATGCATAGTTCCAATTAAAGAGAAGTTTCTGTGTTCTTTTTCTCAGGGGTAGGCTGATAAACCAACAGCAAACCATTCTGGTAGTGGAGACAGAAGGGGTGTGAAGATTAGCCCTGAGGAGAACATGGATATGGCACAGCATCAAGGGGCAACACCGGTGAGGAGCCAAGCGCTTTGGAGCCTTTCTGGCACCTGCTCCCAGAGGTGGCTGCAGTTTTAACAGCTCATTTTACCACAGTAATATGAGCTGCCCATGATTGCTAGACTTTAGTAAATTTCATTATCATAATTATGTGGTTTGTTATTTATTGCTGATTTCTTTAGTAGTCGTTTAAATGTTTTATATCATGAGTACAGCTTGTAGTAAAAAAACCCAAAAAACAAAAAGCTCTTTCTCTGGCAGAGTCTCAACAATTGAGACCAACAGCCTCATTAGATTTTATTACCATTTTTCAGTATATCTTTACTTAAAAAATAATTTTGGTTTTACTTTTTAAGCCAAAAGCCACAACGAGCGAGAGACAAATAGCACAAAGGATAAGGGAAGTAATTTCTGACAAAATCTGAAGAATCCAAACTTCAACCACTGTAATTTCTCTTACTAACTTCAGCAAGCTTTGGTAAAATTCCATGTGAAGAATTACAGTTTTAGAAGTCTTCCAGCCAGACTTCTAGCCATTCGTGTGCCCTGTTCATTGATCCTTATTTAACAGCCCCTCCTGGAGGTTTCCAGCTACGTTAGCTATGTCCCAGAATGCATCGCCCCACTCTCTCCCTGATCCCAAAAGTCTTTATCTTCCCTGATTCAAATAGGACAGATGGCCCAGAAGAGATTAACAGACCTCCTGAGACATATTTCATAAAAACTGGGAGGTCTGTTATAGTTCAATAGTTATGTGATCTTTATTCTAAAAATGATATAATAGTTATGATTGGAACAGCTTGGACATTTCAGATTTTATTGCCAATTAACCTTCAAAATCATGTAATGATTACAGACATAATAAAGGATGTTTTTTAATTTAGTATATAACAGAATAAGTGTAGTGATCTAAAATTAAAAAATATAGTTAAAAAAAAAAATCCTTCTATTTCTGATTAAACTCAAAACCTGTCAGGGTTACTTATCAGAATTACTAAATTAGAAATCATATACAGTCTGCTACCATTTCACAGTCAGGGTGTCACTTAATTTCACAATTACTTCAAATCAGTCTCCCCATGGCATACCAGAGGTGAAAAAAATTACTTGTTTTAAATTCAGGTTTCCCATCCTATAAGAGGATTTGCTAATAAACAGTGAATTTGCAGACATGTTCAATGTTTCAGGTCTAAGCAGTGCCAAAGGCAAATAACGAAGAAAGTGTTTCTTTAGATGGTTACGTGGGGAGGTGTGTTGTTTGTTTTGAATCTGGTGTCTGCAGAGAGATGTGCCGTATTTTCACAGTAAACATCAAACCTCAAGCAAATACAGGGCATTAGAAAGCCAACAACTTTATTGGGAGAGTTTTTAAAACACACATTACTTTCAAATACAGCATTGATCACTTCTTAGACTGAATAAGAAAGCATTGGTTCAACAGGACAAGGAAGTGGGGACTGTGCACTCACACTACAAGGTGAGTTTGTAAAAACGCAGAAGCAGAGAAGAAATAATACAACAGGAGATGATTTTTGTTACATCAGACAAGAGACCACTTCCTGATAATATATGAGGGTGAGATAGTGCTTTTCCTTATCTAAGTTTTGAAGAAAAATAATTCCCCCAGCTGTTATTAATATTGTATAAATCAGCCTATGCAGGGTTAATATAAAAACTATTGGCATCTTTGTGTCTCATTTGAATAAGGTGAGGTGACATGATGTTAAAGAACCTGACAGTTTCAACTTGTGTATGATTCTGAGCTTAATTGGATCAGGTGAGGTATCCTCTGTTCATAAATAAATGAAACTATCTTCATGGAACATTTTGATTTCTTGCAATTCATTCTCATTGATTATAAAAAAGCACAAACCCACATGGATTTAAGGACTTTAACTCACTAAAAAAAGAAGATTTTTCCTTCTTTTTTTTTTTTTGTGATAACAGTGTTCTGGTGATATTAACAGATAAGTTATTCCATTTCTATACACATAAATTTTACCTTCAGAAAATAAGATGTTTCAACAACTGTTAAAAAAAATTATTGTTGAATGTTAAAAATAAAGTTGTTTTTTCTGTAATGGTAGCCATGCTAAAAAATAGGAAAGAGTACAAATAAAATCAAAGCAACTTCACTGTTTTCCCAATTGAAATGAGAAAACAAAATAAAAACATTTTGTGTTTTCCTCTGATTAAAAGCTTATATATAATTAATGCAGCTTCATGAGGAAAAAAATATTTTGTCAGAATCACTTTTACCGTCCATAGATTTTTGACAGCATTTTTTCTGGTCTTTTCTAAGTACTGCACACTTCTGTGAGATAAGGGAGACAATGAGTCAATATTAAAGTAAAATATCTGAACAGATGGGTTCTTTTACTAGACGTGAACACTTTCAAGTTCTCTTTCTGTTTCTGACAAGTTTTGTCTGCACCAATTACAGGAAAATTCTGACAGGGAGAGTAATTTTTCAAGCATTTATAGATCAAATAATAAATGCATTTCTTTTAGTTACAAGATTGGGAATTTTATAAAGAAAATTCTTACCACTTACTTTAGATATCTACCCCAGATATTAGCTGAATTACACTGTAGATGCTCACATCTAGAAAGGAGAAGGAACTAACCCAAGCAATCTCCAAAACCCATCTGCAATCTTAGTCAGCAGAGGAAAGCAGATATCTAACATCTGCAGAGGAAGATCCTGTTTAAGTGTCCCCTTTTATTCATTGCCCTTGGAGGACAACCCATCTGTGACAATTTATTCTAGATAAGTTCCCTAATCATTCTGCTTTAATCATGTGCTCTTTTGGTTTTGTTTTTACAGAGCAAGAAACACTCTGAATGGGACGAAATAGCCATTGTGTTCTCTTTGGTTTAAACCTCTCTCTAGGCTGAGGATAGTCTAAAAGTCAGGTCTTCTACCTCCTGAATGAATGGTTTACTATTAGGCTGTGGCAATTACCATGAGATGGGTTAGATTTAATTTTAGTCCTGTTAGATGTAACTTTTGAGTTTTCTTCAGAGATTGCCATCTCAAAGTGAATCACAATAACACTTGAGAAAGGAGATTAATTATACTGTGCATGTACTTCTACTCACTCAGAGGTGATGCAATGCTGGGAGTGTTTAAAGATGAATAGGGAATGGCTGGAAGAACTCATTTCATCACCTACCAGGTTAAGGAGAAAAATTCTGGAAAATAGGTAAATTGGATCAATGGATCTAGCTTCAGTTTTCAGGCAGTCTGAATCACATAGGAAAAACTACAGTAAACAAAAGGTTCATTTCTTCCCAGCATTACTCCAACCTGATGCTCCCAACTTATTTTACCAGTTGGTGGTACAGGTTTTTTCTGACAAAGCAACTGATTTTATTTAATTCTGTTGAGTTCTTCGTATCGTGCAGATCACTGCTGAATTCAGCTGCCTTCACAAAACAGAAAAAATAACACATTCAAGTAGATATTCAAAGTTCCATCTGAGATGGTTTGAATGGGAAGGTGGGAAGCTAGGGTGCAGAGAAGGAGGGGGAGTTGTCCTGGCATTGTAAGTAAGAATTTTGAGAGCAAAAACCTAGTAATTTTCGAGTGTCATGTGGATTAGTAGTAGTTATTCAGGGACCATTGTATCACTTTATAGCCATCAGTGAATGGAGTGTGTTAAGGTGGTGTTTCTATAGCAACTCCTTCCCACTGCAGTCTACCAAAAGCTCCAAATGTGTGTACACAAGGCAATTTTTAAAAACTTGTAACTGATCATTTGGGCACATTACTAGTGTCTCAAAGATTAAATGGTCAGAGACTTCAGACACTGAAGCAATTAAAGGGTGGGTGGTAGCTGAAATCAGATTTGCTCCAGTATTGCTCCTCAGTTCCCCTTAGCACATTTTATTAAGTTACAGTGGAATCCATTCAAGAAAGTGTTAAGAAATTTCAGATCTGTGTGAAACAATTGTGGAGAGTTAGAGAAGGGACCTCTGGCCATTATAACCTGGTGCCAGAAGAATTCCTGTGACTTATTATAGGATGTTTATCTGGAAAAAGCAGAGCTGCACTCAAGAGGATAATTAAACACGTATACCATTTTCAGATGTTCATTTCTTTAACTTCTTGGAGTTGTGGGTGAATATATACCAAAATCTTTCCAGTGGATCCATCTTGATCCTCTTAAGATGCTGTATTAAATAAAATGGGGGTTTGGTGAATACGCTGCTCCATATGTGAGGATATGGAAACTCTCATTTTACCTCAACCCATTCTATTGTGAATGAGTGAAGAAGAGAAAAATTCCCTCTCAATAGGATGTGTTTAAAACTATACTTATTTTTTCCATATTGATTTCACTGTGTGTTCCTCTCTAGTGCTCTGCATTGGCTGTCTGTCAAGGTCATATGCACTGGATTTTGAATATTACTCATATCCTTTCCTCAAAGGCTCATCAGAGGATTTTAAATAAAAGCTTTTATTACCACAAGGACTGCAACAATGTCTGCATCTCTATGTGAGCAGGTGATCACATCTTCGCAGAATTTAAGACAAGATATCACTGCCATCTTTGTCAAGAGACCAACGCCCCACCCCACCCCACCCGAAAATCCAGACAAATACATTTAGAAATTTTCATATGGGAAAGATTACAAATTTATGTTAAATATTTCATTAGTAATGCAAGTGACATAGCAAAAAAGCATAATTTCCTGTATTTGTATGGTAACCGTCAAGCTGGCACTTGAAGTCAAATGAACTCTTGTTTGAGATGAACAAGTTATTACTTGGAATCAGTCAGCTGATGGAGGAGAACATTTGTTGTTATTTTGACTGTAAAATCGTAATTAGAATCCGAGGCTGGTATTCTAAGTCACAGAACTATATAAATCAAACAGGTTTTTGTACATCTATATTTCCCCTCTGGGTCCTCTTCTCTAAACAGATATCCTACTTTTGCTTAATAGAAGTCCAGTCATGGCTATTATCTCATCTCAAGATTATCTATCCTATTGAGAACTAATAATTATTATTGTTATCTGGATGAATCAGTAGCAAGTCCTTGTACAAGTCTCACATTTCAATATTTCTCTGCTAAAAATATTAGCTGCATATAGATTATTTGAATAGTGAGAGACACTATGATTTATCCTAAGGCATACTTTCTTGAGTAATAACTGAGACAGGGTATAAATTAATTTTGCTTTTGTGTTTTCATTTTACGTTCTTTTTTTTTTTAAATGTAGTTTTTGGAAGCATTTTTGTTTTATCCTTTGTTTAGATTTAACTAAATGGAAGAAAATACACCACTGTATAAAGGAGCAAATGACAAAGGTCTATTGCAAATGAGTTTTCATCAGGTGTTTATGTAAAGTGAGACATAGCTATTATTTAGAAGTTACTATTATTTATAACTAGAAGTTAATCTAAGGCCCTGAATAAAACTGTTGTAGTGCAAACAGATCCATTTGTCATTCCATTTTGATTTTGTTATGATTTCTTTTTATAAAGGGGGAATACACTTTTCAATTTCACATTTTGTTCTCTCTGTTCTAATGTACACAAAACGGAAACTATCATAGATTCAAATTCCCTTTCAGTTTTTCTTTACATATAGGACACAGAAGTGGAATCTAGATGAAGACATGATAAAGGTATTCATAAAGATGAATTTTTAATAAAATTTATGGTCCTGCAAACACGTATAGGTATGATTAACTTTATAATTGCCTTCATTGAAACTATTGCTACCAATACTCAACTAATTCTTCAACTTTAGGATTGCAAGCATTTGTAATATTAGGATCAGTACAACATATACCATGTAATAATTCCTAAAATTTACAATGTCCTTTTCTAAAGCAAAATATTTCTGCCAGTGTTGTGTGTATATTTAGGGACCTAAATTCTAGCCTTGTTGCTTTAATTTCTTTCTCTTAATTTGAAATAAAATGGAAAATGGTCAACATCTAAAACCTCAGTGCTGATTTGCAAGTCTCTCATTTATTATTTTCAAGAAATGCAATTAAGTAGAGATTAAACTATTGGAATGTGTCTCCATGGAATCTATCTAGCAGAGATTAGACACTCCAGAAAAGAGTGGAGCTGCTTCTTTTAAAGCCAAAAGAGGGTTGGCAGCTGTGTCAGAAAGGTGATTGTTTAACTGATCTTGGAGCTTTTGGAAACTTCCTGCATGTTGTGTTTAAGGGAAAGAATTTACTCTCTTTACAGGAAATAGAACATTGATGCTTTTGCATTTGACTGAAAACACATTTCCTCTTATCTAGCATAAACATACATGACAAAAGTGCAGATGATATTTTAAAAGTGAAACTTTTTTCATAAATATTTAACTTTGCATAGATGATTGTTAAGCTTAGGGCCTCATGCATTTGCTAGGAGGTAGGGAAAGAAATGTAGAGTGGGAAGCTCAGCTGGTGCTGCTTTTTGATTACAGCTCTCCTAGATCTTATCTTTACATGTAAAAAACAACAATGGAAGCATCTCCCCTGTGCCCCCTAAGATTTCAGGGATAAAACTTCCTTAGTTCAGTGATTGACATGTTCATGTAAATGCTTTTTCTTCCATTGTATGAAAGTACTGTTATCCTCTATACACAAAAGTGAGAGACAGCCCTTGCTGTTCTTAAACCACAGAGTATTCATGCAGCTACCCTTCTGCCCTTTGTGAAGATGTCTTATTATGGATGGTCTTCATCTTTACTCTCGAGAAACACAGACCTCTGTTCTAACGGTGACTGTGTATTACAGCAGTGTTTGATAATCATGTCAGCCTGGTTGCTGGCTCTCCTCCCAAGCAACAGAAGTTTTCCAGAGAAGGACATCCAAACAAAGCATGTTAGCAAGCTCTGCTTTTCCAAAGGAGAAGTCATGTCAGAGGCTATATACCTAGAAAAAAAACCCAAGAAACAGGGTCATGAACATCTTATCCAAGTTAGATAGTGATCCAAGTAATCCAATACCTAGGTGGTATACTTAGACCTCACTTTCACGTTTTACTGCTTACTTTCAGCTCTGTGCAAACTGCGGTTATCCTCCTTTGACAAACTCAAACTACAGCCAGCTGCACAAGCAGAATTTAATTTCCCTGTCAAGATGCCCTAGAAGGTGTGTTCATTATTTCCAGCTGAATTAAGAAGTGATCATAATGGATGAGTAAGGCGACATTTGTTCTGTTTTGTATTTCATCATTCCCAGTAGTGTATGCAAAATTGGATTTATTAAATACTCCTTTCATAAATTTAGCTTCAGTTCTTTTCTCTATGTAAGTAAGCACTGTTAATCTTGCATAGAGTTTGAAGACTCAGGACCTACCTTAGTCTGAAAACACTGTTTGAAGTTATTTAGACAAAAAAAAAAAAAAAAAAAAAAAAAAAAAGTTAGCCACATTATTGTGATAGACTCAGAAAAAAAATAACCTAACCACTGCAGTAGAATGACAGAAGTTCAAGACACAAACCAGACACTGAGAAGATCTTAGTTCACTTCTCAGCCTCCCAGCAGACTTTCTTGGACACCATCAATAATCTCCCTACTGCAGTCCTGCACTGTACAAAATAGATAACTGTTGCATTTACTGCTTAAGCCTTAATCTTCGTGGTGCAGGGACTACTCATACTATGTGCATGTACAGTGCATGGCGTACAGATCTTAGTGTAACATACTAATGACTTTTGTACCATTATATGTAGTATTAAATTAGTTTGGTTAGATTGCTGGGTTGCAAATAGCTACTACATCTGCTTCAAAGCCAATATTGCACACAAAGCCAAGCAAAGTTTCAAAAGATGCATTGAGTTATCCAACTCAGGCATTTTAGTCTAGAATGCTGTTATTTAAGATTATGTCAGCACTTCTGTTATCTTATTTTTCACCAGTCTATAATTAGCTTGTACAAAATTCACTAGGGACTACATTTTAGAGTAGATCTTTCCCTTATGCAAAATTGCTTACCAGCATGGAAAGAAATACCTTATTTGAAGGTTTACTATCATGTAACAGTAAGTTTAGTAGTTTTCTTATTTGTCCTTGTACAAAAGAAATATTTATTTGGCCTATCTCAGTGGAAGGATGAACGGATGATAAAGAGTACTAGCAGTCTCTGAATCCGTCCCCTATGTCTTCTCGTTTTCAAAATTCAGTCCTTTCAGCTTGTATGTTGATCACCCTTTTCCCTAGATAGGATAACATTATGACTCCAAAAAAAATAATCAAAACCAGGCCACTTTTTTTCAGTCCTTAGTGATCTTCCAGTTAGTCTTATTTTTTTCAAGTTCTATTCCTTGATTCTATCTTTTCTTATAATCTCAAACTTTATCAAGGCTCTTACCCTGTGGAGGTTGAACTTTTCAACACTGATTTTCCCACAAGAGCAGAATTCCTGTTCCATAGATTATGCACCTTCACACCCAACGAGCCTTTAGTTTTCTCAGTAGCCATTAAAAAGAGCTAGGTACCTCTAGAGGGTGACAGATCCCACTCATGAGCAATATTTTCCACTATTGTTCACTTTAGAAAGATGGTTTACAATGGGTATGGAGACTTGCATCTGTCACCGGGAAGTATTAATACATGCTTGGCATTTCTTTCACGGTGGGCACTGCACATTAATGGAGCTACAGAAATAATGGAACAAGTCTTGTATTATAGTTTGTTTGTTAATGACAGATCATGACTTCCCATGAATCACCCTGAAAATAAGCAGGTCTTTAAGCTTTTTACAGGTCCTGCAAGCCATTAATATACTGATTTGTCAGTGCCTGAAGTGGCTTTCTAACAAGCTTGGCAAACTGAGCAAAACTTTACTAAACGCTGCTAAAATAGTTGTAGAGGCCATTCTATAATTCCACTGAAAATGTGAGAGTGGACAGTGATGGCAAAGAGAAAATGTAGAACTGAATGTGTCCGTAAGAAGAATGCAATGTTCACATCACGTGTCACTAATGGTCAGTCTGAGCTGAGGCGACAATTCTGGTCAGTTAGTTTACAGTCTAATCTGTTAGGCAGTATTAGAAATTGTCAAGTGCATAGTTGTGCGATGAATAAATATTCAGTCATTTTCTTATTCTGATCTGTGACATACAACTGGTGTGTAGAAATAGAGTGATGTCTCAGTATGACAACTTTATTATCAAACATTCAAGGAAAAACTCAGCAGTAGATTGCAAATAGAACTTCCTTTAGAAGGTGCTGTAAAAATGTTGTGAAATACTTTCTGCAGCACATAGTTCATTGATAAATCTGCGTTCTTCTGTTTCCTTTAGAATAAAATCTGCTGTAGGAATTCTTTTACATTTATACTCAAAAGTCAATGGATAAAACACAGGAGTCATCCCAGGAGAGAGAAACAAAACCGGACATTTCAAAGGTAACAATCATAACTCGTTCCTAATAATTTGTTGATTCATGCTTTCATATTGGCCCAAGGCATCTTCAAAGTGCATGGTGCCAGGAGAAGCTGAGTAAGTTTTTCTTTCTAGTTTCTCGAGCCGTATGGATAGATCATTCTCTTGAGAAAGAAAAAAAGGAGTTCAAACTAAAGATTCCCCTTTCTGGATTAGTATCTTAAGTATACAGCTGACAAAAGGTGAGAAGAAGCCGTTCTATCAAGATCTGTAATTTTTTAAAGGATATTTGGGGATATCAGTGCTACCTAACACACATCTTCCTTCATCCTACACATAAGTATTTAAGTTCTGCAGAAAAAAAAGCATTTAAAATATTCCTCTTGCCAGTATCCCACACTGGGTAGTATATGGTGCTTGCAGCTCAGGTTGCCTTTCTGAGGTATTCCTTCTCCCATGCAACACAAGCAGGTTTTAAACATTAAGTCACTCATAAGCCTCAAGATGTATCACAATTCGCAAGTGAATCCTCATTCTATAATTTTTTTCTTAAACAGAGTAGGATAACCCATTCTCTGGAGATCTGGACTGTTGTGGTAGTATTGTTTATAAGAACTTGTAAGGACTTACAAGTGTTTGTTTACAAGTGAATTAACGGTGAATTTCGAAATATTGGTTGTGGTTAAAGTAGCCAGCATGATAATCTGTTCGTTTGTTTTCTCTTCCAGTAGCAAAACAAACAAACCAACCTGCTAGTTTTACACTATGACTGTTTGTCTCCAATTAAGGTTTCAGTCGTAAAACAGCCTACTCACTCACAGGGGGATTCCTGCTGTGGGCAGGGTGGGAAGAAAAACTTGATGAGTTGAAGCCAAGTTGCTGCTAATCTGCTTAAAGATGCAGAGGCAGGCTGTGTTTTAAACACTCAAGTCCTTTTCAAGTGAATAATTTAATGCTAGTTTTATGACCTTTAAAAATATTATTGCAATATTGTCCCTTTATATGTAAAAATAATGTTATGCTATATTTATGTGATCACTGCTGTAGAGGGTTAATCAACATTGACAACATACAGTTGTGGGCTTGCTTCTGGGGTGGTGGGTTGGCTGACGTGGATAATGTACAGCTGTGGCTTGTTCGGGTTAAGCAGCTAAATAGCACTGAGGAGCCTGGAAGAGAAGGAGCACTGGTGGAAGAGGAGCACTGGGTGAAGAGAGAGGAGACT
>JAVJGI010000062.1:3585246-3627933 GCA_035590275.1 Ibycter americanus
GCCTGAAGAGGATGAAGAAACAGCACGGACAGTAGATGAACTTTTGGAACCTTGTATGGAAAAGCCTTGTTGCAGCTTAATAATTTTGTAGTGCTGCAACACACTGCTACCTTCATTATGTGTTTCGGTTATGCCTTGTGCTTCAAGATGCTCTCACACTGTTTACTTCACTTGTTCAGACACTGCACTGATATGAGACTGTTTAAACTAAAATGGATGGAATTCTGATTTTTGTGCACAAAAGAAATGCAATTTTATGGAACTATTATCAGACTTGATTCAACAGTCATTAAATTTTATTTAAATTCTTTAATCCCATTGAAATTACAAGGCTAAAGAATGAGACTATTTGATTTCAGCGGTACTACACTAAGCCAGGGTTATAACCATGCGAGGAAAAAAAAGGAGGGAATTTTCCTGCTAAGACAGATTTCAGTGACATTTTCTGTCACAATGCAAACTATGGGTCCTGTTAATACTGAATTTTTACATTCTTTCATCTTAGTACTTAGAAGAGTTATTTCTTCAGTCCTCTCATGTTCAGATCTTTCTCAAGAAGCAAAAAGGTCCCAGGCATTGTGTCTTGCATTCTTGCTTCATCTGTTCCAGTGCCTCAGACTTGCCGCATGTGCACAGACAGGGCTACTTTCTTGGAGGCACAGAGCTGACTTGACACCTTCAGTGCCAGGCAAACTAGGCAGTGTCAATGTCTTGTGGGGGGGAAAAATCAGACTGGATGCTAATTGCATGTGCGGATGCTAATTGCATGTGCGTGGCCTATCACACATGGACCATGTGTGGCTTTCTGAGCCCATCCTTCAGGTGTCACTGCCCCTGTCAACCCATCTGTCTGGCTAGATTACATTGCTTGTGGTTCTAGAGATGCTTCAGTGTATTCAATGCCTCTTCAAATAAATAAAATCATGCAAAATATTTGAATTTCAAAGCAGTTTGAACATTTTTCCAGGGTTTTATTTTTTATGCTGACTCAGTGCAAAGAAAGGAAAAGAAAATACACTTTCACAAGTACATCAATTTTGATCAGCTGTACTTAGTTTAACACAAGATGCTGGTTTTGGTTAACTGGTTAGTTAGATAAGCAAAATCAATGAGTGGGTATTTGCATCTGATTGTCCATGCCACATAAGAAGAATATTGTAGCCAGACACATGGATTCTCAATTAAATGTTTCAATTACCATTGAAAAGGAGCTTGAGAAAGGAAAGTGAGCATAAGCACATGTATCAAACTGAAATAATTTTTAAGTGTGAAAAATGAGCTATATTCATTTCCAGTGGGTACCTGTAAACTGGTTGAGGCCAAATCAGCCAGAATAATAGTATGTAGTAAAACAATTAAAGACTGTATACATTAAGGAAGCAAACTAGAGGTCTGGCATTTTAAAAAGTCTGACATGTGGTAGACTTGTTATATGCCAATATATAGTTACATCAGCAATTTATTATATGAAAATATTTTTACAATGTTAAATTATTTCTGTGATTAGTATTTTGTGGTGATAGCTGGAGATACTTAATAGACATTAAGGTGCAGTATGTATCTGTTTTATTATCAGTGAAAATTCTTTTAGTGTTCATTTTTGCTGAAGAAGAAATTGTGATTCTAAACATTTACTCACTATTATTGTAAATGCAAGCACAAACAGACTGTAAGCTCTGGAATGCTACATTACCAGAGACAAAAATATCTAACCCATCCACAGAAAAGGATCAATTAACTATGTAATGTCCAATATCTTAAAAAAACATGTGCAACAAATTTTATAGTTAGTAAAAGGAAGGAAAAGGTCACAGATCCCTTGATGCTTGCATATTTTATCCCTCGTTTTATTGTAATCCTGACTGTTTATTGTTTTGGGTTTTTTTCCTGAGCTACAATTTATAAAATTGCTATTTATTGCTGCTAATGTTCTTGACAAAAGAAGAAAATTCAGAATTATCCCCATTCAGGTTGTCAGGCGAGGCACGTCAGCAAAGCCTTCTGGCAGCAGTCAGGTGGGTCTTCCCACAAGACCTTCCCTTCTGGGTTACTCTATACTGCCACTGATTTGTGCAAGGAAAAACACGGACCCTGCTTTACCTCCGTAAATGTCATGCAAGGAAAATATTCTTTATACCACTAGCTATGGCAACTTTTCTGACTGACAGAAAGGATCTCCAACAGCTAAAATCTGAGAGATGCTCAGTTTCAAGATGTGGAGTACTTTGGATAGTTGAAATATAATTGCTCAACCTAATCTTCCATCTCCTAACTCATTCTTCCATGGAAGTGACTGGAGAGAAAATACCTGCCTTGACAGAGTATCTGTAATCAATTTTACAGCTGTATGGTTCAGGTGGGTTAGGCTTGACTTCAGGCACCTACATAATTAAGGTCTGCTAACTCCATTGTATGCATATAAGGAAGAATTTGGCTATGTGATAGACTTCAGCACCTGCTGTTTTGAAGAACAGCACTTCAGACAATAAGAAAGATTAAAATAAGCCTTGTGATGGGTAATCAGTGCGTCAAAGATTAGATGATCTTTGAATAGAAGGAGTTTCCTGAAATTTCCTTTGCTTTAAGTTCTTGTTGACAGTGCAAACAGTTGGGTGAAGTCATAGCATCTGAACCTTTGTAAGGTCTTGTCAATCGAAATGATGTTGGGTTCCATTCTGCAAAAAAAAAGGAAACATTAAGGATCCTTCCCTCCGCTTATGAGGAATCCAGTTGTCTTTCAGGAAGTCTGTATTAGCTGAGACACAAAAATTACCTTAAAGCAATCTTCATCTCAGTTGTGTAACATGCAGTCAAAAAACTTGCAGAAATTGTCCACCTCAGAAGTCATAAAGAAAAACTTGCAAGTTGATTTGCACTTCTCAATTACTGCAACTTTGCAAGGCAAAAGGTAAGCCTTACAAATGCAAAGGCAATAAATCCATAATTGTCATTACTTTATTTTTCCCCAAAAGATTAAAAAAGGACAGAAATAAATCCTTTGAGATAAATAGAAATGTAAAGGATAATGTGCTTAATTGTAGATAGGCCAGAGTATATTAAATAAAACTAATACCAGTGAAGATTAAAATAGCTAGATGAAAATTGTGATTTGTAAGTTCTTATGCACCTACAAATGTTAGAGAATACCTTTACTGTAAATTAGTAACCTGACATAATTTCTAATTTTTCAATAGCCTCTAGGCAAAAATGGAGTATAAAAGCATTCATCATTTTAATAAAAAGAAAATAAACAACTGCCACAATACCTAGACTCATATTAACAGTTGATCTTGAAAGTTTTATCTCAGAACCAGGAGAAGGGTATGACAAAATGACAAAATATGTGCATAAATCAGTTATTCAAAATGAAGGGGGGCGAAAAAGCAACAGAATAAGAAAAGAGATTGGACTTGGGAGTCTGAACCATTATATCTCATCAGGAATGTATTATCGTGAGTCCTAGTGGATAATATGTAAACTAACAATAGTGTAAAGATAATCTGATATAAGGCTTGTTAAAAATCTGACAGTGAAAAAGCAATTTTCTACAGAAGTACTACAGGTTCTTTTCTTTAATCAAGATGAAGTATTATTTTTTTAATATCCCTGGCATTACTAGCGGAATGTTGTTTTAATTTACTTTTTGTATTCAGGTCCGGTATTTATTTGTTCGTGTAACCCATCTCTAAAAATGCACTAGATATTGAGTTTATTTCTCACCCTGAAGTTGATTTAGGTCCATTCCCCCATCAGTGTTGGGGTTTTTTTAACCTTTCTAAAAAGTCTGTTAGAGAAACAAATTTTTACCTTTGTCCATCTCTTCCCAAACTCAGTATTTTTCTCCTTAAGGTGTACAGTTTACCGAGTACAAAATCCCATCCTTGTTGGATAAGAACTCTCTTAGATCTTTTTCTGGAGGGACATATTTGAGTTGCATGAACCCCAGACTTCTCCCAGGACAGCATCCCAGAGGGAGAGCTCCTTGTAGGAGTTATCTGCCGTGATGCTGACATTTTCAGCTGTCACAATGACAGAAGAGGAGTTTGGTAAAAACCTGTTAAAATGGGAGCCTCAACACCTAAAATGCATTACCTATATTTTTGAGGTAAAAAGAACACCCACCTGCTTGGTGTTAGATTCTCAAATACACATACAAATTCCAGAAAATTGTGTTTGATTAAGATCACTATGAGATCCTAAGTGCTAGTGAAAAATTCTCTCTGGGAAACAGCATCATGTTGTAGGGCTGTATGCCTTCTTATTTACAAAAAACCAGAAAGAACACATACAGTATAGGTGGACCAAAAAAGTTATTTGCTTCAACAGCTTTTCCATGCTAAAGCACTTACTTTAGAAGCCAGCATTTGTTTGGCTCTTTTTCTTACCAGGAAAAAAAACCCATGAAAAATAACCTACTAAAGTAACTGAATCCAGTAGAGAAATAGTCCAGAAACCAAAATGGACTAAAACCTTGAGGTTTTACAAACTGTTTTATTCACCTGCTATTGTAGGAAAATGCCCAGATGCAGAAATATTAAAAAGTTTGCCATGGATTTTTGTGTCATTGAAAAGCTGCCCTGAAGTTCCCATTCAAAACCAAAGCAAAACAAACCAAACAAACCCACAAAAAACAGCTAATCACCTCTGTTACTACTCTGGCAATGTTTAGCATAGCTGTATTTTTCAAGTACATTTACATTGTTACATCATGTCAGTAAAGCTCTCTTACTATGATCACATATCTTTATTATGCCTGGCATAGCACACCTTTCTCGCAAAGAGCTAACAAAAATACAGCTCTGCCACTGCAGTCTATGCGATAGGTTGTTGCCTGCTACAGCTAAATCAGTCTCAAATCACACCAAATCACACCTCATCTACCCCCACTGACATGGCTATTCTGGCAGATGGCTACAGCATAAATATACCATCAAACAAGGGAATTCCATTTTCTATTATATTCCCAAATAGGCAAATACATAAAGATAAATTATCAGATGCATGAATAGCCCTATTCAAGGTTGATCATTACCATAAACATGCAAAGAACTTTAAGTGGAAAATAACATGGTCTGAGATACAAAGTGAGAAACGCAGGTTAACCACTCAATTTGTTAAACTCAGGTGAAGTTCCATGTAATATCCACATGCATGATTCACCATTTTTCTTAAAAACAATTAACTATTATTATAATATAAATATATTCATGTGTGATGGAGGTATATGAAACTATAAGAAGGAAATTTTCATAAAGCAAGTATAATCTAAACTAGAAACAGAAATTTACTAATACAACACAGAAGAAGAAAATTAGGCAGAAGAAGAAAATTAGGCACATTGAGATAACGCAATGTGGCAGCAACAGTACAACCTTCAGATCTGCAACACCAAAGGTGTCATTTCTGCAAAGTCAGTTTTGTAAGTGAAAGGCACTGTGAAGGTGTACATCCAACCCCTCTGCTATAAGCAGTCACCTTCAGCAATCCAAAATAAACAATCCGCATTAAAACTACAAAGCATGGTCATGAGAACAAAAATATAAACTGTGGTGCAAAACCTAATACACAATTTTGAAAGTAGAAATCTTGATCAAATGAAAAAAATAAATTCTTGGAATTTTGCATGGGAAGAGAAATCAGAACTTCTCGTCTGTTCTGTTTTGTTTCTGCCTTAAACCTGTGTATATAACATTTGATTACAAGGGTCCTGTTGCAGGAGTCATGTAGACTGATGTTCTGTTTAGATATTGCCAAGTATTAAATTGTTTTAGCATCTGTATGCATATATATACAGATGCAATATAGTCCAAATGTTTTTAACAGTCCATGTGTTTAAACGCCAAATGCCTGATGTGCAGATAGAAGTCAGAATTACATGTGCACAGATTCCTGAGCTGTGTGGGTCTACTTGGCATTTCACGCACACATATTGGGAAAACATATTTTACATGAGTATTTTAAAACATTTGTTATATATGGTTTATTTCCTGTGTTTACTATCATTTGTCCTTTTTGCTCGTATAACTCTAAAAAATATAGTAGTGAATTACTATGGCTAGATTAAGTTCTTAGATTCAGCTGTCAGTGAGAGGAGGGAAAATGCTTCAGCAACTCTTCTAGTGTCACCGAAATCAGGAATAAGAAAACTCTTTAACGCCAATGTAGCACTGAGAAGCAGGCATTCCTTTACTGCAGTGCTGGATTCACAGGGGATTGTTCCACCTAACGTGCATGCCATATGTTTCATTCAAACAAAATTATATAGTTTACACTTCTGTTTATGCATTACATTTCTCAGAAAAATCATACATATTCATTCAGTAGGCGATACTATGTTAATTAAGCATCGCACATGTTCCTTACAGGTATCTTAGAGTCTTCTAAGAGATCTCAAACAACAGTCAACCCTATAGTTACAGCTGACCGATCACTGAACCTTAATTTACTTCCTTTACATGGAGAGTCCAAGTTTGTTTCATTAGTGACCTATACAATGGTCTCCTCAGCTACTGTACAGTCTCCTCAGTGACCCTTTCCCTCTTGGCATAAAATTACACAACCAGGGCTGGTAAGCATCTCTCCATAGTGATTACACCGAAACAAACAGCACAGTTGCAAAGCCAAAGTAAACTGTATTACATGGTAACACTTGGAAGCAGAGAGCCAAGAGAGCCATAATTCCCTCCTGTTGCCTGTGACACTCACTCCCTGTATTGACTCTTGCAGCCCTGGGAGTCCGCTAGCTCAGTCACCCTCTATCAGGTGGTACAGTCTACCCCCAGGAATGAGCTGAAACCCACTTGCTTGTCCTATGTTGACCACACCACATAGCCATGAGGTACTGAGCTGGTAGACTCAGACTGAGAAGCTGTAATAGATATCTACAACCACCCTATCCTTAACTACAAAAGATTGAAGTCAAGTTCTCTTTAAAACCCGAAGGCTGACTGAAATCTCTATGCAATGGGTTTGATGCTAGCCAGTAAGTGTGGTTTCAGGGCACTTGGGATAGTTTTTGTGTCCCCAGAGAGACATGAGTTGTTCAATATACCACTCTTCATCACAGAAGAAACTAGTTCCACCGGGAACCAGATCATATGTAGACTTATGATTCAGATAGGTGAAGTAGATGGATGAGGAGTGAGATGCTGAGGAAAAGTGTAGTTGCCTTAGTTAACTAAGATAGGAGTATAGTCTTCCCTCTGAAGTGTCCTTTTGTGTTACCAGATTTTATTTCCAGGAACTCTGTGTTTTGATTTTGTTGTGGGGATTTTTCCTGATCATTTAATACTTGGAAATGGGATTCTCCTTCAGCCTGCAAAAATGCCACAACTCTGGCTGTCTCTTGTACTTAGTAAGGGAGAATAAAATAGGGAAGCTTGAGTCCTGAACATAAGGTCTGATCATCTATATTCTTAACCGTTAACTGAATCCCTGGCTTTGATTCAGATCTTCAAAAATACTTCCAAACCTAATCTTTTATAGAGATGGTACTAGCTTCAAATTCTGGGGACACTACTATCTGCTCTTTTGGAGCATTGGACCCAAGGATCAGTCTCTGGTTCTCTTCTATTTAATAGAATATACACAGCCATTGATTTTGCATAACTAAACTTATGTCACAGAAGAAGTTTATAATTTGATATCTCAATCCACTTATATCAGAATTTGTTATTACTTCTTTCCTTCCACTCAAAAATTGACTAAAACCACAAAAGTTTAAGCCTAACTCAATTAAAATTGCTTGCTTAGAGAAGTTTCATATCAATATCTGATTCTACTAAAGCCAAAAGAATTTCATATTTACTGTAGTAAGGTCATACACTCACACAGAGCTCCTAAGGCTACCTCAAGTAGACTTGGCATCAGCTAACAGTATGTCAATTGAGAAATCTCTCTGTTAAGGTCATAGGTCTCAAATTAGTTCATTTAAGGCCAGCACAGTGTAAAGTAGCTGAATTAAGATGACCTCAGTTACAGTTTTCTGTGTTAAAGCTGTTTTAGTTAATGCTTCCAGGGTCTTTTCTTCCCTGCAGGACACAAACTGCCTCTATTAAAGTCAGTGGAAATTGCTGATATTCTGCAGGGAGGAATAAGGTCTTGAGATTAAGAAGGCTGCATTAACAACACCTCAGTTAAGATGCTTTTCTTTCAGAAATACTTGTTAAAAACAGCTGTTAAAGTGATTTAGGAGCACTCAAGTGCTGGATCACATATTTGTAGTAACTGCTAAGATGTAGGTAAAGCATTTCAACAGCTGTGAGACAGTGATTTAACAGTGGCGGGACTTGTTTTCTCTTCTTTTACTTCTTTCTCTTAAAGTTGATGCTGATGATTTATAAACTAGATGACAAAATATGACACTAAAATAGTAATAAATTCATAATATTCAGTTACAGACTGCGTGTAACAACATCCTATTGACTAAGATCACCAGACGTAATGTCCCAAAACGATGTCCAAGGGACATTACCTTCACAAGATATATCTCTCTTGCTCTGTTCCTCCCCTCTTCCTTCTTGGATACACCTAGCTGTAACCAGCTGGTGGTCTGTTTCAGTTGTGCTCTAGATCTGTGACCCTGGGTAAGCTCAGCTGTCCTGACGGGTGGATGGAGGTATAAGTGGTGCTGAAGTTACCTTCAACGTAAGCTGTGTGTAGTCACACTGCCCCAGCCTCTGCCAAAGCACAAACCGTCTGTGCAAGAGGCAAAACTACAGAGCTTAATTGCTTGTCTGAGTACTTAGGTTAAGAATATGCAAGCTTTGAGTCTTTTAATGTTATTGCTATTTTCAGACTTCTTGATTTTAAGTTTGTTAAATTTGAAAAACAGAACAACCAAACAACAAAAAAGAACTTTAAAATTTTTCTGTCAAATAATGACTAGATCTTTTTCATTCTGAAAAATTTAAAGTGACTTTGTTAAAATTAAAAGAAATAATTTACCTTTCATTTACCATGATCTATAAAAAGCTAAATGCAAATAAAGAAAGGGACACAAAATTAGTTCATTAGACTGGCACTTTAAAAGTTTGTGAGTTTGGTCTTATTGAGTGAACACTTGATTAATTTAGACATTCATGTAAGGCAGCAGCAACAGTGTACATTAATATTGAGCATGTAGGAACCATCAGCTGTGTAAAACTTGTTCTGATGAGGTTTTGTTATTCTTCAGGTTGGTAAGTTGTAGGTGCAATATTCAGTGTCCTTAAGAGAAGGAAAAGCATGTGTGTAAAACTTTTTCTTCACTGTTCAGTCAGGTCCTACCAACACAAGGAAAGAGGTCATGTCTTAAATTTTTTAGTGGTTATCTTTTTATTTGTAATCACTTTACATTTGCTATGAAGTTAATTTGAATCCATTAAAGGCATAAAAATTATTATAAAAAAGTCTTATTTAAAATCATTTCAATAAAAAAGTAGTCAGAAATCAGTCTTTCCTCTCAGACAGTGCTACAGTTACTGATGTGCTGCGTTTCATCCTGCCTAGCTTTTAGTTGCAGCAAGAGGTATAGAACTTAAGTATAAAAATAAGTATGAAATTCAGGTATGTCCTATGGTTATAATTGTGGTGTAACTGGGTAACAGGGTTGTGCCTCTGTGCCCACCTAGTGCACTGAGGTCATTAACTCCTTGGGTGATCCAGAAACTCCCCAAGTAGACATCTGTGTAGACGAGATAATAGAGCAATTTAGACAATAGACTGACTTGAGACAGTGATTGACCAAACTCCTAGCCACCCTCTCAATTAAGATTTTGACTAATTGGTGCAGAAACTCTCCCGGTGGAAATTTCAGACTGCCCTGAAGATTTCCCCCAGGAAACCCTGCAGTTCCTAGACCAATTTCTATGCTTAAATGTGTTGATTAACATCCTGGGTGGAGAAATGTGCTATCTCAGAGACTCTCAGGAGGTTCCTGCAGCAAAATTGATCAAATTGTACATAGGTAAGTCCAGTGGGGAAGTCTTTTGTAGACAGTTAAGAGAATCAGGAGATGTTTTGTCTGTAGGTTGAAATAATCTGTTGCAGTGGATCTTGCATATGACAGAGGTGTCACACAGTGCCAGTGCCAGATGGACTGCAAGAACTGAAGCGGGTCAAGGAGTCTCCGCTGATCCAGCTGAAGACACTGCTGCAAAGACTCTTGCAATGGAGATGCCTGTTGCTGTCTGGACAGCCACCAACCATTCTGTTCAAGAGACTTGATTCCTCATGCTAGCATTACCCTGTGCCAAGATCCCAGTGAATTAAATTTTAGCAAATGCTCTGTCTGTGAGTGTCTATGCAACATAACAATCAAAAAGTTAGTTCCCTAGTCTAAACTCAGGGGAAGTAGTGTCACCTCCACAACATGATATATACCACCTACCTTTCAGACAGTTAAAAATGTGTAATTCTGCTCTAAAAGTAAGAATGCTGTACTAATTATACTGAGATGCAGGTGTGCTAAGGGCACTCAGGTTCACTGTTTGCACTCGACAGCAGTGCTGTCTCCTGCATCCTGTGATGCAGCTGTGTAATCACAGCTGCAAAAGCTTTTTTCCCCCCAACATCACCCTTTTCCTCCTCCCTCACCTCCATCTATGTGAGAGATGGAAACGTCCTTGATTTTACTCAGATTCCAGCAAAATACCTCACTCCACAACTTTTCATCCAAATATTTTTAATGTAGAGCAAATACACAACTTTGAGAGTAATTTACAGTGGAAAACCATGAAAACTTTACTGCACTATGTTAGCTGACTAACCTGCAAAATAAAGCAGGAAATATACGGAAAGAAAGTCACTCAGTTAAAAGGCGAACGTTCATTTGTAGTTTGTTTTCCTTTTAAACTGCTACTGCTGCTAGTAGCATCCTAAGTTACCCAGTCCTGCCTCCATGCCATATCCTCCCTTGTGCCAGCACAACTTTGTAGTGGCAAAAAGAACCAAGAGTGTGATCTTGATGAAAATGCACACAGCAGAAAGAAACAGTTATTTTTCAGCTCCATCAGTTCTCCAGTGTGGTTCATTGCACAGTGGTGGAGTGACAGCAGGTGTGAGTGGTAAGCATCATTTCAGGCAGTGCTGGTATATGACAGCTTAAAGTACTTATAAACCACCATCCCCTCATACCCAGCGTGTTGCATGATAGACAAACCAAGAAATATTTCCAGAGCCTTTAAGGTCTATCTAATACTATATAATACAGAAAAAGGCATTTATCCAGCAGCTGAGAACTGTCTGTAAACTTCAGTGAAGAATTAACAGCTTCTTAATCAAAGCATGAATGTTCATAAACACAGAAAAAAATATTGTTTAGATGTTATCCACAAAAAGGCTGCATTTGTTTCTTTCTTTCTTGCAGGATACTGAAACCTGCGTTATTCTAACAATACCTTTTCCAACATAACAAGAATATAAGCCAAATCGAACTCTTACTGATGCAAAAAGAAAATATATACGTTGTTGTTCCAGTTTTTAAATAACAAGAAAGTCTGGAGTTTTAGAAGACCATTAAATAGACTCTGTGGTACTCTGGTAGTATGTACATATGGTAATACTTTAGTCTGCTCTTCTCTACTTGCAATGGACCGGATTCCAAGGTCACTCTTCAGAAAAACAAAACTTGATAGCAACATTCACAGCTAAGTTCAAGTCTTAGAAGTAATATTATAAGCAAAACATTAAGTAAATTTGAAGAAATAAGACCTTCCTCACCATGCCTAAATCTATCAGTTCTATTTAAAATTATTTTCACTTTGAGAATCTTAAAATAAATCAAAATGCTCCAAATTGCATAAAAAAGGAAAAGAAAGAGTAAGGCAATAATTCTTTAATTGTAAGAACATTTTAGAAACAGCACAGGAACTTATCTGAACAAATATAAAACAAAGTTGGTGTATTTTCTAAACTATGCTCAGCATTGATAAAATAAACTCCTTAACTGATTAATTGCAAATAGCAATCCTTAAAACAAGCAAACAAACACAACAAAACCCACCAAAAAGCAAAAACAAAAAGCTTAAATAAACCAGGAAATCTCTATACCAAATGATCCAGATTTCTAGAAGGTTATGGAAAGTATCTTAGTATAAGCCTATGCTAAATAGGTAAAATTTACAGAAAACAACATCTTCAACACCAGTTTTATGCTTTAGAATCAGATGTGAGAATTTCAGTTGAAATGCTTACCGAAGTTTTCAGATCTAGAGAAGAAAACCTTCGGATCTTGATGAATGCAATGTATCTCTCATAAAAACTCAACAGCTGTCTTGTTCACAGGCAACATAGAGGTGCTCGAAGTAACCATCCAAGAATGGTTGTCATCAGCCATGACTCCATTCTCTGAGATTCACTCTGATGACAAATGAATTATGATCAGTTTAAGTGATTCATCCTTGCTCACTGACTCCAAATCTTCATTACAAAACAAGTCAGTGTGTTTCCTTGTGAATCTTTAAGTTGCAGAAGATGTTTCTATTAAAATTCTCAGAGCTAGCACTGGAAATAAAATTGTAACAATATCCATAGTTAAGAGACACCAACATTAAGAAAATACCAGACAGTTTATTATCACTATAGATTCTCTGTGGTTTATTGCTAAATTATAGTAATAAATATCTCAAGATTAAGGTATGCTTGCAGTAATGAATGGCAAGGAGAGAATGTAAAAACATCATTATGCTCTGTATTACGATTTTGTTCACCCATTTTTTGCCTACTTATATTTGACAATGCAGTGACTGAATTTAAATTTAAAGCTGTATCTCCTTGCACTGAAATCTCATAATATCTAGCATGCTAAACAAGGTCAGCAATAGCTTTTTCTACATGGCTAAAAAAGCTTCTAAGAGCTATTTAGAGGTGAAATCCAATTGAAGTCAACAACAAAACTTCTATTTACTTCACCATGTACTTATTTTTCATATCACTTACTTTTAATAAAGGATGATGTTATTGATTCAGTAGGTAATGCATTTACCTCTAAATCAGAACTCATCCACTGTCATATTTGGGATTTTGATTTTGGTATTTTGGGCAAGAGTAGTGGTGCATTAGCTTTGAAAATCTGCAGGAAAATGTACCTGCCATCAGATAACCTTTCAGAAATATGAATTTTTCTTCTACCTAAATAAAATTTAAATGGAGTAATCTGAATACCTATCAAAATCCAAAGACATTTCTTATAGAAGGATTTCAATAAACCCTATAATCCTGGCCAATTCCAAGTAAGCTAATTATATTTCTTAACTAAATTGTCTGCGTGTTTTTCATATCCACAATATTCTTTGCTTTCCATTCAAAATTAGTCTCTTAATATATTTTGATCAATTCTGCTCTGTAAGAGGGAGACCAGGGAAGGTCCTCACACAAATGAATAGCTATTTAAAAGGTAGGAAACAAGGAAAAAATCCATTAAAGATCAGATTTTGCAGTGCAGGGCATTTATGAATGGAACCTCAGTGAAATCTTTGTTTGGGCCACTGAAAACTTAATAGAAGATCCAGAAAGAAAGATTAATACTGGGTTGTCAAACTTTGCAATGAAACAAAGTTATTTGGCAAAAATGAAAACCAGTTGTGAGGACTGAAGAAGACTCACACAATCAAATACCTGAGACACCAATGACAAACAAAAGTCATTGAAGATAAATATAAAGTGAAGCACAATAAAAAAACCAATCAGATTTTCATAGACGGACACAGAGCAGCCTGTTAACACAGTGGAATGCATCTTTGGGATTACACAGATAGTTATATGAACACTTTAACTCAGTGACGGTTAAAAAAGTAAATAGGGTGTTTGGAAAGGAATAGAGAGCAAACAAGAGAATTGTTATGCCACTGTATAAATTCAGCTTCCTCCCAGATCCAAAATCTTAAATAAAGTGTTGATTATTTTCTGATCACTTTGGCCTCTGTTTTCAGAAATAATATATTAGAGCTGGAGAAAGGGAAATGTTATACTCATTTTCAAAAAAGCAAGAAGGGATCTGCAGGTCAATCAGTCTCACTCTGGTCCCCAGGAGCTCCCCAGGGAGCAAGTTCTCTTAGAAGCCATTTCTGGTGAGTGGGAATAGTCAGCATGTATTTACCAAAGATAACCTATGCTTGATCAAACTGATTGACTTCTATGATGAGTTTACTAGATCTGTAGATGTGTTGGACAGTGTTTATTTTGACTTTAGCAAGGCTTTGCACCCCATCTCCCATGGTGTCTTTGTTGGGGCATGGACTACCAAGTGAAAAATTGTATGGATCATCATACTCAAAGACAGTGGTTCTTAAGCTACCTGGAGACCGGTTAGAAGTAGAGTTCCTCACAGGCTAATCTGGAGGTTTATCATGTTTAATATCTTTATCAATAACCTGTTGGACTAGACGAACTTTGTCTTCAAGTTTTTGGGTAACTGAGATGGGGGGTGCAGTTGATATGCTCAAGGGCAGGGCTGCAACTGAGAGGCATCTAGAAAGGCTAAAGGAATGAGCTAACAAGATTCTCATGAAATCCAGCAATGACAACTGCGAAGTTCTGTGCCTGAGGCAGACTAACCCCCTGCAGCAGTATAGGCTGGGGACTGGCTGCCAGAAAGCAGCTCTGCTGAAAAGGAGGTGGTGGGCAGTCGGCCAAACATGAGTCATCTCTGTGCCCTGGCAGAAAAGCTCATTGCATACTGAGCTGTATCAACAAGAGCATAGCCAGTAGATCAAAGGAAGTGATTATTGCCCTTTACTCAGCAATTAATAGACTTCATCAGGAATACTGCAATCATTTTTCAGGACCTTGGTACAAGGAGTGTTTATAAAGCTGAATGAGTGCAGCTGGGTCCAGAGTCCAGCAGAAGGTCACCAAGATGATTGGGGGCTGGAGCACTTAACCTGTGAGGAGGTGCTGAAGGAATGGGACTTGTTCAGCCTGGAGAAGAGAAAGTATCAGATTTCTGATGTGTAGGAAGAGGCTACAAAGAAGATAGAGCCAGGTTCTTTAACAGGGTGGACAGAGGGAGAACAAGAGACACCAGTAAACTGAAACAGGGCGAGTTCATAGGGATATAAGGAAAAGAACCTGCTCTATGAAGGTAATAAGCACTGGGACAGGACGCCCAGAGAGGCTATGGGATCACTGTGTTTAGAAGTTTTCCATACTCAAATAGACAATGGAAATCAAGCAATCAGGTCTAAATTCATTGTCCACTCTGATTCGAGCAAGAGGTTGGGCTAGATGACCTCCCAAGGTTCCTTCCAACCTCAATAACGTTATGATCTTGTGTTCATATGTATCTAAGACCCAACCAATTTATCAGAAATAAACAGTTCGTAGCTGAATCTGGGCCAGATGGTGGTACCTGAATAAGCCTTCTCTAGACTGTGATGAGACACCATATCTGGAAAGCAGAGACAATTAAGAGTTAAAATAGAAGGATGTGGTTCTGCAGAGATCCAGTACTATGCAATATGTAAAAATTTAGATGATGGAAGTAGAAATCAGATGTCTTAAATTGACATAGCATGTCATTTTGGAAGTTGTAAACACAAATTGCAGGACAGATTCCAAATCAAAACAATATTGTCAAATTGAATAAATATTTGGGAAGGGGAAAAGAAATCAATAAACATAGATGCAAGATTCTGCCTTTTGATTAGAATGTTTATTTGTCCAACTGGCTACGTAATGGCAAAAATGTCTCTGGGGGGACAGTAGCTAGGCATGCATCAATGATACTTTGTAGTTTTAAGGGTATAGATCAGCACAGTGAAATACATCAACTGAACTTGAAAGACATGTAGAAGTATTTTCCTTCTACAAGTGCTAGTACAGCTTCAGCTGGGTCTTTTAGGGGCATCAAACTACAACAAAGATGTGGGTAGAGAAATCCCTGCCATAAATTATCAAGAGTAATGTAGGACCCTACTCACATGACCTGTGGAGAAGGCTTGAAAGAACTGTGGTTGTTTAGTCTAGACAGGGAGACAAAAAGGAAACACAAAACCACTTTTGAAATATGTAAAAGGTCCTGCAATGTGAAAAAGAACAATCTGCTTTCTATCTGTGTGGAGGACAGGTCAAGAAGCCATGAGCTGAAATTGCAGCATCAGAGCCTTGTGTGACATTAGGAAAAGTTTCTGACTTTAAGAGCAGCAAATCACTGAAGCAGACTGGTAACAAAAGTGGTAAGAGCCTGCATCAGCTGTGGACTTTGAGAACAGGCTAGACAGACCCCTGTCAGGGATGCTAAAGGTTTAATTGTTCCAGCCTGGGGATGGAGAGGTGGAACAGACAACCTTCAGAGATCTTTTCTAACCAGAGGCATAGAATCATGATTAGGACTGGAACATGAAGTTTCTTTTGCTAGAAGAATGCATCATTTCATAGAAACAGAAATGTTCAGCTCTTATGAAAAAAGACTTTTTCTGATACAGCTGTGCTTTCCAATGGTGATAAGGAGCTCCATTGTTCTTCAGGTGAGCAGCCCTAAGGATAAGACAGTGGTTTAGGTACTCTGGGCTCAAACAATCACTATTTCAAAAAGTGATTGCTGCCAAGCACAAATTGAAATAGAATGGATTAAAAGATAGAAGGTTGAAGGGAAGGTATTTAACAAATGAACAAATATATTCAAAAGACATAATCTCACTAAGCCTATGAGTGCATGCAGTCCTGTTTGTGGAATAAGCAGCTGCTTATTTCCAGCTGGAGAAGGTGGCAAGTCACCACTGCAAAGGATGTCACCCATCAGTAATGCCTCTGGTGTTAAGAAGGTCTAGTTGTCACTTGATCCCTTCTTTGCTAATGCTTCACTATAGATACTGCTGCTACAGAACAATCTTTAGAGTCATCCATATGCCAGTATTTAAATACTCTTGGAAACAGGGCTGCCAGGAGGCAGGAATATTATAGTGTACACTTTGAGTTACTCACAGTTTGCACTCCAGTTCACACAAAGCTTTTGTAAACAGAAGAATCTACAAACTCCCTGTTCCTTCTGATAAAGTTAGTGGGTGGCATTGGTTCTCTACACAAGAATTACTACAGTAATTATTATATAACAGCTGAGATGTAAAAGCTAGATCCACTGCTGGTGATAATCAACACAACTGCATTCACTTCAGTGGAACTCTGTCAGTTTATTCAAGCTCAGTATCAGATCAAAAGTGTCATATGTCCAAAAAATGCATCTATTTTTAATATTGAAAGGCAAGATGCCAATAGGCTTTTAGTTTTAAAATTTGCTTAGAAATCTTTTTTTTAAAAAATCAGTTTATGTATTTATCTTTCTAATTTTTAGTCAGATTAAATATAATAAGATTTTCAAGATGACCTATTAAAAAATTTAGTTCTTTTCTTAATCAGGCTTCTTTCTAGGCAAATCCATACTAAAAATGCTACAACAGAACAATTTCAAAGTGGAAATAGTAGCTATTGTTTAAGCCAGTGTGGTGATTCAGAAAAGGTTAAACATTATGGATGCTGTATAGGAAACACAATAATTCTGCCTTAGAGAAGAAGGGCTGTAATTGGTTGCTATTTCCATAGGAAAGAGGGAAGTGAAGAAGGAGAGCTCTGGAGCATTGAGCATATTCAGCAATGCTGAAAATGAGCAGCATTCCCTGTTGCTGGAGGACAGGAGGAATAGCAGCTGTAGCTGTTCCTTCAGGGTAATGACTGCTTTCCCACAGTCTTCGATTATTCTTTCAATAAGAATAATGAGATTGATTTGCCGAAGTTGAGGCATAGGCAAAATAGGTACCAGGGACCATCGTGATTCTATCACACTGCAGCCAGATGTGGGACTCCCTGTAGGCATAGGCATTGTTTGGAGCCAAAAAACTCCATATTTCCCTCTTAGAGTCTTTGCCCAAAGCTTCCAATCGGAGCATTTTAATTATTATTATTTTAAGCCCAAATCCATAAAAGCTTAATGCTTACACAATAAAACGCAAAACTTTGGAAGGATTTACCTATGTGCAGTTGTGCATAAAAGCTCACAAGATGAGACCTTCAGCTAATGATTCAAAATCATCTGAGGAAATTAGGAGCTGTCCTTTCAAGCGTCCTTGAAAATGACAGTCTCAACCTAGACCCCTGTAGTCATGGTAGTTTGTTCCGTCTATTTCCATGTGAATACCAAACAGGCAATTTAGAAGTCTAATTTTTACCCTCCCTTTACTGTCAAAAAGGAATTAGGCCATATGAAGTCATCAAGGACTATCTGAGGATTTGCTATAATACCCATCACCATGGTATCTAAGTGCTTCCTGAAAAGACCTATTAATCACTGTGACTAAGCGTTCCCTCCTACCTGATCTGTCAGCTGAACGGCTGTTACTTCAGTTTCTGATTTATGTTCTCATGATTCAGCTCAAATATGGGCATCAAATAGGACACTGGATAAATTCTCTCCTTTTTGAAATCGTCACAGGGAAAGACCCGATTTAACAGCTGAATTTGTTTCTACTAGGGTGGTGGGGCAAGAGTAACGATTTTCTTCGCAAAACTATGAATTTCAAAATTGCACTGGAGTTAACTAAGGCAATGGCATTAACCAAGTTACTAAGGCATTTTCTGACAAAAGACTTTCCATCAACCACTATTCTGATTTGTAGAAATATTAAGTTACTCAGTCTGACAACAGTTTCTCAAATGCAGGATGGAAATTCTCATCATAACTTCCATCACACTGTCAGCACTCAGGCTGTTGGGCAGTCTTGTGAAATGCAGGACACACAGGTTAGTGTGGTAGCCTAACCACAAGGCTCTCAGATACGGCACAGACACTTTCAGTTTGACAAAAAAAATATCTAAGATTCATGGAACTTGTAAGACTGAATTTTCAAAATGCTTCAAATGCATTAAAAAATGTGGGGGTTTTCCTACATAAATAAATAGGCATTTTCCAATAGAAGTAGTTAAAATAAATTTTTGAAATGAAAATGATTAAATCACACTTATTTTGATTATTTTTGATCCAATTTCTCTGTGAACTTAACCAGTCATACTGGTCCATGAATTTAAGGAAAATAGCCATGTTTGTTTACAATCAATCTTAAAAACTTACTATTACTGGTTTCTTTGCTTCTACCTGAAGTAGAAGTAGTATTCGGAATTCCCCCATTGTCCTTGATAAATAACACTTGCTGTCATACCATTATAAGAAGACCATGAAATTTCTAACAGCCACAAGGATAGTGAAGACCATCTTTCCTTGTCTTTGCTGCTTTCTGATCTTCATTATGAGTCTTGCATTCCTTGCTCTACTCAGCTTATTCCAGGTAGCTTTGTCACTTTCTCGTCTCCTACACATAAATTTTGCTCTTAAATACAGAAATTTGTTTTATGAATATGATTTTATATTTTGGTTCTATGACATCAGAGTGTGGGGGTTTTCTCTGGAAAATGTTTGTTGGTTGATTATTTTACAGCTATTTTAAATATGATAAATGTGGATAAATATTTAAATCTGATAAATAAATATTTTAAATAAAACGAGGCACACTATAATTTTAGAAATTATAAATTATAAATTTAGAAAATAATTTAGAAAAGACAATATGGTCTTTCTTGACACTTTTAAATCAGGATGTTTTTTAAAGAAAAGTTTGTGGTTACCTCTTCTCTTTTCCTTTATAAGCAAGTATAATGTGACACTTCTCAAGAGAAATTCATTAATGCATTCAACAATTTTAAGAGCATATCAGAATAACAGACTTAATAAGACAGTCTATTTAACTCCAGCTTAGGTAAAAACAGCCTCAACATTTAGAATAATGGTACAGTACTTACACCTTTACATCAAATGCTAATTCAGGTCTACTTTTTAAAAGACCTAAATTTGCAAAAGATCTACAGGTACCTGTACACGAAGGTACAAATCTACAGGATGATTTGCAAATGGATCGTTATGTTTTCCTCAATGCCACTTACATACATTTTAAGGAACCTAGAAACTGCATACATTGACGTCATGAAAAAGAGGCCTAAGTAGTTAATCAAAGCATTTAACATTTGGACAAACCTTTTCATCAAGTCTATGAGCACAGCAATCAAAATCTTGTAAGTCTTTCCTCTTAAAAGGAATTTTACATCTCTTTCATAAGCCTCTTCTGTCTCTCAATCTTTTCTTATTTTTGCGATAATTTGAGCATGCTGCTTGACTTTGTTGATTTTTATGACAAAGCAGTGGTGACTGCACATGTTCTAAGCTGACTAAAAGCCAGTGGTAAATCATAGCCAAGCAAAATTGTGTCACAAGTATTTTGTCCAGAATAAAAAAATTCAGTTCGGTTAACTCAAGCCAGTAAACTACAAAAAAGTATCTTCCAAAGCCTGCTTATTTCTCTATAAACCTTCTCTAGAAACTTCATCAAACAGATGGTGGCTTTTGCAGTGAACTCACAGACATTAGGATGATCTCATGTAACGTTTTTGCTGGCCTTATCTACATGCTCTTTCTTTTCCACATTCTTTTTTTTTTTTTTTTTTATTAGAACTCCATTGTTATTATTGATTAGGCCTTTATAGCTTAGTTTCTAGCTGATGTTTCTCTGAAGTCACTCAGCTTTAATTAATTTCTCTTCAGAAATTTGGTTTAAAATTGCTTCCTGTGGATGCATTCAAGCATTGGAACAGGCTGCACAGGGAAGTGGTTGAGTCACCATCCCTGGAGGTATTTAAAACATGTGTAGATGTGGCACTTAGGGCCATGGTTTAGTGGTGGACTTGGCAGTGCTAGATTAACAGTTTGATTCGATGATCTTAAAAGTCTTTTCCAGCCTGAATGATTCTATGATGCCTTATCACATTCTTTAAGCTCCAGCTAAGGGTCTTAAAATGAATTCAAGATCGATCTTCCACTGGCTTTTGCACTTCACTAACATAAATATCTAAGCCATCATCTTCTTAGTGTATAGTTTCTCATAATTTTTAGTAATTCTTGTTCTGTATTATATTTATGCATTACAGAGTATTTCCCATCTCTGAAAAATGTACATCTTAAATTTTGTATTCCTCAGGTGAAAGAACAGAAATGCACTCTTTCCTAATGCTAAGAAATGGGTGGTTTTTTCCCATGTTAATTATTTCCATTTTAATTACCCTGTATTTGTTACCTATTTTTCTACATATGTAAAAACATACATCAAGTCAAACCACATAGTATTTCCTTCAGGTTATGAAAACCTTGTTTTGTCTCCACACCAACGAGAGATTAGTAACTGCAGAAAAACCCCACATGCATAACTGAAGTATAGACAACTGGAACTGGACAAAACTCCCCATATTTGATCATCACTTTTCCTGCCTGTTTTCCCTCTCTGTAACAAGGATTCCTGTGTTAGAAAGGCACGTGTTACCCAAGAATTTGTGCATGTGGTGTAAGTGCAATTGTAGTTGTGTAATGGCATTAACCTCCAATATCTGCTAGGAAGAAAGGATGTCTACCAACATCTCCAGAAGTCTCTTTTAAAGCCTAAGTAAACACCATAAACTTTCACTTTCCCCACGGATTAGTAGTAAATATATTTCAAACAAAGTCAGAGGCAGAAATACGGATTATTGTTTGAAAGTAGTTAATTTGTAGTGGGCAGATAAAGTTTGAAGTTTTGCAGAATTTTCTGCTTAGCAGCTCTGTTTCCATTGGGATCAGCAGTAAATAAGCTTGGAGCAATATGTTCAGGGCTTATTCTGACAAGTTAAAGGAAGGAGAATGGGCTGGTACTTTCAGCTTAATACTCTGTCCATCTTCCATTAAGTCACTTTTTAAAAATTGTCTGTTCCTAACTTTCCATCTTTCTTTCTGGAAGAACGTAGGATATAACTGTTATTCCAGTGCCAGTGTGCAGTTGGAATAGGTACTCACAATGAGTACCTACCAGCCTCTGAAGAACTCGCCTCCTAGGATCATTTAGCATTGCTTGACTCTGGTGTTTAATTAGAGAATGCTTGAACTCTTTAAACTGCTAGTCACTCACAGTTACTTGCATCACCTTTTCAAACTTTTAAACATTTATTTTTATTTTTAGAAATGCTTAATCCCCTTTTTAATAGAAGACAGTGAAGAGGATTAAGCCAATGAGCAGTGAATTGAATACTAAACAATGTGAGGAAAGATGGTCTGACAGCAGCCTGCACAGAGCCACCCGGGAAGGCAACTGCAACACAGGCAGCAAGATAGAGGGCATTTCAAATACAGGTGATTCTGACAAACTGCTGTCAATTCCCACGCATACAAAAAGATTTAGGTTAAGATGTTTACATGAAATATGAGGCAAATAAAAAGGAAAGGGTCTGGAAAATAAAATTATTAAGGATTGATTGAAAGGAAAGAGCATACCTCCCTACATCTGAGAAACATACAGTTGGTCAGCACCCTGCGCCACATAACCATCAATTCATTGCTAGGTGGAGTGCTTACAGCAGGCTTCCGCTTCAGCTGGGCCTTCAAAATAAGGGACAAATATGTGGGAAACTGGTAGTAGAAAATGTTTGTGGTCAATTTCTTCAGAAGAAAGTATCAAAGAATAATTTAGGTTAGAAGGAATTTCTGGAAGTCATCTGCTTTGACATTTGCTTTTAGCAGGGCCAGACTCAAGGACTTTGGCTTCATTAGAGCCTGCATCCTATTTCGTGGTGTGAACGGTATTATGCCTCATATAGATCACTTCACTGGCACACCTATGTTTATTTCAGAATATAATTTAGACGACTTTTATGTATTGATTATTTAGACTTACTGCAGAGATATTACAGATATATTCTGTAGCATAATTTGCCAAAAATAACCACAAAGGCAAGGAAATAGGCATCTCTGATAGTAAATACATATCGAAGATTCTAGGCATCTGAACCATAAACTTGCAGCCTGTCTCACAAGCAATCAGTTTTCCTGAAGGCTTACAGGAGAGGCATAATCCAGATGACAATTTATGCACTTTTCTAGGTGGTATGGATTATTCTTTTCTTATGCAGAAAAATACTAAGTAGTAAATAACAGGTAGGCAAAGAAGCCCATTACCATTTAGTATTTGATCGATGAATATTTCAGAGGTCCCATGGTTGTATAAGAACTGAATTATCTGTGTTTCTGAGGGTTTTTTGCAATTTAAAGCTTCTGCGATGCTACTATAAGTTTTGCTGAGTTTGAGTCAGCTTTGTCCTTGGGGCATCGAAATTATTTCCTTGCAGCAGAACGTCCTGTCAGTGGTGTGTAAAAAAAAAGTGGGCCAGCTTCTTTGGTGCTCTACGGGATTCTTCAGTGAGATTCTCCTAAATTTGTTCAGCCTGAGGAGAGCATTAAGGAGGCCATGAAGCCCAGGGCCCACCTTGTGGCTGAATATGCAAAGAATGATAATGAGTATGAAAGCTCCTTTAGCTCAATGACATTCAAAATCCTTGCTATCACAATGCCTGACCACTGGAGTTACTGGAATGGAAAAGACTGTTCTGTCATTTAATCAGTGCTTTCCACTCATTGGGATTCAGCCCTAGTCTCTTGTGGCAACTGTGCTAGGATTTCTACAGCTTTAGGGCTGCAATAACTCACTTAACCATAAAAAAGGGTGGGACAGATGAAGAAGATTAAGAAATGCAGTGGTTTGTGGAGGTTTGCTCATTTGCATATGTTTTCATCTCCCCCGTGGATGGGCTGGCATTCATTAATTTCCCCTCAAACAGAAACTCCTGTTTCTCCCAGAAAGCCCCAAGATATGTCTCCTGAATCTGTCCTACATACAGATATTATACCACAGAGAGCAATAAACAGTATTGATTGTTTCCTATCATATTTGGGTGACCCTGACTACTTTGCAATAATATTTACAATCTCTGTTGCTTAGGCAGTATCCAGGAGGGTGTTGGACCTGTGGCTTGGCTTCTAAATACATCGTGTCTCCTTAAGAACGAGATTTATATTGGCTGCATCCCAGAGGTGAATATAATGACCTCTTTCACCTTGTCAAAAGGGCAGCCTTGTCAAACTCTCAGTAGTCAATATCCTATAGCGCATCCATTTAGCACAGGAGCACAGCCCAAACTGGGACTTTGGAGTGCAGGTACTCAAATGCACAGGTCTGACAAAGACAAATAGCACAGGGATGCACTAACCGAACAAGGACAAAGGGACGCCTTGCCTCCACTGTGTGAGAAATTGAAGCCCACTTAGATTTCTCCTGCATGAATTTTATGATGTGAGAAGGGGTTTAATTTTTTGAATTCCCTGATTTAAGATGTGAGAAGCAGAGGAATATTTCTGCTCAATCCCACCTGTTTTCTTTCATTAATCTTTCCTTTTACTTTCCATTTTAAAAAAAAAAAAAATTGACTGGACCTTCATCTTTTTCATATAGGTAGATTGGATGGGGCTCTTAAAAAATACAGTTTCCTTATTGATACTCCCAATGCTTTCTGCTACAGGTATTTATTTAACAGCTTCTGCTTAAACTATTACATCAGTGCTGTGCCAAACAGTGGTCATATTCTTTATGTGGACAGTTCTGATCTTTTTACTGAATCTCCTGATTAAATAAGTTACACTGAAATTGTGCTGTGTAAAAACCTGTAGCACAGAATGCATTTTACAGAATAAGATTTACTTAATTTTAGAGTGCTGACATTTCAATAAAAAAGACAATTTCGAATGACACTTGTAAAAAGAAAGAACAAAGACATGTTTTCAATTAATGTTTTTGTGACCTTTTTGTAGAGTCATATTAATTCTTGCGTGTGATTTTACTTTTGTATAACTTAAATTTGTGGTATATGTGGCCCAGCTGTCCCTTTGACGGAGCTCTGTTGTGCAACAGTGGGTTTTTTTCAATGTAAAGTTCTGCAGTGATCTAGGATCTATTTAGAATTAGGATTGCATTTCCCCTTCAGGTCATAGTTTTCTGTCATTTTAATGCAAATCACAAGTAAACTTAGTGGAGTCAGTGAAGTAAAATCTGTATAAAATTACCACCAGTCCCCAATCCTACAAACACTCAGCATGTAGCTAATGGTAAGTCACATTGATTTCAACAGTACTACTAACAGTGTGCAAAATTAAACACATTTATAAGCCTTTGCAGGATCAGGGCTTCAGAGAGCTCACGAACTGGCCTTTGATGTCCATTTATAAATCCCTATTATAATTAACAGGAGTTTTACAGGCACATCAATAGCAAAGTATATGTAGAGTGTATTCCTGCTAGCCAAATAGTCTGCAGATGGAGTCCCAAAATATTCATTGACTCCCTGCTGACAAGGAAATTATTTATTATTACTACCTACATGATACAGTACTAACCTTGAAAACCCATTATATTCTAATGAGGCCAAAGACACTTAAACTAACAAACAATCAACCTCAAAATCTGTATTAATTTAAGGAAACATTACAGCTACCATAGAATTCAAAAATTTCAGGCTTTTTTATTATGTCCCGTAATGGAGGAGATAACGCCTTCTAGAAATCAGAACAATGCTTTACCGTCCTGAGCTCTGCTCCTCTTTTTACAATAGGAAGTCAGCATCAGACTACACTGTGGGACAGAGGGATATATGGAAAAGAAAGAGCAAGCTTTTCAAGCAAGGGGAGGTAGAAACAGTGGGTACTACTGGAAGCCCAGTCCTCCTACTATTTTTCTCAAGGGAAGTGCAACCACAGATGTCAGACATTTAAGAAAAAAATACTATGTTCACCGCAGTTTTTCCAACTGCTTCGTTTCTGAGTTGGGAAAAAAGAAAGAACACTGAGAGATGGGAACTCCTTTGCTTTGTTGATTTTAAAAGGCAACAGAATTTTAAACTGTATATGTGGGGTGAACTGTTGAGCAGACATGCAGGTGTACTGCTTACAACACAGAACAACTGATACACTTTCCTAAGTAAAGACTTTCAAAAGACAAATATTTATGTATTTATTTATTTTAGTAAAGTTAATGCGGAAATTTTGAGGACACACCTGACCAGATCATAAATAAAGACCTCCTCAAGGGAAATGTACCCTCACAGTCATTATCCTTCAGAGGAGTTTACTTCTCTTAAAACTTCTTTGTTGTCTTTAATTAAAACATAGAGGAGAATTTAGCCATTTTGTTCTCTCTCTGTGTTTTACTCTTATTTTAACAATTGTTGCTGTGAAAGAAGCCTAGATGAGTTTATAGCAGCTTGATTTTTGACATGAGAAATTTTAGAATTACTAAACCCTTGAATAATTCCATATCTGAAAGAGTTTTTGTGCTATGGCAGAAACAGGATCCTAAATGTTAACTGTAATAGATGTCAGAAGATCACCATATGTTATATTTTAATTTACCCTTGAGTTTCTAGAGTTTGCTGAGATACTGGTTGAAAAGTCAAACATCGTATGTCTCTCCTTAAAGCAAATTCAAGTAGATACAACAGGAAAAGGACAAATTATCACTGTACAATATGTCTAGAGTGCTGTGTGTAAGTCAGATTACCATATCCAGGAAACATGAATTCCAGTGAGGAATACCTAGCAAATTTGTGGTGTTAGACATCTATCATAGCAGAGAAGACAAAAAGTGTCAAAAAGTGTTTAGGAGGATGTTGCTGTTTTCAGGCCTGCAACAGGTATTGACACTGTGATACCAAGTTGCTCAATTTGTCTGTTTTGGGTTTTTCCTTGCTAGTAAGGGAAAGTACTGCACCCCATGTAACCCAGTTCTCCTGGTCACGGAAGCAGTATTAGCATGTGTGTTATGTTTGGAAGAACTTTGCTTTATTATTCTCCTCCAGATGCAAGTGGAGCACAGGAGACATCCCTGGACATCCCCAAACACATAATTTATGTACCTTATTACCCCTTTCCCATTTCTTTACCGTCCTCTTTGCCACCCTTTCTGCACTTCAGCCCTGTCCCAAATAATTACTGATAATTCCTTTTTCTCCATTGAGCTCAGTCCTTCTACATCAATATCCAAATTTGGTATTTCTTATTGTGCTACCTAGCTAATCTCAGCATTACATGCTCTACTAAGAAGGCTACCTAGGTGCTGTTAAACTTGTAAGGCTGTTCTCCCCTAAAGGTCCCCAGTGCTCCCCTCCAGTTATCTGTGATGTTCAGCCCTTTCTCACTTATCTCCCCCTTAACCACCTCTGAGACCCAAGTGTCCCTGACAGCCCTCACAGAGCTATCTGTAACTTTTGGCAGCTTCTCAAATTGTTTATCTGTCATGTCTGGCAATTTCTCGTGTCATAGTTTCTCATGTCCTGTTCAGTTAGCTTAATCCCAGGCCAGGGCTTATTCAGATGCCTCGATATCTGCCTGTAGCCCTAACTAAAAAGGAAATGAGACTTGGCTTGTTTATTTTTGCAGTATGAAAACTGAGGTCAGATATGAAGTGAAATCTTGCAGATGTCTAAGTACAGCATGTAGGGCTAAAACCACTGAAAAAAATAATTTTAATAAACAAATTGGTATTGCAGCAACTGATTATATGCATAATGATGTACAAGGTACCTAAAGTACATTGTGATGTTTATAAGCTGATAAGCCTGGGCAGTTTAAATTCCAAAGAAAGATTTAACTAGATTGACTGTCATTAACAACCTTCATGCTAATGGTTAGTTCCTACTCATTTTTAGTTGTTATCACTACACGTTCAAAGCAGTCAGTCCTTAGCAGCAGCCACGTGCTACACCCGCTGTGAGCACACAGTACTGCAGCGCTGGTGCCATACCCTCAGTGGTCCCCATCATCACAGCATAGGAAGCAGGCTCCAGAGCTCTCGCATGGAGGATACTGAGGTGGGCAACATGTTTGAGATCTTTCTTTTTTGTAAAGTGTTTTAGTTTCTTGACACATCTGAGCCCTGGGCCTCTGAGACTGGCACAGGTGCTCTGTGATGCTCAGGGAGGTTGTGCAGCAGATGCCTCATCCTGCAGCCTGGCTCTTTCTTCTCTGCTCAGTGGCTTCCCCTTTTCTTGAAGTTTGCATGTTTCTAGTGAGCAGCAATTTAGCATCAGCAAGTTGATTATAGTTCTGGGGCCCCTGCTTTCAAGATATGTCCATATTTCAAACACTTTAATACACGCCATGCTTTCAAAACTGTACATCCGAGCAAGAGGCACCAGGTACCAGGCTCCAGTTCACATTGCAAGTTCTCGTAGCAAGTTGGTTACAATCCTAACAGACCACAACTGGGGCCTTGCAGAGTTTGCTAAGGTACATTTAGCTTAAGGCCTAAGCTTATTCCCTGAGGCATTACAATTTTTACAGGGCCACAGGGTGCAAAAATGTTTTTATAGCTAGTAGTATTATTTGTTGTGCTTATGTCTAAATTTGAAACAACCAAATATTTATTAAATCTTGCTTAGGGTAGATCTGCTTTTATGGGTGAAATACACCTTTGCTTTGGCTGCAGTATAAACTGTTCATGTATTAGGAAAGGCTTTCTAAACACTAGACAGTGAAATTAAAAGGTAGTCATCCAGTGGGATAGGACATATAAAAAGGAGATATAATGGCAAGGCAAAACCACTTTACATATAAACCAGAATTTAACAGTTATGTAAGGAAAGACCATGTAATGTGTTTGCTTAGAGTGATCAAGGATTACAGTTCTCAGCTCAGGAACTCACTTCCCACTCCACCATCCAACAATGGATTCTGTCTTGGCTTCTAACATCTCACTGACATCACTTAGCTCTGCTTCTGGTCCAAGACAGATTTACCCTCTACTGTAAAGTTCTGTTCTGAGGAAAGAGGGCACGAGGACAAAGACTTTGAAGTTAATTCACCAATCTATCAAAAGTCAATTAAGAAATCAACAGATAAGGTACCTGTTGTCTAGTTAAGGGCAGGGAGGAACTGCAATAATCTCATACAAAACCTGTATTACAGCTGACATGCCAATTCAAAGATTATTTTCAGTGAAAGTACAGTATCTAGAGGCATACGCATGCCATCCTGTCTTTTTCTAACTCCACTTCTATCCACGCATTCATTAGCTTTGAAAGACAACTCTTAAAATGAGAGATGGCCACTTACATATGAAAATACATTCACTTGAACTGAAACAGAATTAATTGATCAGGGACCAATGCAGGAAACTAAAATTGCAGCTTCTTGCTTGAAAATAGCAATGAAATCCTGTGAGTACTAGCAACTGACTTCTTATTAATTTTGGCTAATAGCTGTTATCATAAATGTATGAATACCTAGATTATGATTTTCTAGACACTAGCAATCTACATGTAGTAGTAGAACAATTATACTAAAATTACTATTTAAGGATGAGTGTGAGAAAAGTTGGGCATATTTTCAAGTACTGAATAGAAATGTGATAGCTGTCTCTCTTGTATTTAACATACTGTATTACTATTTCTTTGTTCTCCATTTAATAGCTGATCATCTAACTATTCTGGCAGAAAAAAAAATGCTTTTAAATTAGGACACACTGTCTTTTCTTTGTTTCTAAATGAAGTACCAAAAGGTACTTTTATTAAGTCAAGAGACAGTTTTATAAACACATTTTGCTGCTTCTGCTGAAAGGAGACATGAGTATCTCATTCTTCAGAGTGTGAGACAATGAGAGTGCTACATGCCACTACCGGTCTGAACGTGAGATTTGAATTCTGGTGTTGCCTCTGTTTTCAAGTTCCCACACATAATAGTACTATTATATTACGTTATGTTTTTGAAGTGTTTTTCATTCAAAAGTTCCTGAGGCATTTAAACTTTGAATCAGCTGCCTACAGTGAATTTTCAGAGACATTTTCATACTACACTTTCCCCCTGTCCCTCCCTGCCAATCTGCCGTATCAGGTGTCATAGCAGGTCTGCCTCATTGGTACAGAGTTTTAAAATGCAGTGTAGCGTCTTCTGTTTCACACACTGGGTAATAAAAAAAGAGGGCTTCTCCTTCTAGTTCTCAAATAGGAGATGATCTCCTCCCTGCCTCTTCTTTGTAGTATGTTGTTCAATCCTGTACATTAGGAGAAATCTGGGAGCAAATGGAAGTAGGACAGGAAATCATATTGGTTATGCACCCAAAATGACCCTTGCTTTGGTATCTGTCTCTCTGTCCTGCTCTAACACAGCTACATCCCTGCCTATTTGCCCAGTTTCCCTTATAGAAACAGGACAGACACAGGGCTGGTGTTCAGCACTTTTCTTCTTCCTACAGATAGATACAACACTATCAAGGTTAAAGTGCTGTCAAGGCTGCTTTTAAGTATTTTGCATCTTATCCTACCCCAAGCCCACTCAGTGATCAGTAGGACTAGTCAGTAATGAAACTCACAGCTAATGAAAGGAAGATTACATCTACCCCAGCTGACACTGAACACTTGTCCCTGCACACACCAGGGCACTGCACTACCTACAGACAGTGCGACTAGACTGCAAATGCACCCCAGAAGTGACCTCCAGTCCATGATTTCTAAGTACTGAAGAAAGGAAATGGTTTTCCCCTATGCTTCCTTAATTAAGGAGATTGTTAACGAAGGCTGTTTCTTTGACTTTGGGGAGTGGAACAGTTCAGATGGCAGGAAAGACTAGCTTGTCAACCTTGTGGTTAAATACATGTGTAGAAGATGTTTTAAAGATACATTGGATAAAATATGCTTTACCATCAAGCATTCATAATGTCACCATGTATTGTTAATTTCAGTATAATTACTATGGACTGTTCATTTCAGTATAATTATTATGGATAATTGCCATCAAATGGTAGTTGTGCAACATTATATTGTTAAGGGAAGGTTAATCAATAATTCCAAGAAGGAACTAAAACAAAAGATCTTCTTGTGAAGCCGGATCTGAAACCAAACTTGCCAAAAGGAGTTGAACTGTGGTCAAGACAAGTCCATATAGGGAAAGGTAATTGAGGTTCACTTCTCGGTCAACTGTAAATAGAAGGTCGACTATTGTTTGAAACCCTCCAGAAGTTTTCTAAATACCTGTAAGAAACATGTGCAATGCTTAATTAATATAGTACCACCTATTAAATTAATATTATGATTTTTCTGAGAAATGTAATGCATAAACATATGTATGATCTATATAATCTTGCCTGAATGAAACATACGGCATGCACGTTAGGTGGAATGATCCCCTGTGCATCCTGCGCTGCAGTAAAGGAATGCCTGCTTCTCAATGCTACATTGGTGTTAAGGAGTTTTCTTATTCCCAGTTTTGGTGACAATAACATCATTTCAAAAGCTAAACTAAGGATGACAATGAAGGATCTATTTAAGTAATTTTTTATAAAATTTATCCAGAAATTAAAATATCCCAACCACAGAGTTAAAGATTCTGCAGTCTGACACCAGAGGACATAACTTCTATTTAGTTGTATGTAGCATAATTACCATGGTATGCCCATGATGTGCAGAGTGAAGCAAGGATATTAAAGATAGATTCATAATTACGTCTGAGGTACTTGGCTAATTAACAAAATGGATAGTCAAAATCTGTATTTCATTAGGGTGAGATGTATCAGTTTCCTCCTGTGTTTCTACATGTTTGATATATTATACTGCAGTGAGCTATTTCTACTGCATCGTGTTGGGATGTTGTGATGAGTCACATGCCAAGCAACATGATAAAATGATTTATGATCAACCAGACTGGAAATATCAGTTGGGGGATTCTCTGTGTTTAATGGTTCACTGTATGAGTTCATCACATTGCTCTCAGGGTTTCAAGGTGGTGTTGCTACTGATATTATTTGGATAGTCTTCCTTCTCCCTCTCAGAAAATGGAAGAATAAAAGTCCCCAAATGTATGTGCGTACCTGGTAGAGTAATATCCTTTCACACTAGATGTCTTATGTATTGTAAGTCTTACAATATCATGTTATACAGCTCATTAGTCAACTAGCAGCTTGGTGTATACACAGTGTAATGAAAGGTGATCAGGTATATACAGGTAAATAGACAGAAAGTTAAAGAAGTGTTCACTCTGATTCTCTATTTATATTATAAAGTTGAAGTGTAAAAAAAACCCAAATGCACCTGTATTGAAGAATCACAAAAGTATGAATTAATTTAAAAGAGGAATATGGCTATGTTCCTATCCTTTTCTTACTGTCCTCTAAAAGCATTTTAAAAACCAAACCTGACGTTTTGCTGTAGCCAAACCTGCACATGGAAGAAAAAGAAACTTTCCTTGTTATTATACCCAGGATTATATCTTAGAAGGTTTTATACGTGTGTATGTGTGTGCATCTGTGTACTTTCAATATTTATTTTCATATATACACATATAATGCTGTCTTTATCATTGCAGATGTTCTCTCTGCTTCTTGCTATAAGGTAGTTCTCTTTGTGTTGTCCTTCCAGTAACAACACTACTGGATCTTTATGTCTAACCCATGTAGTCCATCTGTTTTCTATACCGGACTTTCCTGGAATTTGCTATAATTATTGGTAGTAAAAAGGAAACAAGATCTATTTGACTACAATAAAAGACAAATTAACATCTTAAACACCCATGTGTCATGCCTCCTTGCACCCTACCCCACACGCCCACCCACTAACCCAGAACAAATCTTAACACTGAGAGCATCATTTTTATTAACATCATTGGCACCAGAGTGCCATTGAATGCTTGCTTTCCATACAGGTAACTTATATGTTAGTTTGTTTTATTTACAGGCTAAAGAAAACCCAGAATCTCACTGTGAGTATTTTTTCTTTATTTAATCTTTGAAAAGAATACATGGATCTGTGTCCATTTTCAGAAGTCCCTGTTCCCTCTGTCCTGAATGATATGTAACAATGTTCCTAGTGATTAGGATAACACAAACCCAGAGCTAAGTATGAAGCAAAGACTAAAATAACTGCAGGGATTAAAATACTTAATAAAATCTTTACTGTTTGCGTGTAGCACTAACCCTAATTAAGGTGGTAAAACCACTCATTTCCATTTCCACAAAGATCACTTGATAAATTCAGTATAAACATAAACAGAGTCTGTATGTTTAACTGTGAATAGTTATACACTATCTTTTGGGAGTCCAGAAACACTTAGTATTATCAAGGTTACGGCTTTTTCCATTCATAAATACTTACTTAAAATGAATGTTGTATGATTCATACTGCTGTATCTTGTGAGCAAGTACTGAATCTTGTCTTAGTAGTTTGCATATATGATGCTGCTTTCTCCAAGATTTCAGCCTTTGAAGTTATATAGATTTGTTCACGGGCAATGTATTCCTCACATTTTCTTCATCACAGTTTTACAGACTTATTTTTTGAGGAAGAGCTTCATAGGTTTAGAAACAACGTGATTTCAGGCTCCAGTGCATAAACACAGTCCACCTGATGTTTGGTAACTCTTAATGGTCTGGCATACTGAAATGACAATTTTTGGCTGAATAGCTAGAAAATGAGACCAGGGTTCAGAAATTTAAAGGCACTTTGAAGTCTATCTTCCCTCGAAACCAAATTTTTATCTCTGTTGCAATGCTATTGCTGTTGAAAGCGTTTATGAAGATGTTATAATTGCTCAGATAATACGATCAATGGATATGGGATCATTTTGGTTAGTGCTGCAAAGTGACCTGAAGTTAAAGTGATAACAATGGCGCTTGTCTGTTCAACAGACAGAACTAGGGAAGCATCGCTACCCTCCTCCAAGTCTGAAGAATGGCATTATGATTTGTAGGACTTTTTCATTATTATTTTTGGTCTTCCACACAGGTACTTAATCTCAGATGGTATCTATAGTCCTTGAAAATCTGCAGCTGAAGAATTCCAGCATTTGTTTATAGGAGGTATATGTAACATTGATGTTAGTTATTAAAATGACATCTACAGAGAAAACATGCAAAATCAGCTGTCATTTGATTTAGGCCATTCTAAATCAATGGCCTAAATCCCCATCAGAGTGCTTGAATAACTAATAAAAAAACCAACTGATTCACTTAACCATATTAGCTGCTAAAATCCACCTGGGGATTTGGATTTGCAGGCAGAATATCCCTTCAGGACTCAAGGGAAAAGATGCCATGGAGGCAAATTAGCCTAGGAATAGCTGTTAATCCCTTTCAGGTCATGTAGAGGAACAAGTACACATAAATACATGATACAAAAGCACTTTTGATTTCACTAAGCTGCTTTTTAAAATAGTTCTTAGACAGTCATACTAATAACATTGTAGCACTTCACATTTTCTCAGTGCTGTACATACAACTAATTAGGCCTCAGAGTAGGTCATTGTTCTCCAGATCTCACGGACAGGAAAACTGAGGCACAGAGCTGGGAGGCATTCAAGGCCAAACACAGTGCCCACAGCCAAGTCAGGATTACAGCTGGAATGGCCACAGTTAGGTCCCCAGCTTGTATCACCCCACACAAAATAACATTTCCTTTCACAAGAAGTGTTATGTTTAGAGTACAAATTTTCAAGATCATGCTGCATTTAATCTGAAAGCTAGTTATTGACCCTGCTGTGCTCACCCTAGGTGCTAAGCATCCAGGCCCTGATCCAAGGCAGCACTTAAGCACCTATATTAAACAAACAAACAATAGTTTTCAGGTATTTAAAATCAGTTTCAGACAAATAAACCTGAATCTTTTTTCTTGTAGTTGTCACTCCAGCAGGACCAGTAGCCTTGGTTGCAATCTTTTACATTGAGTAGCTCTTTTTCAGTTGTTATGGTCACTCACCTCTACTGACCAACAAAAAGACAATGAGTAAAGCCAAAAAACTGCCTATTGGTTATCTCATTCTAGTTTTTAATGAGCTGAATGTTCTGGTACTGCCATGCAGCCTGGCAGGCCATGATAAAAGGCATTTTATACCATCATAGTCTCTCTGGAGAGGGATCAGAACGGAGACTTTAGTCATATCAACAGGATGTTCGCCCACGTGTCTCTTACAACTTGCTCACATTTTATCTTTGATGTACCTGAGCTACTGCATAGAAAAATTAAACCTTGATATGTCAAAGAAGTACTAATTCAAGCAAAATGTATAACTCATGTTATACAGGATGTGATAATCTCCTGATCTTGCATGATCCAACCATTAATATTGCTAACTTCCGAAGTTAACTCATACCAAATCAGAAAGGTTACATGTTACCTAATTATAAGTATCTAAGATTTTAACATCTAATTTTGAGCTAATTACTCTTTGCCTCATTTGTGAGAAAAGAAGGTACGTAGAGATAATTCACCTCCCCTAATTTTCAATGAGATTAATCACTCCCTCCGTTGACAATAAAGAGATGATCGTTTAAACAGCCTAAATTTTGATAACCACCTTTTAAAATCTTAAATTACACCAGATGGATACATCTCAGGTGAGCTTGAAAAGAAGAAAACAAAAATACATTTGAGAACTCTTTTTCTTTCTTCTCTGACTCTTAAGTCTCTTCACTAAAGATGCTTAAGTGAATCACTGTGACAAAGGCAAACTCTGGTGCACTCAAATGATTTCAGAACTTAGGACTGTAAGAAATGAAAGAAATAACAGAAAAATCAAAATGAAAATCAGAATCATTGACCTTACTTGTTCCTTTATTTTTAAATCGTTTTTATTGAGTAAATATCATAGTTTACACAGTGAATTCTTTTTCACACTGAAGGGTCCAATTCTGAATATTTCCAAAAGGATCGAAGACAAAGGGATAGAGCGAAAATTTCACCTGAATTAACTACCTTATCCATATTTTCCAATGGATACTTCGGGTAGATGAACTAGGCCTGGTTGAAAAGACTATACTAATTTATTTATTTATTAATGAATATGTGTTTTTTTACTAAATACCTCTTTTTGAAGCATCTACCTTTCTTAATATCAGCAAAAGTTAACAGAAACTGTCACTGTCTCCCAAAAAGTTTTTTTTTTCTGAAGATTTTGGCTCATTGTCAAAATTCACAAATTTTCCCACATGTTTTTCTAATGGTATAAAGCATTTTCCATTTCCTCTAAATTTAGGAAGGTATACAAATATGGATGGAGTTCTGAGGCACAAATGTAACACAAGTCTTACATGGTAACAATTCATTTTTTTTATTAAAAGGTACCACGCACACAAATCCAAACTACTATTACCATTTCAATACAAACTACTATTACCATTTGAAAGGACTGATGGCATGGTTGGCACCTAGCTGTATTAGAAAAAGCTTAGAGTAATAGTGTAATTTTAAACTGCCTTCTCTTGAAGCAATATGTACAATTTGTTTGTACGAGAAATATGTAATTAAGTGTATGACTGATCATGCAAATTTGTTTAAACAATCAGAAACATATTCCTCGACTTTCATAATGCTGCTGCTTGCATCCTTTGAAAGCAGATTTTTTGCCTTTGTTAAATGAAACTCCAGTGCTAAACTGAAAAAGTGTTGCTTTGCACAGTACCTGTTTTAATCAATTTATGAATTTAAAACTGCTAAAACAGCAGGTAGAACATGAAACAGAATATTCCTGGCTACTTCAGTTTAGATTCAAATCTCTATGAACTATACTTACTCTACTGTGTTTAAACAAAAATTATATATCTACGCATATGTTGTGTAATCCAATATTTCCTCCCATACCTGAGTAACTCAAAGTTAAATCAAAGAGGTATGCCATGAGTATTTTATCATGCAGAGAAGCAATAGAATATTGTATTCATGTTTGTTTTGGTTTTTTTGCTTAAAAATGCAGCTGCCTCAGAGGTATTACAATCAAGGATCACCAACTCCATAGGCAGGATCTGGCTTCCACAGCTATAGAACTCCTGTAAGTCTCCTGCAACGTGGCTTTCTAATCTGTAATAGATATGGGTTGGTGGTGGGTTTTTTTGCATTTTCACACAAAAAATTCTTGTTACAAAACTTTTTTCTCCCCAATGGCAGTGTAATGGAGAAGGAATACTAAACCTCACTTGAAAACACTGGGCCCCAGATAACAATTACATTAAGACAAGCAAATAAAATGTGCAGTCAGCAATGAGAATAAGACATGCAAAGTACATGTCTCTGAGTTGTGTACACCAATCAGCCCAGAATAAACCAATGATTCTTTTTGATCCTTCTGTATATGATATATTTAATTTTAGATACTGGGATTCTATTTATGGGAGCCTGTTGATAACGGATATTAGGACCAGTATTTTCTTGCTAGTTCGTTCCCCCTCCCCCAGTTTAAACTCCGATTTCATATTTTTAAATTGGTTTCTCTTATTTTCAAAAAGCCAGGGATCAGTTTATACAAATTCTAATTTTACCAGAAGTTTTATTGAAAATCAAATATCCTGGGTTTTTCCTTCTCCGTAATACTATTTCAAATAGATATGCTAATTCCTTCAATCCATTCAGTATTCTCAGCATTGAGTTGAAGTTTATTGAAAATGTAGCGTTAAAGCAAATGCACTATATTAAATCAACTATCATAACAAACAGAGAAACATTATTTTGGTATGTTAAGCTTAGCCAAAGAAAATATATGCACAGAATTTTTAAATGCTATTAAATAATGAGCTGCAGTAGAACTACCTCTATTGCAGCAGAATGATTTCATTATTGTTCTAAAAAACATAAATACCAATTTAGTATCTAATTTCTACCCTCAGTTGTAACCACTGTAACCCCAATGACTTCAATTTATAATTTCCATAGAATTTACATTTGGATAGAGATGTATTCCCAAGGTCCAGTTATGCTATTTCACATAATAGTTTCTCTCCTGCTTCAGACCAACAAAGCCACTTACGGAATAAGTTATCACACCTGCTCCCATGTTGAGGATGCAAGCTCTTCATGATTTCAGACTCACTTGTTTATTGGTAGAAGTGGTGGGGTTTGTTCAGGCATTTGTTTTGGTTTGCAGCAAGCTGCCTGTGCAGCTGAAAAGACCAATTCCAATCTGCAATTTTTCATTGGCTTTTTGACTTTGTTTCTGAGACAGCTACCTTTCTTCATTCCCATTCAAATATACTAATAAGATGACTACCTTGTGTTCCTCTTATGGAAAACCCAAACTAATTTGGATCTACACATCCTTACACAATAAATGATTGAGGGGTGGAGGGAAAAGTAGGATGCCTATCTATAAGTACAAATATTTGTTTTCAGGAACCTTCTCTACATCTTTGTCACTTCTACAGAAAGCAAACTCTTTCTCTTTCCTTACACGCATTGCAGTAGAATAACGATCAAGAGAATAAGATAAAATATGTAGCAAGTGACCATTGGAAGGACTGCAGTTATTCCCATGGACTAGGTTCACATCATATTTGAGCACATATCTATGGCTACAACTTTTACTGTGTCCTGTCAGAAGATGCACATAATTTTGTTACTGGAATCAGTTCTCTCTAGTGTATCTTTTTATTCTTTTCCTTCCCAACCACTAGGATTTCAGTATTTCTGACACCAGGTCTTATTTTGAAACTTTGCCTCTTCTTTGTTGAGCCATGAATTTCTTTTGTACTTTCATAAATAGTCTAGAAATCGTAGTTGAAGGTTTACTTCTTATTAAGTTTACTGTGTGTGTGTTTTATTACTTTTTTCATCTTAGGATGTAAAGTTACTATTGATTTGTCTAGAAATCTTCCTTCTAGCAAATTTGGGGGATTTTTCAAAAAGGAAAAGCTTTCCAGGGAAGCCCAACTAACTAAAGTTTCTGACTTTTAAAGTTTCCCCTCCTTTGAAAGAGGAGCCAATGTCTGCAGAGATCCTAAACAGAAATTTCCTTGCTACTCTGAAACTTTCTTCAGATTATTGTTAAATACTGAAGAGAAGGAAGGGAAAAAGCAATGAAATACTTACCCTTTATCTGAAATGTCTCACAGAGTGTAAAAGGTAGTGTCTCCTATGTAAATTTTGACACAAAAGGTGTCCTTTTATTCACATCAAAGTCTAATCTAACACATCTAACCTAAAGCATTCTTAGGCAACTAACGTATGTTTTCAGACAGATCACAGAAGTCATCAAGCTGGTTGCTAATTTTGGAGGTCTTCCTTCAGCTGGAAATTGCCTGGGAGCGATATGACTAAATATTCTCACCAGGAAAACATTATACTGAACTGAAAAACTCACCATCCCCGTTCTTATAGCAACCTGACAGGGAGGTCACTCCCTAACCTCACATCCCGTAGTCTGCCAGGCTCTGAGCTGTGAGTAATGGTTACCACCAAAGCATTTAGAAAAAGTGTTTTCCATCTTTCCATTTTTCATCTCGGATCTACCCCAGTCATCTCATCTCAATTATTTCAGAAAAAAAGAGCTTGCAGGGGTGCAGGAAGGAGTAGGTAATCAAAACAGAACCAGGACATATACATCTAGTTGTGTTTTATGGAAAGTATTGCTGAATTTGGGTGGCTGAAATGCTGAGGCATGAGATCTGATCAGTGTCATTATCCCAGTGGAGATCTGCACATCCTGTGAAACTGTTTGTGTTAGTGCTGGCATGAAGAGAGGGGATGAACACAAGGGCCCCAAAAATTCACACAAGTAACAAGTAAACCATCATGTTTAAACTATTGCTTGCAGAGACTGACAGCTCCAGAATAATCAGACTGAAGAACTGCTTTAAAGGAATTCTTGCATCTTTAAAAAAAAATAATTTCCAAATGATGCTGAGTTATCCATTACTCTATGTGAGTGGTTTTAATATCTCTCTTTCAAATTCATGTAAAAGATCTCATCTAAATTTGCTGTAATACTTCTGGCTATTAAATATGTGAATGCAAAGTAGATTAATTACAGAATAATTAACCAGTAATTAAAGACCAATTAAACTGGGAGGTTCTAGAAAAAAAAACAAAACCAGTTATCTTCTGAGACAAAATACTGCCTTACTGTGTCATACAGAAGCAAGGGGGAAAAAAATCTTTTATGTAAAATATGAATAACATTAATGAAAAGTGTACACTTACAACCACATAAGAATCAACTTTTTTTGCAGACTCTTTAATAGCTCATTACTACAATTTGCAGCATTCAGAAAGTGGCTAAACAGTGAAATTTAGAGAGCCCAAAAGTGCAGATAAGCTTTGAAGGCCAAGTAATTGAGAAGACCTGGAGGCTGACTTAAAACTGTTGCAAACCAAAGCACCAAAGTGGAGCAAGACATGAGTATTTGTTACTCCTCAGAAATATTTCTCAGGGCTAATCAAGAACTTGCTCCTTTACACGGGGATACACATAATAATGAAGCCCAATCTGTAAGTGTTTGTGTTGTACTGCATTAACTAAAAAGGCGAACAAACACATAAATATTTCAGAAGGAAGACTAGATTGTTGTTTCATAGAATCACAGAATCACAGACTGGCTGAGGCTGGAAGGGACCTCTGGATGTCAACTTGTCCAACCTCCATGCTCAAGCAGGGCCACCTAGACATCTAGGGCTATGTCCAAATGGCTTTTGAGTATCTCCAAGGTGGGAGATCCAGCTGCTTCTCTGGGCAGCCCATGCCAGTACTCGGTCACTGTAAAAATGTGCTTCCCGATGTTCAGAAAGAACCTTCTCTGTTCCAGTTTGTGCCCATTGCCTCTGGTCCTGTCACTGGGCACCACTGAAACCACCCTGGCTCCATCCTCTTAGTACTCTCCCTTCAGGAATTTCTATACGTCGATAAAATCCCCCTGAGTCTTCTCTTCTTGAGGCTGAACAATCCCAGCTCTCTCAGCCTTTCCTCATAGGAGAGATGCTCCGGTACTTCAATCACCTTTGTGGCCATTTGCTGGATGCTCACCAGTATATCCATGTCTCTCTTGTACTAGGGAGCCCAGAACTGGACACAGCACTCTAGATGTGGCCTTAACCAGAGCTAAGTAGAGAGGAAGGATCACCTCCACCTTTCATTCCATAACTTGTGACACATCTTTATTGAGTATTTTGAACACATTAAGTTCTTTTTAAACATCTTTAGCTGAATATAGGTGTTTATTCTCCTGAGTGCATAGTATGAACTGTGTTTCCTGTATGCTGTTTAATGAATTAGTGACTTTTGTACATCTGTTATTTAAAACTATACCAGTAATGTTGTATTGTATTTCAGCTGAGCTTATAAACTTTAGTTTTTCTGCTTATGTTTTGTGGGGATGTTTTTTGGTTGGTTTGGGGTGGGTGGGTGTGTTTCTTTGATTTTTTAAATGACTGTTTTTGTTTTTTAAATGAATAAGTGCACCAGAAAATAAAGCACTACAGTGATGCTGAATACTTCGAAAAAGGTGGCTCATTCTCAGCCATTTGAGAAATTCTTATTCTCAGGTCATTTGAGAAAATGACCCTGGTCCCATACATCCCTGAATTTCCCAAACCAAAGCGATTAGCAGGCTTAGGTAGCTAAATGTAATATAGTTCATGGCAGTGACTCCCCAGATTTGCCACTTAAAATCCTAGGTCAGGGACTGCAATTCTTTAAGAGAAAAAACCCCAAACACCCAAACCAAAACAAACAAAAACCAACTAACCAAACAAACAAAACCCACCACAGTTTAGAATACCCTGGGTACCTTTTTTATCACTGTTATAAAAACTTACATAACTCCATAAAATCAGTACCAACTGGATTGTAATTCCTGTCCGTCTGCCAGGTTTTGTGGGTTTTTTTTGCCTCAGATGGTGAATTTATTTCAGACAAATTTAGGAGAGAGGTCTGATTCCTCTATTTCATGTGTAGGCTGTATATATGTTCTTATTATACCAGTATCTGGGTAGGGAGAAGAAGCACAACTAAGTGCTCTCAACAAAGAAAAGATCATATTTTAAGGTCAGCAGGTTTTCAGTCTGTTTGCCCTGCTGAATAGTCCATCAGAAAAGGCATGCAAGCTATCCAGTTGTCTTTGACTTAACAACAGTAAGGGTTGTGTATTGCACTGTCAGTCCCTGGAAAAAATGGAAGGGATCTAACGGTACTTTCCAGGTTTGGTGCAAAGACCAGAAAAGTGAGGATATTGTGGTAGAATATTCATAAGAAAAAAGGATAGTCATTTAGAGACAAATCTATAGGAAACCAAGTACTTCTAGTGCTTCATCTTATTTGCTTGTATTTAAATTCCAAGTCCTGTGTATCCTTCTGGTAGTCACACTCTCTCTTATCCAATCAGCATCAGTGATACTACAGAAAATCTTTTGTTGTCTTTATATTCACAAAGATGCTGGTTTGAAAATAGCTAATGTTTGCTGTAGAGAAATACATTTGAACTTGTTTGCCATGCAAACTACATTAAGATTCTAAACCATAAGGCTGTTTACTATAATTCAATAATTATCACTAAGATTTAATGGAAATTTTAATGGAAATCAATACTACTTTGAAGCAATGAAAAAAAAATAATTTAGCAAGTTCAGGTTCTGCACTTCATTATAAGCTACTGACATCAATATAAATTTTAAAAGCAAATTTTTTTACAAAATCTGCCTTTAATATACACAAAAGAGAAACATTTCATTTCCACCACTTCTGTTGCTTATCAATATTAACAGTGTGTTTCTCCTGTCTACAAGTTGCTGTCTTTGGCGTTCTCTTAGTGCTTTCTTTGAATGTAGTTGAAGTCACTGATACATACATAGAAGCCTTGAAAGAGCTCTCCGTCACCAGAACAGGTTTTTCGTCTTAATACTTCTGTATCACTCTCATTAACACCAATTGAAGTTACAAGGGAAGAATAAACCCCAAAGTATTACATAAATGCAGTCCATACAACATTACAGAGATCTATTCCATTACTTATATATTTTGTGCTGTACTTGCCGAGTGTTTTAAATATCAACATTTTAAATTGGGGGGGGGGGGGGGGGGGGAAAAGT
>JAVJGI010000062.1:3627943-3661726 GCA_035590275.1 Ibycter americanus
CCCCCCCCCCCCCCCCCAAGAGATTAAAAAAAAAAAGAAAAAAAGACAAGTCAGGGAAGGAAAAAACTAAATTCCTTTTATACTTTGGTTAATATTAATCCTCTGCACCTAAGACGTGGGTGACCATTTTCTGCATGGGTGTTCAGTGGTCTGCCTTCAGAACACACATCCACACAGCTCACCAAAACTTGTTTTACATATGTCTTGACTTCAAGAAAAACTGAGGATTTTGCAGAATTCCAGGACATATGGTTCTTTATCACAGCAGGTTCCCAAAATGTCATGTCCCTAAAAATACTTCTTTCACAAATATAAGCCAAGTGTGTAGAAAGATACAGATATCTTGTCACCTTTCCATGTTAATACCAGATGAAATGATTTGTTTTAAACATGGAGCGATTTGTCAGTGTTTTGGGGATTCCATACGAACGAACTAATGTTGCAAGGTTAAAATAATGATCTAGATGACATGCTTTCTCTATGTTTTGTGCAGTGTATGTGGCTGTGTTTTATAGTATTCTCACCACAAATCCCATGCCAAGTCCTGAGCTCATTCAGAGTAGATAATGTAGTCCTGCACTGACAGGAAGATCGTTGCCTTGTTAGTCTGCAGTCCCACATAAATGTGCACACATGTTAACACTAAGGCTCAGCAGACAACTCCAGTGAAACCACTGAGGTTGTTCTCAGAGCATAAAGATAAACAGATGGGTGAATATTTGTAAAATGGGTATCTTAGAAGTTATGCCATTTTTGGATGACATGACAAGGTGATATTCTTTCTGTTCAGTCCCATGGAGGAAGTGTCAGAGACTGTGTGCTTTATGCAACATTGACTGATTCTGATTTTATAGTATGTTTGTTATTCTTTAAAAACATAGGGATAGTGCAGAGATGGATCAGACCTGAGTGTGCATGTCAAAACAAAAAGGACCAATTTATGGAAGTCTTCATCTTCTCATTAGCAGGAAGACTACTGTCTACATTCCCTGCCAACTTCTAGCTCTCTCCAGGGTGTTACCAATAACACCAAAAGTAATGGTTAACATTTTAGGGACCACAAGAAATGCTTTTTGGAGCTGATAAAAGAGGAAATAACTGTGGATGAGACTGAATTATTGGTTGACTATTTAGGAACAAACAGAACTAAACAATTTCTTCCAGCTGGGGTTTCCAGGCTACAGGATAAAGTGGAGGGAATTGATCCCTATCATATAACACGCTGGAAGAATTATCATGAGAATTTTCAGGGGGAGACTATATTGGCAAATTAAAAAATGTAAAACTATATAGTACATGTGCAAGTGTCCTTGTGTAATCCTGGACAAGCTTTTAAATAACACAGGGGAATAGATTTCCTTATACTTCAGAATTCAAAACAGTCATTGAATTCTGTTTGTTGTCAGGTTTTTTTCTTGACAAAGGTAAAGAACTCACATAAGTTTCTAGAAAGAGGCAAGACAGATTATGTCACCAACGTTATCCAGTATAATGATACCACTGACAACGTTAGTGCATGACAATATCTTGTGCCAGGAAATAAATAGCATGAAATGGGGGAAAATGACTTTAAAACCAAGTTGCATTATATTGTCTCTAAGAGGGTGGAGAGTTAGGAGAAAAAAAAAGAAGCTATAACATTCTTTTTTCAGTGTGAATTTTAAACTGACTAGACTTCTCCATAGTTTTTGAAACATTAAATGAATTAAAAAATACTTCTTCCTCGTCCTTGCACATAGCCACTAATCACTTTTACTGCCAGTGCTTGGGAACCTGTACAAAATACACAAATTTTAATTGAAAAGTTTGATTGGTTGAAGATAAAACAATTCAGGAAAAAATAGAGTGGATTTCATTGTGTTGCCTCCAATTGTTTGGAAAATTATTTAAATATTCTAAGTAGCTGCTTAGAAAAGTTTTTTCATTTCATTAACAGAACGTTGTCTTTTACTGTTGAAATCTGAAGACATTCTGAAAAAAAGTTGACTTAATCCTACTAAAGATTTTTTTGGGTTCAGTTTGCTTTCACATTTTGGCTCCTTTTTTCTACTTTTACTTTTGGTTAAGGACAGGAAAGAAATCTCCAAATAATTCATCAGATCAGAAGTATTAATTTCTTCCCAACTCTACTCATTCCAGCCTATACTTTCCTTAGCTCTGTGGTACAAATACGGGCACAAACTTGTTGCAAAAATTCACAGAGCAGTCATCTTTCAGATAAAACAAAAAACCATTTACTCTCAGCTGGTGCAAACCAGCCCATCTCCTTGTACTTGTGATGAACTATAGTGATACAGCTGAAGATACAGCTGAATGCATTTCATATGATTGGTATTTAAATTCTCCTCTGAGCTGCAGTTATATTCCTGAATTCAGAATTTGCCCCAAAGTACATGGTATTCCCTGGGTGGTTTTCTATAATGTTTATTATTCAGAATTTGTACAATAGCATAGTATGTGTCATATTATTCAATGTTTGGGATCTAACCCACATCACACATGAAAGTGAATCTCACTGCTAAGAAATACCCTAGCTCTCAGAGGTGCATGTCGTCTTTCTTCTTCACATCAAAAGAAAATAATGAGGCAGGCAAAAAGGCTGAGTGTTTCAGAGGCCATGCATTCATCTACATATTGAAGGGAGATCAGCTTAGTATCCATTTTCTTAGGTTGTTCACTACAAAGTGAAATCCTGACATGCAAACTGAATTCTGACTCAGGAGAGGACTTCTTACTAGGTAAACTCTGAAACCAGTGATTTTTGAATATTTTTTTTTTTTTTTTTGACAGGGCTAGGAGATACAGGTTACTGTTTAATTTTAAGCACAATTTAGCACTAAGAAAGTTCTCATGTTCTTAACACAGGGAACCTCCCATAAGAAAACAGCAATGAAAACCATCATAACAATAGGAAACGCTGAAACGGACTGTGCTCTGTTGTTAGCCACCAGGTACACCACCCTCATCTGGTGATCTGAAGAATTCAGATGAACTCAAGCTAACCTACAGAAACAGCTCTGTGAGCCCCAGCTTACAGGAAAGAAAGGTTGTGTGGGGAAGCCTCCTGTAATACTTCCATTATCCAAAACATATGTGACTCTTGTTTTAACACCTTTTAAAAACAATGCCCCTTTTAGGTGTCATGCTCAATAAAACACTTGTTCTCCAAAACTCAGAATGAATTAGAGAAAGAAGGAGAAATAAAACCCACACTTTTTATCATTACATTTTTATTGAAATTTAAACACCCAAGTGAAAGAGATTTACATAAAAGAATTTGACCTACATGATATACCATACGTGACTGAAAATTGCTTTGCCGTTCTTCATAAAGTCTCAGCTTGACAGGCAGATAGAATGTAAAAGCAATATGTGAGCTCTGCTTTCATTTAAATTTGCACTCTCACGTGTCAAATAGCATTATATATTTTTGCTTAATATTGTACAACAGCAAGGACATTAGTTTAGTACCCTTCTAAAGAATAACCCAACATATGCCAAAACAGACAGAATTTTGGATTCTGTACTTAACCTTTTATATAGTCATGCTTTCAGAGACTTAAAACAAGCAGAAGTCAATGGGTATACTTTTGCTGGAAGTCAAGGGCATTTGGATCATATTTTTAAGTAGGGTTTTATTTATTTAAAGAAACTTCTGAACTATCTGTAGACTTCAAAGGAGTTAGGCATCTAATTTCCCTAAGCAAATTTTGGAAGCCCACTTTTCCTTGATGCAGAGGTCCAAGTCATAAAACCTATTATACTTATGTCATACCAAGAGTATGACCAATGTCATTTCATCCCATGTTTATCCCAATATTGCTTTCAGTGTGATAAACAGATAATAAGTAAAAATTTCAAATTGCCTTCAAATTGGAAACATAATGATTTTTATAAAAAATAAACCAGATAATTTCCTTCAAAACAATTCTCAAAAATCCCACCTAATTTAGAATTTTTCTGTGAATGATAAAATTAGAAAGATGTGTCATTTCCAAAGTTTTTCTGCAAATTATCCAAACTAACAAAAATTTCAGTCTGCTTTCTAATTCTAATAAAGATGACTGCCAGAGGAAAACTGAACTAAGCTACAAATCTTTCACTATGCTGTTCCAAGACTTCCAATTAACTAACAACAGGATGAAAATGCAGCAAGGAATGATTCAACAAGCTGATATGTGCTGGAACTTGTAGGTCTGGATGTATGCAGAAAAGTTGGCATGCCAGGTAAAGCTAAAGTAAGAAGCTGTCTTGAAAATAGTTGCAATGAATGAAGTACAGCATAAAGCTTCACTCAATATCACAGAGACTCATAAAAGAATACATAATTCTGTGGGAATTATGCATTAAACCCTTACACCTTTGATGGTTTACTCAACAATATTTATTTGGCATGACAATAAGCATATTGAGTAAGCCTCTGTCAGTCCGTAAAAACAAAAAATATTCCTAAAAGTAGGGGGGAGAAATTTGTATCAGAATAGTGGTAAGTGAATATCCTCTGATAAAAATAACAATAAACAACCTTACTAACGTGGTTGAAACAAACAAAAAGACTAGGAAAAATGTGATGCAATAAAGTTATCCCAGGGGGGGAAAAGTAATAGTTCTGTAAGAGAAGCAGGGAGGAGCTAGGAAAGTACTAATAATCATTTCTAGGGACAGGGTTGGAGAATGTGAGGATAGGGCCAAGCAAAAGGTTCAAGAGTGAGCGGGCAGGACAGAGACCTACTTGTAAGCTGCCAGGCTTCATCAATAATGAAGCTGCTTGGAAGAGAAATAGCAACAGAAGGGAGCAAAACTTGCTTGTGGCTCAACTGGCAGAATTGAGCCACTTCAAGCATAGTCTTGGAAATAAAGCTAAAAATGAACATATCATGAGAGCAGGGAGAAAGAGAAAGGCACTGCTGGACAATAAAGAAAAAAAAGCACTGAAAGATGTGTGGCATTTTCTGAAATATCAAGACTGAACCATGTTTTGATTGGTGTGTTACTATTCAAAGTGTGAATATTTTAAATTATAAAGTTTTGTACCTTAAATCTGATAAAACAATATACATATAAAAACAATGTACACCAGTAAATGACAAAAAATATAATAAATGCAGAAATAAAGTCTAAATGTTCTAAAAATATAACATCTCTATAAAAATGCATACTTGTAGGAAAATGAAATAATAATCACAAACTATAAAAAATATATACTTGAAAATATTACTAAAAAATAGAATGCTAATTTGTTTTAGCATTTTCACATCCAATGTTAGTGCAAAACTGCTTTATTTGACCAAACATTCTAATGTGACTAAAACTGCATTTTTTAATGGAAAATTGTTTCACTGTATGTTTTTAATCCCGTTAATAGTGTCTTCTCTTAAAGTGGTGTTCACTTAGGAGGTCAAATGGGGATTTAAATACATAATCATGCATTATCTACCTCGGCATGTAAAGTCAAGGTTATGAGAAATTTATTTGCTAAAGGAGTGTAGTAGCTGAATCTCATGAACACTGAAATATTTCATTTGCCTTTTATTTCAAAGATTCAAGTTTTCTGTTTGTAAATGGCCCTTCACTTTACTTTGAGTTGCCTGTGGTTTGGTTTTTTAAGCTGAGGTAACAATTTAGAGTCAACTATTGAAAAACAAATCCTAACATAAATTCTTCTGTTCAGCAGTAAAAAAGTAGTCAAGAAAGCAGTCTCCTCGAGTACATCCAGATAACTGTGTTGATTATTTTTCTGTAGTGCTCACTGCTACTGTGCTAAAATGATGCTCACAAAGGTTAGAGTCAACCTTCACAAGGTCCTTTCTAACCAAGTCTGAGATAGGAAAGTTTGACTGGGTTTTCTGTCTTTCACAGATATATCTTCAGTGAACCTTCCCTTTCAAATTGCCAAGTCTTTGTTTGTTTCTTCACTCTTTATAGTCATTGTTTAGAATATCTGTGTGCATCTCTCTGTGTGAAACATGGTAGGGTATTGAGATAGCTTGTCTTTAAAAAAAAAAAAGTATCATGCCCAGTGGTATCTTTTAGACAGTGAGCCTCTCTGTCCATCATAGCCAAACCCCTATAATCTCTAACTCTTTAAATGTCTATCTCTTCTACTCTTGTTTTTTGTTAGCTGCTGTGCTCCAGAGGATCAAAGCTGTCTTGATGGATCACAAATACAAGGCTGTATCCAGGTTAAAAAGTTATAAAAAACCACACGATGCATGTCTAACCCACTTGTTAGTATGCCTCACAGGTTCTCCTGTGAGCCATACCCCTAGAGGCTATCAGCTTCTCATGGTCTCAGCTGAAAAGCTCGGGATCAAATTGCTGAGACTTAGGCATTCAGCTTCTGAGATTCCCTGGTTTGTCTCCAAACCTGTCAGCAAATATTGTAGCCTTCACATAAAAAGAATGGATATGAATTTGAATTGCTGTGTACCTCACATGCTTGGATCTGGCTTCTTTTGATTTTGGGAAATAAGTAAATCATTGTTCAATATCTACTATCATCAGAGAGAATAATGTCTTATATATTTCTGGTATTTTCACATCCCATATACCCTCATGAAATTTGGTGCATGCTTTATACCACTGTTTCTCACCTATCCCCAGCACGTTGTCTGAAAAGGTGTCTAACATTTCAGATCAACAGCTCAGTGAGATCGAGCTTGCACGTGCCAGAGGGGCAGTAGTTCAGGTCTGACCTTGGTGCACTGCTATGAGAAAGAAGGCTGCTGCAACTGCCTAGGTTCTGCCTATGCTATTCCTGTCCCTCTCTTACTATCCCTATATCATTCCTATACTTCCTATACCATTCCTGTTACTTCCTATGCTATTCCTATACTATTCTTTCAGTACAGATAAATAACAAATATTAGGATCCAAATCTTATCTTTTCCCTGGAATTTACTTGGTATTAATTTCTCGGCCATTTTGGAAGAGATATGTAATGAGAAAATACCTGGAGAGATCTGCTGAAATAACAGTTATACTACTGAGGAATGATCAGACCTCTGCATCATTCGATCCCGGTACAAAAGGTGGGAAAGGAGATTTACCAGAGGGAATCAGGAGGTTAATTTTTCTTTTCTCTCCTCCTCCTCTCCTAGTAACACCTGGTTCTTTCTTTCCCATGTCACTTCTGCTGCCTGCAACCACATCACTGTGTAACTCCCTCCTTTTAGGTCAAGGACTTGTCTGCCTTGATATCAATATTAATACTTTCTATTCTTTACAAAGAACGGTGTATATGCTGGGTGAAGGATTTTTTTAAACGTCAAATTCCTGAAAAACTCATGATCCTGAGGGACAGAGCATTGTCTAGTAAAAGGAGTGGAGCTGGAATAGATGACTTCTAAGCTCTGCTATTGAATTCTTTAACACAGAAGTAATTCAATTTGTGTGATGCAGTTTACCCACTTGTAGAATTAGTCTAATGATAATTAAATGTGCTGCATGCAGTCAGATCCTGAATTTCAAAAAAAATATTCAAAACCTTCAATATGAGGAAGTGGAGCTGAAATTATCTCGGAGACCTCAGTTTTGGGATGTGAGGGAGGCAGAGAAAGGCAGGTGGCAAGGAAGCTTGTGTGATATAGAAGAAAGGAATGTGTTCACTAAAGCTGGTCACAGAAAATACTCCTTTTTCTTTTGGCCAGAACACCAGGAAGGAGGGTAGTACAGCAATAAATTATAATATCATCCAAAACTTCTCTGGAACTCTTCTTGCATTGCTTGATTTCTTTGGGGCTCCTATTTGTTATCTCAGCGGGTACTCTAATCTAAACTACACCAAGTATTCACAGCATCACAGCTCCTCCAGCCTTTGTGTCCACAGCTGAAATCTCTCTCAGAGAGCACATAAGCCAAGGGTCTTCCCTGCATACATTCTCAGCTGATTCTTATATGGAAAAATAAATTAGCACTTTAAAAGCTAGATAACATGCACTCGTGCCTTATGGTACTCTCATTATATAATATTATTTAATAAAATCCTGATTTGTTTCATTCGTAGAATCAATCTGTAGTTCCAGAGGTGATATGTTGACAAGCAACACACTGAAAAAGAAGCAATTCACAAAGCAAATCCAATGAACAAGGGCAAAACCAGACAACAGACAATTAAAAGGACCTGGTTTTATTCTCAATTTCGTAGGAACAAATTCTGTGAAGGGATTTTGCACTAACAGATATCCTGCAAAAATACATTGAAAATACCCATTGGGATGTCTTCAGTAAGGCCAAGATTCTCCTTGCTCATTTTAGTGGGATAGCTACAATGATATATTTTATTACTGTAACTTTAATTCCCAGAAGTCCAATTGTATCCCCATTTTATTTGAACTGTGAAAGTTATTGTCAGTATCTTGGGTGAATATTTTGATTTTGATTCATATTATTTAGGGATTGGGTGAAATAACATGGAAAATATAGAGAATTAAATATTAATTTTCAAGAAACAGGAAGATTTAGAACAACTTTCAGAATAACCTATCCATAAAAAGGGAAGAGATAATGTTCAGAACCATGCATATATCAAAATGGCATGAATCGTGCCAGTCTTTCTGGAAATATGTCAATGCCACCATGCACAACAAGTAGAATGACATCAGTCAGAAAGGATTTTTGCAGTGATTCCCCTTAAGCATAGACAGTTTGTCAGCTGTTCAAGTTTTTCAGAATATGTATGTAATCTCAGATGGGGACAAGATTTTGAATTAGTTAATGACCTTACAGCAGGAAAAAAGTCTGTCTTGCAAATGTACTGGTAATATACACTTAATTCAAAGAGATGTGTAATACATGCATATGCAGGTAGCTATGTAGACAAAAGGCAAGTAAATCCATTTGGATCTAATACTGCTGTATCTGATTTTGGCAGAGATTCCTGGATTTTTCCAGTGTCTCATGTACTGCAATTTCCAGCTGTCTCTCAGTTTTGATATGTTTCCTGTAAGTAACGTAACCATTTTTCAAGTCCCAAACTCACAGCTTCCTATTATACTTGCAAATAGCCAGCTAAAGTACATCTGTTCTTTACAGAGAAATATGGGTTTACCTTGTTATTCCGCTATGGCGTTGACTGTGGCATACAAAAATATATACCAAATTAGTTGTATCTATATTCTTTTACCTTAAACACTACATTTTAGTAAGAAAACACATACTCACAGATATGTATCTAATTTAACCACTAACATGTTCTGCTAAATAGAACACATTTAGGAAATAAATGTATGATACTTTTACATTACACTAGGATACTTATTTTAAATACATGTAGGTGTACAACTGACATTGATGGAAAACCTTGGAGAAGGTTTTTTGCTCACTAAGCACAGATTTGCATGATGGCAAACAGCTTCTCCATTACTGCTGATATTAAGAGGCTGTATTCATCTACTTGACAATGTGGTGTCCTCCCTCTCCCCCTCCTTGTTTCTCCCTGTAGCTTGCTGGACTGGAGAGTAAAGACCCTTCATTTAGCTGTCATCCAGACCCAGTGTTTTAGCCTGACACCCAAAGTTAATTTAGAAGAATAAGATTATTGCAATGCAAAAATAATTCTTAGTATCTGCATTTAAGGTATGCAAAATGTACTGCAATTTTAATGGCTTGGTTGTTCACATTTTTCTTCAGTTGCTGCAGAACACTTTAAAACATATGTTTTAAATTACATAAAAATACATTTAATGACGGTGAACTGAAAGCAAGGCAATCTGGAGGACAAAATTTCCCAGCAGTAACAAATCTGGAATGGTGTTATTGTTATGTTCTTATATTCTGAAGTTTGTTTTCTGTTCTGTTTTGCATTTGTTGGTTTGTTTGTTGGTTTAGGATTTTTTTGAGTAGGAAAAGATAAGAGAGGAAAACTTTCTACTAAAATAATGTCAGACAAATTCAAGAGTAAATCAGAACAAAAAATTAATCACTCTTTATTTCTACCAGCCAAAAAAAAGTTTGAAAGTTTGGAGGGTGTTACATTTCTAATATACGCTAGATTTAGTAGCTTTCCCTGATTATAGAGCTCTGCCATTATTAAAGGCTTCACCAATAAGTATACATGGAATTATGAATCACTGCATTGAAAATATTCTGGTATTTCGTATGTCTGTGCACTCTTGCAATAGAAATTTACCTGTAGCTCTGCTGGACTATTTATTGTGTCATTACCCAAAACCAGAGGGTTTCAGAACTATCCATCTTATCCCTAGTTTCATGAGTCTGTGCTTAACATGTAAAGGCAGGAGCTTAACAAACTAGGAACTACTCATTCCCTGGACAGGAGAGACCCAAGGGGAGCTCCAAACCCCTGTCAGAAGATGGGAGCTGAGATGTGTTCATTATTTTGAGAGCAAAGCCTACTGTTATCCACAAACGTTCTATTTACCATCGACATCCAGCGAGATGTTCAGTGTTAAGAAAACTTCAATGACAAGAGCAAATGATTCAGATTACCGTACTAAGCAGTCAGAAATGGCCTAGCAAAGCCCGGCTGGGCTTGGAGGAATTTCACCTCTATTCCAGTTTAACAATGAGCCAGAAAGGAGACATTTGAAGCAATAAAGTGAGGAACAGATGGGTGAGCCAAAGGTTAGTGTTAATATGATCCTCTGAAAATTAGTTTGATGGTCATCATTACCACAGACTGACACAACAAGAAACGTCATTGGAAGAAACAGGGGAAAGCAGTACAAGCACAGAGGGATAAATAAAAATAATAATAAAAAAAAACCAACTAAACCCCCCCAAAAACAACACCAAAAAACCAAGAATATGTACATATTAATTCATGAAATGAATTTCATGCACCTTCAGAGCTACTAATTGGAGATGTAGGTGGTCTCCAAAGTTAGCTATAACAGAGACATCTTTAGTAAGGACATTCTAATTGGAATTCCCATTGAGCTAGAGCTGCTAAAACAGACTCATAGGTTTCAGAGGATATTAGTTGCCTTAGGTAGAAATGCATTTTGTTAGACAGCTCTCCCTGAGAATGCTTTCCCCAGCTCTGGTGTGCTTTGCCTCAGGGTTGTGATATGCATTACCATAGACAAGCACAGTTGTCTCACTGATTCATAGATTGTAGTGGGGGCATGATCCATTATCCTAATTACCATGTTGAAAGAAATATTTAAGAAAAATATAAAAAAATGTCTTTTTAAGCTTCATCCACAGAAATTCATGTCTAACCAAGTGAATCAATGCACTGAAGTTTACTGGGAACCTGATATTATACTCGTTGGCACAGATTATAATTCCAGTGAAGTCTATGGAAAGGTGCCAAATTACACTAGGTGCAAAAAACTAGATCTAGCTGCACATTTTACATTCCTCTTTTTCTTTCTGCCACTTGAATGAATGTACACATTAATTGCATGCATCAGTCCTATAATAGAAATACCAGTCTTTTTCTTTTTTTTTTTTTTTTTTTTGTAGATGACTGAATGAAATGGCTCTTGGCGAAAGGTATAAAGAATGAAATATAAATCCATACAAACCTTCAGAATACAACTATTTTCACAATGAGAGAAAGAATCAAATATTTATTATTCAGACAGTTCTGGAGGTCACTAAACTTTGATAGTCAAAACCTCCCAGAAACAGACCCTGTTAAGAGACATGTCGGGCCTTCAGATGAAAAGAACCGGTATTCCAATTCCTGGAACCACAGTCCAGGAGTGAGAAAATGTATTAGTTTCACCTAAGAAAAGTGAAAAAGGCAGGAGGTGCAAAATGACAAAGTCCACCTTGAAAAGAAGAAAAGGACAAAGAAGGGCAACTAGCCATGAACAGAAACAACCCCATTGAAACTATATATCGTCCCTGACTTTTCTCTCACTGCATTTTATGGAGATGTTGGCTTTCAGAACTCTAAACTCAGCCTTGCCCTAAGCTCTCCTGTAATCTTTGAGTGATCATAAAAATGCTTGCAGGTTTACAACATTTACAAACATTATCCAAAAATGCTATGCCAATTGGCCACCCAGTATCTCATTTGAAAAGTAATGCATATTTTTCCATGGAGTGTCTGAGACATTAAAGACCCTTTGTTCACTGACTAAAAGAGCAGAGAAAGAGGCAGGAATGTCTCCAGTTTCTAATGCCATTTCTATATTCTGTGAACAATTACTATCTGAATCAGCACCCATACCCCTGGCTTCCCAATCGACTCATTCATTTGTATAAACAAAGAGAAGAAACTCTGTATACTGTTACTATGGCTTTCAGAGAGAGAGCACATTTTTTTACCTTCCCTGCTAACTTATTAAATAATCCGAATCTAGATGGCAGTGAGAGTATTTTCCTCACAGCATCATTTAGAGACATTAGAGGTACGGCAGCTAAGAAAAAAAAGACAAAATTTCTGAAGTCTTGAATGACTGCATTAGTTTCCAGTCATGTTCTTATTTATTTTAGCTTTATGATATAAACCTGTTCTCAGAAGCAATTCTTTCCTATGATTCTGCAAAAGTGAGGGGCATATCAGCCTCTATAATCTGACACAATATAAACGCAACAGACTGTGACACAATCAGTCAAGTGCAGAGAAAGGGACTCTTTCCTTAAATTTACTATTCAGGATCTAGAAGAATTTGGAGCAAATAAAAAACCTCTGCCATTAGATTATTTTATATCTCATGGGAAAGACACACAGACACCCCTTTTGTCAGATAATGTGGATCCTTCCACTCCATAAAGTCAAGGTTCCCAAAACACCTAAACTATACATGCACGCAAAAATGTGCCTTTCAGAAAACATGGGTTCCCAAGGGGTGTCTACTCCTGGAGGTTATATCTATATACAGGATAAAATTTCTCTAGTATTCCTGTCCTTTCAAATGATTTCAGGACTCACAGGTATATATGAAATACAGCCCATTGAGTATTTGTCAGCTGAGGCAAACCTTTTGTTGCCCCCTCCAACCCCTGCCCCTGAGATCTAAAGAGATAATATTTAACCAAAATTTCCCCTGTTGTTAAATGTTGTCTGGAAAGGGAAAAGGACCCCACTCAAAATAATAAAAACATAACAGCATGACTCTCTACACCCAAAAATTCTTCAAAGTCTACTTGAACTTCTGTAGCTATAAAAAAATCAAACACTGCTCCACTGCCACAAAACCAAAAAAACCCCCAAAATAACCAAATGAAAAAACACCAACCCAACCACCTAAAATCCAAAAAAAACAAAAAACAAGCAAGCAAACCCCAACCATCCAGTGTCAAAACTTGACTCTGCACTGGTTATAAGGTTGATTATAAAATTAGTTTACATTTTTTTGGTAGGTTTTCACAAATACATATTTTGAATATACAGTCATGCCATCTAAAATTTCTGATGGCAACTTGTGTAAGACCAGCCAGTCCTGGTTATCATGTAGCACTCTCATATAGCATGGTTCATCTAGCACAGGTAGTGGAGTTTCTCTCTCCACAGGTGAGAAACAGTTAATCTCTGTACAGCAGAACAGGGACCAGAACTGACCTTGCTTATAGTCTAGATATTGACCTGAATGTTCATGAAGTAAAGTCTGTGTGTTATGAAGTCTCATATATATCCTGAGATCAAACATTTTCTTTAGTCAAATAGCACTGACTTTTGGGAAAGCTCCTGGGGCATTTAATATACTAGAAAATTCATATCACTCTTTGTAAACCACATTTTCCAGTGCTAGAGTCCTATTTACAGAGTAGTGTAGATGCAATGAGTCTTGCTGAAAGGGATAATGTCAGACAGTTGCTTCAGCCAAGCCTTAGTGTTGTTTTCTCCCTTGCCATTTTGAGTCTGGCCTTTCTAGTCTCCAGGCTTCAGTGCAGTCGTACTTGTGTTATCCATAACAGCTTTACTACTAAGTCTGTTTCTGGAAGCAGCCAGCAAAACTTACAGTGAATCAAATCTCACATGCTTGCATTGCATTATTTTATTTTATTCCTTTAGCATCCAGACAGCAACTCTGGTTATTTCTGAACAAAAACTATGCAGAAAACAAATTATATATATACATGTGTGCATATTTTATACACATGGACAAGTACATACAACCATGTACTCATTTTTAAAAAGTGGTGGTATGTTGCAGTTAAAATGCATCACTATTTTATAGCAATTTCAGTGAGGAAGAAACATACAAAAGCTACCAAAAATTATAGTATCTATTTTCTGGAAATATTAGCATACACTGTTTAATTGCACTGTTTCAGAACCATCTTTAACTCTGGGCTGGGACTGTAAAGAATGATACACACACTCGAACCACGGAATGGAGAGGCAAAATAAAGAACAGTGCCTTTTCATCCCTGTAGATACTCAAAGGAACACAATTCCAGAATTGTAGGGGTTGGGCAAATTGTCTCATCAACTTCTTTTTTCTGAGACTGCCTATAAAGTGGCTATTTAGGCAAAAGGGAAAACTCTCAAAGGGAGAAAAAATAAAGCACTTAAATGTTTCAGATTTTATTCTCAGAGCCCACATTAAAGGCATGTATAATAAGCTCTAGAAGCAAGAAATGCTTATAAATATGCTGCTGTTTTATTTGGTGTGCCTTCTCCTTTTCAATGCCCATAATTCTTTCTGTGACTAACTGAAAATACCTAAAATTACCCAGATAAAAAATGTGTTCCTAGAGGCTAGCCTAGTCAAGTTCTTTCTTCGCCTTGCACGGAGCAAGAATGGATCCTCAACAATAATTCCCTACTTAATATGCACATTAAAAACATGAGATGAACAACAATGTTTACATTGTTAATTGTAAACATTGCTAATACTTGCTTCTGGAAAGGATGGCTCAGGGCACTTCATACCTATGTTATTGCTGGTCTGCAATATACCTATAGTTTATGAGAAATTGCAGCTCCACAAGATTAATGATGTTAATTACTTAGCAGTTACATATTGCACTGAATTGTTTTATTTTCAGTCGTATAGATATACTACCTGTCCAGTTTAATATGCCCAAAAATTTAAATAAGAAACACACAGTTGCTTTGCATATATTTGAGGAGGTATAAGAGTAAAATGTTTAACAAAAAAAGGGACTATCCACTGCAAGTATGAAGTGAAAATGGGGCAATTCTCTCTAAAAAGGGTGCTTGAAACATAATTCTCAAACTTAGCATGCAACAAAGAATATGACCAAAGGTCTGTGTATGAATCCTGTGTAGCAATAGGGGCTAGGTTTTAGCCTGTATAAATATAAAGAAAAAAAAAAAAGAAAGAAAGAAAAAAAGTTGTTGCAAGAATTTTAGTGAGCCCTAATGAACTGAGAAAATTTCTTTCAAATTCTTTTTGGTTCTTACAAGAAATACCCTGTTCTCAACTCTGAATGATACTGAATGAAGCTGAGGGATAATTTTGTTATATTTCTTGATTTTCAGGTTTAGCTAAACTAAAAAGCCAAAGAAAAGGAAGATTACCAGTTTATATTACTTTGCCTTGGAGTTTGCCTGATTTTAAGAGAAAAGCATGACAAAAGAAGTAATAACCTGTAAGAATATGATTTTTTCCAACTTATTTTAGGATGTATCACATTTTCCTGTGATCTATGAAAACTTTCTCCCTTAGTCCTCACTCCCAAATCCATTTCATTTTAATGTCTTTGAATTTCCTGGTCAACCTATTATTTTCAAAATGAGATACCCTCTTCTAAGTTCAGTTCATACTTACAGTAACTAATTAATTACCATTCAGAGCCACCGCATATCAACTTTAACTGACACATTCCTTTGAATTAATGCACATTAATTGAAACTGGCATTTTTTGCAAGAAGACAATATAGTGAACCTAAAAGCAATTACAGTGTTTGCTGTTACCACTGCAGTCAAAATACTGAGTTATATTGTAGTGTGAGGAATCATCACCACATATGAAAGTTGTGGTTCTGCTTGGTTCATTTTTAAAGTTTTTTTATTACTCATGAATTGTCTAGAAACAGACCATTGGGGGTGGGGGGGTGGGGGGGTGGGGGAGGGGGAGGTAATAAGAAGAACATACTTAATTGTCAGAGTATAGGCATGTTTTTAATTCAAGGCCTGTTTTTACACCATATTTCTTTAGCCTTAGCAGATAAGCTGTAGTAGCCTCAAGGCTAGCATAGAACCAGTAGCTCATTTTTATATTAGCACATTTTAGGTTCAAATAGATGAAGGCATCTTCTTACCATATATGAGTGATTTTCAGAAATGCATTTTTATGTGTCCAAAACCTTTAAAGGAAGATGTAAAACAATGGTGGAGTATGACTACGTTATACACTGGAGAGAACGGTAGCAGCAAGAAAACTGGCTGTGAATGAACTGGCTCTGCCACTGGATATAGTGTCTTCATACAGAGCAGTGGTTCGTAGTTGACCTTGTTACTTGATGTGCATTGCTTTGACCTTCATAGGCAACTCCCCGTTCCTCTTGTGAAGGCTGATGTTCCTTTACCGTGTTTTCTTGTTTGCTATATTTGCAGATACTATCTATAGCAACAGTTAAGGCTTGTTCACATGTTAATCTTTTCCCTTTCTTAACTTCACCTAGCAATTATCTCTACCTTTCAGTGGGCTCAGCATAGTAGAGCTATGGAGGATTAAGGAGTTGCTATGACCCCTGCCATGGAAATTCGGAGTAATACAAAGGTTTTGAAATCTAGGCTTTTACTTTGGATGCTGATATGTGCCATACAGAATAAGCAGATCTACATTTCCTCTAAGATCTTGTATGTTATCAGTGCCGTTGTGTTGAGTTAGTTCTAGGCCTGGTCCTGAAACATTGAATTTCTGAAAGCAGAGAAAAAGCTGTCCCGCTATTAAATAAGTGTCCTTCACTCATGAGAATTTCATTGCAGGCTGCACTGGAAGCTTGCAATACTCTTGCTCTTTACAGTTCAGACACTTCTAGATAGCCTGTACTTCCAAGAATTAATAACTAAGCATCAGCTCAGATGAAGGGGTAAGTACATATGTGGTGAGCTAGACATACATGTGCCCACACCATTTTTAATTTAAACTTCTTTTAACTGTATATATATTAATAAGTTCTAAATGTATGCACTTTCACCTAAACTAATATAACTTAATACCAATGCATATTTATTGTTATTAGATTTTTATAGCATTTTTCCTGTATGGCACCTCGTAGGCGTTAAGTTAGCTGAATTCTCTGAAAATCAGGCTGTTTAGAGAACAATAGGCCCATTCACAAGCAACATTAACTGCTTAGCAATTTATAGCTCTTATTTACACTTACCTTGTCTAATATAGGTAGCATAAATCTTCACTGAAACCAAGAAATTAATGTATTTGGGTATAATGGAACAAGAAAATACCTGAGATGCTTTTTTGTGTTTCATAAAAATGGTCTCTAGGCTTGGGTGTAAGCAAAAGCAAAAATATTCCTATTAAATATAAAATGCAATTTCTGAAAATAGGTTTTTGTAATAAGGTTTCATTTAACTTTTTGTTCTCCCTGCTCCTCCCACCCCCCTCATTTACAGTGTTTAACAGTGAAAGCCTCCAGTGAAGATGAGTTAGGATCAGAAGAGGAAAATCAACCTATTATACTGGAGCACCGACTCTGACAGTGTTATAAATGATGGCAAGGCTCCAATTTTTGAAATTGTTTCATTTAAAATCTAAACATTGAATCCCTGTACAGTGTTTAGAGGCTTCTCAGCCTTCTCTGATTCAATTTAGAGGAAACATTTATGGGGTTTAAATTGTTCCTGGTAATTCTGAGCTCTGTTGCATTTTAAACAAATGTAATTTATACAAAGCTGTGCCACATATAGTCCTGAGAAATCTAAAAATATCAATCAAATTTCATTTGCAAACCAGTTTTACTAATAGTCAGTGGTTCAATTGTTCTTCCCTCTTGGAATAAAGGGTAGTTTAAAACTGGTAACTGTGAAATACACGTTTCCAACAGTACTCCTTCTCATATGGAATGACTAAAAGACTTCTACAATCAAGTCAAATAAACCCTTCAAATCAGCATGTAGATTTCATGTTCCGTTATTATGCTTAAGTTCAATACAGTAATCAAAAATCAGATGTGTTCAACATGGCAGTATCTGGGTACTAAAACTTTTGGTTTGTTTCCTTTTTCTTTTTTTCTTTTTTTTTTTTTTTTTAAAGAAAGCACATACAGAAATTCAGTAGCTGTGTCCTTCTGTTTTAAAGATGTTATAATTAAATACCAGATAGACTATTCTCAGTGTGTCAGCGGTATTTGTTTTTCTCATTTTTTTTCTTCTCTTAGCAGTTGCTGTACTATTCTTATTCTATATATGCCTATAGCTGAAGTGACACAGCTGTGGTGAGTTCATCCCATCTATTATAATTTTTGTGAGTGTTTTAAAGGGGATGGATCTGTTCTAACTCAAAATATAAAACGTATACTTCTGTACACAAATTAAAATAACAGCTAAAGTTTGAATACAGAGTAACACGGTCCTATTCTTAATAATTTACTGGCAAATCTTACACTCATGTCAGTTTTCATTATATAGTATGTCAATACCTGTATATTATCTTAAAATATTTAACCTTCCACTAGCTCTTTTAAGTTTTCATTTATGTTACCTTTTTAATACTTTGCTTGTCCTTTTTAAAATTTTCTTTCTCTTTTCTGACACTTGCCTGCCTGCTCAATTTTTCCTTTTTAATGAACTAATTGTTACAAAATTCAACTTTAAATCAATCTTGTATATCCTGCCTAACTTTTCTAATTTTTGTTTTTTCTTTCTTGCTGCTACTTTGAATTCTTATACTTGGAAAAATCTGATAAGTAGCCTTTCTCCAATCCCCCTCCTCCACCCCCCACCTCCTTTTTCTTCCTTCTGTTTTTTCATTTAGTCAGTATAATTGCCTATTACTTTATGTTAGCCCACTCAAGGCGCAGATTGATTGTCATATTTTTGTTAGTTGCAGCCTGATTTTCAAAGCTGATGGACTCTTGCAAAATCCACTAACTTCCCTCACATTACATATTTCAGTGCCTTTATGGAAATCAAGTTCAGAGTTACATTTTAATCTTAATTTACATTTTCTGCTAACCAAAACTTTAAGTACTCACCTTCCACCTTGCTCATTGTGTGAGAACTTTGCAGTTCTTTCTGTTAAAACCCTACCATTGAAATGATTGGCAGTATCTCCAATTAGCATAACTTCAACTAGTCAGGTGAAGAGTTAGAGGTTTTTTTTAACTTTATAAACTGATTAAAGTTAAACCAGTACATCATTTCTCTTTCTAGAAATATAAAAGATTTACACCAACTGTTTAGAGCAAGCACAGTTTTGCTTGCAGCTGTCAAAACAGCCTGTCAGTTCAATTATCTGGAATGTCTATTAGTCAACTTTTAATAAAATTTCAACTACTTTTCTCTGCTGTTTAATGAATAAGGTCCTTCTGCACACCTTTTAAATATGTGTTTCATGACCCCTATGGAATTCAGAAATTATAAAGAAAAAGTGATTTGATTTACTTATAAGATGCACTATAATTTCACGTGTTGCATGATACTGCCATTACTTTCTGCTTACGGGACCTCCTGTGCTCTTTTGACGTTATTAGATCTTCTGCTGGAAAAAGCATCTTGTGTTGGTAACAGCACTTTAAAAAATATGGCACTGGTAAGATGTTTTAACATCTTTGCATACTCACTAATTTAAAGGGAGACAGATAAACTGAGTGCTTGCTTACTTAGTAATCATAGGAAAGGACTGCGACATTTTATTTTTGTTTAGAAAAAATAATTATTAGTAGAGCAGCGGAGGGCAAAATGGAGATGGATGGAGTCCTATACAGGGCTCATATTTGATTCCTGTTCATTGGGCTAGCTTCATCTGCCCCCAAAGTGGTTAGACCTCCTGCCAGAGGGCTGGCCAAGTCAGACTTCTGGTTTCCTGTGCATACATGTAAGGAGAAGACACTTTGCTGATACCTGCTCTCTAGATTCACAGTGTTCAAGGAAACACAGCACCCTTTCTTTCTCTGGTGAAATATTATTACAATCTCTTCGCCAGAAAGTGTGTCCTTTACCATTTGGCCATAAAGGAGGCTGCAGTACTTGCCCATGTGGTTGCCTTTGATGATGGTCCTGTCATTTAACAGCAGCAGCCTCCAGGCTTGCTTCTGAGCAGGGTCAAAGGGAATTTAGTCACAAGGTTGTTGCAGCGCTGAGGCGCTTGGCCTTATCTTTCCTGGCAGCTGCTTTCTTGACATAGCTTTCCATGCGATATTGTTTTTCAGGCTGCCTTCTACTCTAGCAACAGGATAAAATTTTACTCACATTTCTGATGGCAATGCATTCTCTTTCTGTTCCACCTTACACAGCTAATCTTCTACGTGAAATGACACTGATGACTTCACTGATGACAGTGGACGTCATTGCCTGGGTTAAGCAGATAATCCAGCTCTTCAGTTATTAGATTTGTTTTGTACTGTTTTGGAGGGGTTTCTGTTGCTTTGCCTGGGAGGTGGGTGGGTGATGTCACTGTTTTACCCAGCGTGAAAACTCGTCATTAAAATGCACCTGAATATTGATGAGACTTTCTCTTCTAGCCTTATCTGAACCATTTGGACACAGCAAATCAAAATCCTTCCTGGAAGTGAATAGCTACAAGTGTTTTTAAATCATAATGAGTTACTGAATAGGTGATACTTGTTTAAAAATGAGATTTTGAATAAGAAATGTCTGACTGTGATAAGGCTGCCAGTGAACATGAGATTTGTGGTGAAATAGCATGAACCTTTTATTTAAAGTGAGCATACCACCATCAGGAGCTTTAAACTAAAAGTTAAGTTTTGTTTTAGCATTCTCATAAACAAGAAATCTTAAATCTTCTCCTTATGGAAAGAAAAATAAAATAAATCTCCTCTTCACTCCCATGTGTATTGTCCTCTAACAGTAGATATCCTTCCAGTCCTGGTCTTTGTCCAGAAATTTTTAGCAGTTTCTCAGCTTCCAGCAGCCTCTGCCCCTTCCCTGCCCTAAGAAAAATTTTTTTTCCTTCTGTCCTCTGGGAGGCCTGGCTACGTGCCTGCTTGCTGATCCTCTCTGGGGCTGCCCAGTCTCTGTTCCTGCTGTGGACCCTGTGCTTGCTCTATGTCCTTCGCACTCTGGTACACACATCCTGCTCTCCAGAAGCTTCTCCCAGCTGAGCAAGGTCAGCTGCCGTCAGAGAAAGCAGCATCTCCCCTTCTTCCAGAGTATTTCTCCTGACTAAGGCTTGAGCTGTCTGAACAATGCGAAGCAAAGAGCTTTCCTCTCTGCTGCCCATCTATATCCCTAAAAAAGAAGAGAACCTAAAAGAAAAAATAAATAAATCATAATTGCAAATGGAACAGATAATCATCCATTACACTGATGTAAAGCTTAACTCTACAAGTAGCCTTTAATCATGGATGCTTGGAAGCCAGAGAACTTTAAAAGACATTCTGGTTTTAAAATTACAGCCCATGTCAGAGATAAACAAGGTCATTTGAAGAGAAGATTAGTGCAACCTGCTAAGAATTAAGCAAATCATAAGGACCAAAATGTGTCTTTAATACTTTACAACATTTTAAGTGGTATTATGTCATATTATTTTTTTCTATTTTCTTAGATGTTACTATCATCATCACATTAACTCTGTATATCAAATTCATCCTCATAATAGCTGCATACTACAGAGAGAAATTATTTATCGATGTTATACATGGGGAAACTGAAGCACTGAAAGACTGGAGATGAGATCCGATAGCATGTGCAGGCATCTAAAACAGCATTTTACTGGAATTTGGGTGTTTAAATCTAAATCTGTGATCAAAATTTGTCCTCTGTGGTGCTTAGTCCTAGATGTGCCTAAATTTCATAGGCTTCCTCATGTTACATCTGTAGGTTGTTTGGTACTTAGCGATCTGAGCTACTCAAGGACAGATCGGCTCCAATTTGGACCTCTTGCAAAAGTTCAGTTAGGCTGCCAAAGACCCTGCCTTAAACTGTTGCAGGGTTTTATCCAACAGCAACTCTCAGAAACTGTGTCAAACAGTTGAAATGCAAAGGCAGCCTTTGCTTTCTTTAAAAATGAAAGGAGAGTGCTGGCACACTTTGCTGGCATCTTTTCCCTTTTCTTGTTTAGTAGGAGAGGACACATTTGCCTAGGATGTAGAAGGGAATTCATTCCCCTCTCCATCTCTTGGAATTTAAATATACATGTTCCTGTTTTCCAGATAAATGCCCTCATCACCAAGACCATGCTTCACCCATAGCCCTCATCATCTTCTCTCTGCACAGTGACTTTAATGAAAGGGCTAAACAGCCATTTTCCCTAGAGGGTTGATCAACCAATCCAGTTACATAAAAGTCAGTTTAGAGAGCTTGAAATTCATGCCTTTCATTTTCTAGGGATTGCTCTAGCCACGAGCATGCTCCCAAAGGTGCATTGTGGAAACATCACAATCAGCACAGTCACAACTGCAATTTGTGAAAGTTTTGATGGGTGTTTATCCATAGCTAGAACACATTTATTTGGTCAAATTCCTCATGACTGAAGGCATGGAGCTATCTAGTTTCTGAATACCAATAGAGTTATGTAGAAATGAGGTGCAGAATGTGCAGAAGTATATAAATGGCTGTGAAACCTCCAGGGTGAATGAGACGGCAGCTAAAGACACATAGGTGGCTGCTCAGTGTCTGCTGAGATCACAGTTTTGGACTACGTGCCTAACAATTACATTTTATATTCATATTTGCTTTTTGATGGGGTTGTGGATTTAGAGCTTTGTTTCTTTATTTTAGCAGTCCCAAAGTCCATGGCAAAACTTAATTTACTGCATTAAATGTTAGCTGTGGGGCACAAGAACTTTCCAGAATGCATACGAGATATAATTAAAAAGATAGATGTTCAAAATATATGCACAAAAGACATACAGTTGCCTGTTGAATTTAATATTGTCAAATCTTGACCTTTAATCCCCTAACAGGTAGGGGTTTTTTTTAAAGGAATACCCTTCTGATCTCCTTCTGTAGCATCTCACCATGATACTATTTGGTCCTAAACTAAAAGTAACCCCTTTTGGCTGAAGAAAAAAATGATTGCCAAAGATGTAAGACAGTAACTTACTCTGTATTTTTTATTGCTTTACTTATGGTTTAGCATTTATTGAGAAAAACAGCACAGTGGAAACAGGATTCCTTATTCACAATCCTCACACCCTGTGCTTTTTATTGTTTCTAAAATGCTGCTGTCATTTTCATTTGTGAAAGATGTGACACTAGGGGGGAAAAAAAGTGATTGTTCATTTAAGTGGAATGCTCACAGGACAGAATAAGATTTTAGATCCATTGGTTACCAGGTAGATTGAGATAATTCTAGTTCAAACAGAACCTGTTCTTTCTTATTCTAAATTTGCATTACAAAAATATGAAAGAATCCTTCAGGGAGAAGCGGGAGAGTTGTATGGGAACAGTTTTTGGACAGCTGAAGGAAAAGATGGGCACCTGCTGTTCAGCAAGTTGAGGGAATAGTTGCATATTGCAAATTTTCTGTGTGTTACCAGGACAAACAGATGGTCAGAGACAGAGTTTTCTCCTTGTGTGTAGTTTATCTCCTTATGTCTTCTAATGGCCTATATTAAAGTTTCCCAGCATTACATTCAGTTCAATTTAACGCAGTTAATATATGTTTAAGCAGTACCAGTTGCTAGCAAAACTGCCTACTTGGAATAGATAAATCTTTCAAATATTTCAGTAAGGATGGCAGTATAAGGGACAGCACTCTTTGCCTGTTATTTCAGGGTGCTAACTCAGACCCCAGGGATGAAGCTGCTGCCTCACTCAACCTGACTCTCTTGTGATTTTCAAAAGATCACATTGCCTTCCTGAACCTTCACAGGGGAAAGGATATAACAGCTTCTGTCTCCTGAGAACTGTTGCAAGGTCTAATTTATGCTGACAATATGCTGGTCAATGTTGGGTTTGTTGGTTGAGGGCTTTTTCTGGTTTGTTTGTGTGTTTGTTTTTTTTTTTTTAAATACTTTTGAATGTTACTGACATACATATTTAAATTATTAAAGTACATTAAAAAGTAGGGGATGCTCTTAAGCAGAGAAAGCAAGAAGTATGGGTCTGCATTCAGTGGTGCCTATGCGTCTTCAGCAGGACACAGGAAGAGCAGGGATTGCTTTTTGCTGATACTTTACTCCTGCTTGGACCATCTCTTTTCCAACAGCTGCTAAAATAAAAAAAAAACCAAACAAAAATAATCTGTGAAAATAGAGGCTGGGTCCCAGAATTTCTTTATATATCTTATTTTTACTTTCATTTTGTCTCTTTTGTCAGTGAATCCTTTGTTCTTGTCTCCGCAGTATCACAGTTGAAACAGCAGAGTGAGGTTTCAGTATCTGTACAATTAGATGGTGTCTGAACTGGTGCATTTTCAGTTTCAGTTTAGGACTGAAACCATCTAACATATGTGTTGCACAGCTATCTTCCTTTTTGGAAGAAACTTTTAGCATGTGGTCATAACCACAGCCACAAACTGACTGGAGACAATAGACTCATTATTTCCACTTTAGTGAGATTCCATACACAAAATATTTGCTGCTCCAGTTTTCGAGTATGTATTCCAGGTTTTAGTTATTGGTTTTTTTGCCTGTTAGTCAGCATTTATAGTCAGATCTGATAACTAGCCCAGATCAAAAAATTGGAGAATACAAGGAAGGATCTTTAAGATATAGAAATTACTTTTGCAATTATTATTATTTTTTTCTTAATGGCAATGTCAGGTGCTTAAGTCAACATAATTCCTGAGGCTTTTCAAATTGTTGTTGGAGTTTGAAGTGGAGGTTTAGCAGTCTTATCCAATGGCAACTTATGTCAGTTCTCTGATCAATTCAAGGAACTTGCTCAAGAAGTGGCTGCAGGGTGCAGAGCAGGGCTGTATGAAACTTTCCATACGAATCAACTGAGATTTGCATGTGGGATTGGTGAATCATTTAGGAAGCCAGGGATGAGTTCCCAGCAGTATGTTTCCCTTCTTGTCAGTTACAGGGTGGGCTGGCCATTTTGATCTGAGTACCAAGCATCAGCTCTGCCCAAGAGTAACCCGCTGGGCAGCTGACTGGCGCCCAAGCCCCACCTGACCACAGGAGCTCAGGGGTCAGCCTCACAGAGAGGTCGCTCACACAGGGACAGGAGCACCTGGCAGAAGGCGGCAGTCTGTAGATGAGATGGAGGTGGATTTCTGAGGTGAAAGTAACTGAAATGAGCAGAAGGAGGTAGGAGAGGAGTCACTAAAAGTTGTATGCTAGGGCTGGCAACAGGGGCTGGCAAAGCCAGTGTCTGCCTGTGGTTGCAAGGGTTGCAAGCAGAGTTAAGCGCGAAAGGGCTTTCCTGTCTTCTAACCTGATTTTTTCCCCCTTCACACTGGGATGAAACACAGGCTCTGATCTTGTTTTTAATAGCTAAGTACTACAGATGAAGATACTTCATAGCTCAGTGACAAAGGGGGGGATACCGGGACCGCTACTGCCTCTGCCAGGTCAGAATGCTGACAGGAGTCTGAACCCGCATCTCCCTTACTTTAAAGAGGTGCTCAGCTGCCAGGCCATTGGCCACCTTGAGGTTATTTTCTGTGATCTTTCTTTTTAGGAAGTGCTCAACCCTCTCTAAACACATGAAAATACTTGGTTAGCCAGGGAATCCAACAGTGTGGGGTATTCCTTGTGTCGTGGCACAGAAAAGTATCGGTTCAAACCCCAGATATAAGCAACTCTTACACCACGCATAAGTACCATAAACATTAATATCTTCACCATTTGTGATTTAAATCTTTCTTTGATCAGGTCAGAGGCTAAGGAAATTCTTTGTCTAACATTTTAACTAAACCTTTCACTATTCTGTGAAGAGTATTATGTTGTCCTTCTCCCATGAAATGCTATTCATCCACTCCCATACAGAGGGATATAAGGAAGTAAGTGAGTGTTATTAAGTTGGAGTTAAAGAAACAGCAAGTGAAGGTTGATATTGGTTCGGGGAGAGTAATTAAGGTGGGGGTTTTTGTTAGAGAGGAGTGGAGTCTCCTTGAATGATAAAATCTTTAGTGTTTTATTTCTTTGTCTGATGCTTTTGCTTAGCCGTAAGACAGTAGATGCAAAGTAGATGGCAGGAATGCTACACTATTGACAATATCTACAGTCCAATTATTACTTGCTAAGTTACCCTTTGAGCCTGATCTTGGGATATTGAATCTTTATTTATTTTTATTCAAACTACGTATTTTTAATATTATTTTAGATTGTTTCCCGGCATAAATAATGTTATATGAAATACACTAGAGTTCTGGAAAGGGGAATTAAATCTTACTTGAAATAAGAAAGTAAGTTGCTTTTGAAGTGTTGCCAAAAAGCACACTTAGACTCTCATAAAAGAACTCTCAATCTTCTAATTTCTCTTTTTCGTCATGCAAATTAACAGTAATATCTCGGGGTTTTCCTGTCAACCTCTTATGATGCATGTATATCTGGACAACATTCTGTCCAAACACTTCTGGCAAAAGGCTAAGACCTGTACACTAGACTATCACCAACTTTGCTGCATCAGCTTTGACTAAGCTACTTTAAAGTATCTTGCTAAATGTGGAATAGTGTTATGAATTATAATAAAATTTAAGTATAATTTGCAATTAAAAGAACTTTCATGTGAAAATGGGATTTTAATTTTTTTCTCTCCAGCTCTCACATTCAGCGAAACCCAAAATATTTTTAATGTTCATTTGAGTTGCCATAAAACTGAAAAATAAGTATTTTCCAGCTCTAAAGCAGTACTTCAAGGAACATTTGTATTTGATATGCAAAAGTACCACCTGTACAGCATTGAGTACAATGAAATTTTTATTCCAATTGACTGTTTCAGAGATTGGCTACAGAATAGTTTCAGTTATCACAAATGAGTTGTATTTGCAAAAATGCATAAATTAACCATGTTGTTCCACACTGGGGCTAGATTTTAGATAGAAAGCTGTTATAGACCAATATATTGCCACTGGAGTTAGCCTGAATCACAGAAAGCCTTACACATTATAGTGCTTGAGGTGGAATAACAAAACAAATCAAATCCCTAAAAAAACAAACCATCTTCTAAACTGTTACAGGTGCAAATGCTACTGCAGTGTTCTGCTGTGATGATACAGGACTTTACTGACTTTGGCTTACTCCATCATTTTTAGTATATGCAGGAATAACAGTCACACTTTAAAATATTAGTTGGCTTGGTTTTGATAAGCGTCCAAAAACCCTGCTGCTCATTTAAATTTTGATCCTGCAAAATTGCTTTCATTGCATTCTGTCATTTTCCATTGATTTTATGGGTGTTTTTTTTTCCTTTGGAGAAGGTCTGAGAATATCCTTGTTATCAGAAGGGTCAAAAGGAGAGTAAAATATGCTGAAAATGTCAAAACATGAAAGAGAGAGGTCTTTTTAATTAAATGACATAGAATTGAATTCCACACAGACTTCAGCAAATAGTTTGTATTTTACAGTATCTTCATTTCTGGAAGATGATGTAGAAAGAAGTTTTTTTCATTATTTTTTTTTGTTTTACCGCTAAACCATTTTAAACAGAAATATTGAATTTCAGGTAAGCAATTATTTTTATCACTTTAACTTTAGTGATTATTTCAAAGATATACAGAGTACCGGTTCTGGCTGAAAAATGTTTCAACATGCTTTTTTCATTGTCAAACACCATTTTTAAAAATTATTTTTTCACATAAAGGAATTGGCTTTGTCATAAGGTGTTAGGTGCAGCATTGCATTTCTTCTCAAAATGAAAATGGTGTACTTGGCACAGGCTATTAATATTACCTCAGGCTTTGACTGGAGATGTGGGAAACAGATTCAGATCTTGGTATGTAGGCAGATAAGGAGCTGCAGACTTTCTTCATCCCACCACCACTCATCCCATCCTATTTGACAACTTTTCTGATGCAATGTGTTTTAGAACATGGAAAATTTTATACTTTGGGCAGGATTGGGAGTGTTAGAACAAGATCCTGGTTTCATCCTGGTGCACAATAAAAGCAGTCTTTCCAAATTTACATACTAGCATTCATTTATTTTTCTTTTACCAGGACAGATCTAAAGAAGCCTTGAATTCCAAAAGATGTTAAGACACTCAAAATTCATTCTGTCTTTTATCCTCTGAAATTTTTCAACAAATACAGCTTTCAATATCTTTTAGTGCTGTTGCAAGGAAAACACTGGTGAGGGCTAAGTTTGAGAAGATTCAAGGACTCTTTTTTATAATACACACGCCAACTCTTCCTATAAGCTCTGCAATGGGCAATCCATTCAGAAGTCTCACTGAGATGATATTTCTTACTAAACAATGGTAATTTTACTTCCAAGCATGATGGCATACAAGTGGAAATTGACATAGCGGACTAGCAGCATGTTCACATTGCATGCTTATTTGGGATTAAAGTATTCCTGTTTCTCAAGTGGTTTAGATTTCATGTCACCTGTCATTCCTCATCACGATGTCTAAACAGTCTCTTATTTTTCCCCTTCACTTATCCCAAGGCCAACTACACAAGACTCCACACACCTTCTCGGTGCCCCTACCACAAGCCTTTCTGTCTGCCAAGTCATTTATGTAGTGTATGAATCTACTAACTTCTCCTGCAAGTCTGGGTATTGTTATGCTAGAAGGCATTAATTGGGTGTTATCAATTAATTCTTCAGTCTTTGCATAGTTTCAGGAGCACTTAAGCTACCAGATGAAAGAGTCCTCACTCCCTTCTCCCTTTATATTGTAAAAATGCTGGCTTTCCCTGAAGGCAAGAGGTTTTTTCTCTACTAATGTCTAAAACAGACACTGATCAGTTCCACTGTTTCAGTGAATATCTCATTACAATGCAAAGATAGAAAACTGCTGATGAATGTATGGCCTCAGCCATCTCAGCCAGTGAGTTAGAAGACATTGTACAGCCTTTCACAGTCACGCATTTAACATAGAGTAGTACCAATAAGATGTGGTGGAATGCCTGCAGTGACAGGCCGTTGCTTCTGTCGAGGTGGTTTTGTTTGCCTGCTTTTTTGTAAAGCCTAATCTAAGCAATTGCCTAATCACATGTGTTACACAAATTAACAACAGGAGAAATACCTCTTGCATTCCACATGATTCCAAATTATTTTGATTTTCTTCTGCTCACTGTGTTCACCTGCATTTCCCTAAAAATGAGTAGTAATGTTATCGTGCTATAGGTGGGAAAATATCTTTGTAAAACAGAGGCAACTGAGATAATTTTTAAGAGACTGATTAACTTTGCTTTAGTTTACATCCGTTTATTTGTTGTATGGTAGTTACATTGCTCCATTGCAAACCTTAGCTTATTCATTTGTGGTAGTTTTTCTAATCCTTCAGGCAACAAAAAGCAGCCCACTCTCCTGAGCCCTAACTGGAATATGGCTTTGTAAGGCAGTGTTAACAGCATTGTCAGCTCTGTGGTCAGACAGGACTCTAATCCTCAACATCAATTTGGAGCCAAGTCCTTCATTCCTAGTTTCCCTGTGTTAGCACAGAGCTCTTGGGAAGAGACTACAAAGTTTCAGTAACCAAAGGAACAGAAAACACACCTAAAATTTTTCGAAAGTGTTGAAATGGCTACCACTCATTAACAGTAATACCTTGCTGCTCTTGAAAGTCTCAGTATAAAGCAGATCCCACAAAGGGTTTCAACATTCGCTGTCTGGCCACCACAAAGTGCCTACAGTGTGTGAGTTCTTCGTACAAGTGTGAAGGAGATTTACTAGGTTATTCCATCAAGTCCATGCCAGCACAAGAGTCCTTCACCCTCTAGCTTCTGGACTGGATTGCAGAACCCAGACTTGAGCGCACGTGCTTGCTGTGAAATCTATGTGGTCCTCATAGGGACATCGAGGAGCCGCTGAAAGGAGTCCTGAAGGAACAGGGAGCAGAGGTGTTTTTGAAATGCCATCTGTCTTCAAAGTGGGGAACCACTTGTATGGGCAAACATAACGGGGATTTCTCTCACAATAGTCCTAACTGTTTTTCAGTACTGAGCAAGGATATTGCTGTGGTGTGGATGAGCATACACGTCCTTTCCTCATTACCTTTCTCGTTACAACTCCATCCTGTTTTCCATTAGCCTGCTATTTGCACTCAGACTTCATCTGAATTACTGATGTGTAGCCGATACAACTTCCAAGCGTGTGTTTGATGAGAAATGGATTTAAATGATGCTTTCTCTGTTTCTGTGGTGTATGAATTCTTCCTCTGAGAATTGAAGAAGTTTTACTGGGATATTTCATCCACTTCTTTGCCAGGACAAGATTGCCTATATCCCTTAATTCAGTAGGTTATGTAGAGTAGCAAATAAAGAATTTATCCACTACACTAAAAAAATATGGCTGAACAGTAATGAACGACACAGCCAGTTTCAGTTATGCCTAAATTTGACCAGCTAAGAATACAAAAAAACCCCTAGTAAAACACCATTTGTTGGCTATTTTAATGGGTCATGCTGCTTCAGATTTCTAATCCTTTACAGAAAAATCTCTTAAAATATGAAGAAATAGCACCAACACATTTCTTCTGACCGTCTCAACAAAAACAGGGTTCTGAGACTGTCAAGGGCTTAAGGTTAACACCTTCTGCACTGTATTGCTGTTTGTCTGTTTATCCAACACCTAGCCCTGAGACCAAAAAAATCCACTGCATAAATCTAAGTGACAATCTCAGTGATAATATATCCCCCACCACCTGACTAAGTCCAGGGAGGGGAATCAAGTTGTAGTACTGGCTGGCTGGCAGTCCTAAAACATCACAAAAAATTATCTGTGGATTCGTAGTGCATTTATCTAGGGGATGAACAATATCCATATGTTCACCAGATGACTATAGAGCTGGGTTGATTGAGTCAAAGTTCAAGGCAGCAACAAAGGATAACTTGTTTCTTCAGGACTGGCTTTGATTAGATTGCTCTTTACAAAGAATTTTATTTTTTTTTAATGAATATTCCAAAATATGTGGGAAGATCATTGTTCTTTGTTATCTTTTTTTTTATTTTTCAGATCTATTCTATTAAATGCAATTGTTTCATGGTCTATTTTAATTAAACATTTATTTCCATTACAGTGACTCACAGTTGGAATTATAGCATATGTAGCTCTCAATTCAGAAGCCAGAAAACTGAGAATTAATTCTGAATGTAAATGTCAGGGAATGTGTATGTTTACTGTGATAGTCCTACTGTATACATATAGGCCTACACATGCACACACAGGCATAAAGTAAAAAAATATTTTAGTTAATGCACACATACACACACATACCTGTGCATATATAAGTAGTGTGCATATATAGGTAGTGATATTTAGATGTATAAAGATGTGTGTGTGTGCGCACACATGCGTGCATAAAATTCCAATTTCTTGTTCTTCACCCATTAAGTTACTTAAATTTTGAAGGGAGGGGGCAGAAGGATTTTTTTGCTTTGTTTTGTTTTTCACATTTGAAATGAATGGCGTGGGAATGTTCTGCATCATAATATCCTTAAGCAAAATGTTAATACTATTTTATGTTCCAAAGTCTCTCTCTAAAGCACTGTAAATATTATCTGTAACAAAAACATTAGACACTTTCATGTTAGAGATAATTTTCCCTTGATTAATGCGTCCTATGTACTTCCTAGAAATAATAATGATCTCGACTCTGAACATATTTGTTTTATGTTAACGTAGATGGAAATAATGCAAATAAAAGTCTCCTTTACTCTTTTGTGCAGGCTACTTACACCTTGAGTTTAATGGAGCTACACCACACCTTGAATAGGCAAGGAAAGACAAGAGATAGGCAGGGAATGGGTCCAAAATGTTTGCTGTTGCTCTGTTGCAGTATTATGGACTGAGAAACAACTTTTCCCACAGAGGTGGAAGGATGCACCACAAAACCCTGTGTTTCCATGGATCAAATGGCTTCTGAGGGCTGCACCTGGAGTGACTCGCTGAAGGAAAAATCTTTCCAAAAGACAGTAATAAACTTGCATAAACTGGAAGAAAGGCTTGCTGTAACGTAAATGTACACATTGGTAAGTTTGCTTAATCATTACCAAAGGTTTAATTAAATCATTGTTTTTCTTTGGAGTAGAATCATTTAATTGGTTAAAATAATGTTTATTTAATTAAAAATGAAATTATAACCCATTATTGAATGCAAATAATCTAAAAAGCTGGCTAGATAGGGGGTGAGAAAGCTGTCTAAGTTTGAGAAAGCCACTTTGGTGACACTCACAAAATACTCAAATGCTGTTGTAAGGTCACAGCATGTTGCTAGGTAAGTGTCTAGATGTCTGAGTGATTAAGGGATCAAAGTATTTGCCATTTGCAATGTTCTATTTATGTATCTCTCTTGATATGAGAGGGACATATTTTAATTCAGTGGAGCCACAATTATCACAACAAGGCATGTTTTTCTAATGTTACAACAGCAAAACCCCCACACAACAGTGTACAACAAAAGCATCACCATCGAAGTGACATAAAAATCATTATTTCTTGGAACATGGGAAATATAGCCAGATATTAGGATATTTCTGGTTTTATTTTTTAACTGTGAAAATGGTAAAATTCTGTAGCAGGCTGCCCAGAGAGGAATTGGGATCTCTGTCTTTGGAGGTGTTTGTCAACCTGCTCTGATTAGACCTGCTTTGAGCAGGGAGCTGGACGAGGTGACCTCTGGAGCCCCCTTCCAACCTGAGCTAGTCTGTGATTCTGTCACTGCATGATCCTTGATGAACCATCAGAAGGTTTTAAACCCAAACTAAAATACTGTATTCATAATCTCACCTCTCCTGTGTTGTTCAGGTTGTTGATTTACAGTGGAGGTTTTAATATTTTTATTCACAACAGTGCCATAGTCTTTGTTGCCTTCTCTAGCTAGCTGCACCCCCCTGTTGTGTTTAGATATCAGCACATTAGACGCATGCATCACTTTTGTGCTCTGGGGACTCAGTAGACTCCTGGTTTTAAGCCTATTCATCAGTAAAGGGTTTGTCAGCTATTACTTCATGAACATAAGACCCAGCATTGATCATTCCTGAAATATGCTGACTTTGTTGTAAATAAATAGTTCTGTCTGCCACAGGACATGTCAGATTTTCTACAATTCTTTATATACATTGCAGACAGTATTTGAATACCAACAGTTACTTGAAGTAATACTAATTAATCTTTCAAGGTATTTTCTAAATGGGGAAAGTAAACAATAAGAATACTGTTCAGAGTCCCTGTGAAAGGCGGGGAGGGAGGCGGGGGAGGGAATAAAATAAATGAAGTTGAAGAATTTGGAGAAGAAATTTCCTTGGTCTTATGTAGAAGAGCACAGACACTGAAGCAAAATATCGCTCCCAATAATTCTCAGTATGATCTGTCAGAAACAAATACAGCCATGTATGTATGATACATATGCGTATAAACACACACACACACACACAAATGGATGGGTAAACAGTGAGCTTTATTGCCATTAACTGTCTTTCTGGGATTATTAGGAGTATGTAGATGACCAAATATCCAAAAAAATCATTAATAAGATTCCCTAGCAGTCCTTTTTCTTTTGTTCTCCTGCAGTTTTTAATTCACTTCTCAGAAAATAAGATCCACAATCTTAAGTATGCTGGATCTTTTCAAGTCTATCAGATTTGAAATAGCATTTCACTACAAGATGAAAAAAAAAATCATTGTGAGGAAAAAATATCATCAGGACAGTAAAGGAAACTATGAGGGGGGGGGGGGGGGGGGGG
>JAVJGI010000062.1:3661736-3700636 GCA_035590275.1 Ibycter americanus
CCCCCCCCCCCCCCCCCCCCCCAGCCAGCAAAAAGCTATTTTGGAGACAATTCCTACTATTGACAAAATGCCCAGGCAATGAGATGCATATGATACTTATCTGTCATCCTAACATATATTGCCCATTGAGTTTCTTTGATCTAATTACACGTTTTGTCACATCAAATGCTTTGGGTGTTGGGATTTTTGCCGCATAAAGAAGCAGAAGTCTAACTTTCCAACAGAAACTTCCATGTAATATATTTATTATGTTACACCAGACTCCTAACCTTTTTATTTTTGGAATCCAACGGCGTGTACAAAAAATATCAGCTGAATGATAATGGAAAAATTAAAATTATGGCAACGAATTAACCAGTATTGGCATATATATACAGAAAAATATTGAATGATATCTTTTAACATATTCAAAATAAAGTATTTATTAAGTCAATTAAAATTTGACTAAGAGCTAGTCTTCAGTTTTGTTGAAGGTATATAAAATGTATGAAAAAAACTTGACATCCAAAATATTTTTATATCTTTTGATCTTCTGCCACTCCAAGCAAAATGTTTCTGAAAATTTCAGAAAGATGAGAAGCGACCTAAATTTTGTGTATTTATACAAACACACGCAAAACAATGAACTCATGCCAGCATGAATAACTATGGTTAATGTTTTTGAAGCTGACATCATATGACTACTACACATTTGCTTTATCAGTAGTGATGAAATTTTAAAAAAGTAAATATTTCAAAAGAATTTTTATCCTAACTGTGATTTTATTTTCTGTTGTGTTACAATAACCTATACAAGGCAGACTGATTTCAAATCAAAGAAAACAAAATATGATTTGAAAACTGTTGAAACAAGTATTGCCTTTAACCAGATTATTTTCTTTTTTCTGCCATCTGTTTGTAACATCGTATTTTTTTAGGAACTAGTCACCATAGTCTTCCCTTATAGTCAGTGAATCATGTCATCTGGATGAGTAAGACATCTTTCCACCTATTGCTTTAGGGAAACATTTTCAGGAATGTCAGTTTAAGCCTAGGCCTGAAGTGGGTATCACCTTACCTAATAGGAGGACTGCAGTATAGATTTATATGTCCTAGGTCCTCCTTACAGCTGATGGAGAGAAGTAAACAGATTCAGCATACTTCAGCATAGGAAATAAATTGCCATGTCCTTAGCTGAAGCTTTTCTAAAGACTGGCAAGTAGAAGCTTCAAAACCCAACCACTTGCATTGTAATTCTAATAAAAGAAATATTTGAAGCAAGTGCAAGACTAGAGTGCAAAACCATTTTGCAATAATATGTCCTTTCTTTCCTTGCATTCTGCTTAATTAATATGAATGATGTGTTTGACAACGGCTTGAAATGATGTTCCCACAATCTACTCGCATTTCTTAAGTTAAACCTACAAGTCTACTTAGCTTCAGTATGTGTTTTATAATTGAAACATACTTTTGCTATTTTTGTTATTGTTACAGTCATATTTATGAGTATATATTAATTATTATAAGATTATAGAAGTTTGAGAGAGAATTCTGTCAATCTGATGGTCTAACACTAAGGCAATATTTTTTTTTACATGTTCTGTACCTACCGATTAAATTCTGTAGTTCAAAAAGAAAAATCCATATACATATTTTATTTTATTTTTCCAGTTTTCAGTTCTTAATGACCTCAGGACAGGGTATTTTGAGGGGATTAATGATCTACTAGGAGATGTTCATTGCCCAAGGTATAAAGTTTTAGGCTAGTCATTAATACCGGGGAAATATTTTGTACTTCGATCATTGCTGTCAAGTTTCTTAATGTATTAAGACTTTAAATAAGCTCTGAAGGACTGTGATAAAGCAAATTTCAAACCTGATGCACCTGGCAAGATTCACATTAAAACAACCTCTCAGGAAAAAAAAAATCTCCTTTAGAATATATCTTTCTAGCCCCTTATCTAATTTTTTTTTTCTTTTCCATCTGACCTACTTTTCTCCTGCACTTGCCCTCTAAAGTCCTTCAGTAATCAGTCTGTACATCTATCTAAAGCCCATGAGCAAAGTTTTTGGCCTTCGGATGAAAAACTTTAAATAGCAGTACTGTCACATAGCCCACTGAAAGACAGATAGGCATTCACGTGAACTGAACAAGTCTCTCTCTCTCTCTCTCTCTCTAGATATATGTATACACAGACACACGTTGGTGTACATAAATGCATGAAAATACACAAGCACACACTTTTTGCTGAGACTGCTGACACATCATAAAATACTCAGACTAGGACTTCATTAAGGGAAAAGAACATAAAATGTTACTTTGTAGCTCTGATTTGCATTAATCCACTTGTGATAACTTCACAAGAAAATGTAAATTGGATAAAAAATTGTTTTTTCACTAAGGTTTTCTTGTCATCCTAAGTAAAATAAATGAAGTATAATAAGAATTTCCCATTTAATTTCCTCCTCACTTTGAAAGAATCCAAACATGGTGACTTGAGTCTTTTTTAACCTGTGATTTGATTTCAAATTTTTTGTCCACATAACATCAAGCTTCATGTTTCTATCTGCTTAGTCTATTTGTTTTTTAAAGGCCAGGGTCAGATTTTTACACATGCAGTTGTGAAAGCACCTTTTTTGGATGGAATACACTACAACACGAGACAGTACCTGCGTTGTCATCCTCAATATTGAATTCCTGCAGTAGAAAGTGAGCCTACCTTTCCTTTACCGCTAGGACTCCAACAAAGCCCAGCTGGTGGACAAGCCTCTGACTCACATCAGCCCTGGGCTGCCCTGATACAGCCTCCTCCTTCTCCAGTTTATAGTCTGACCTGGCGCCTTTCGACACACCAGCCTCACCTCTTCTTAAAGCAGGAAGACAGTATGACATCCTAGTTTAATAGTTTGCTACAGTCTAAGGCAGTGGAAGTCTGAATAGAAATCTGAGATAATCACAGCAAGTCAAGTTAATTAAAGTAATAGCCCATGTATCACTTAGCACGTCTTAGCCTAAAGGCTGAGAAAATGTTAATATTCACCCATAAGGTTTTTGCTGGAAGCTTAGACTTTGCCTAAGCTTACAAGTCTAACATTAGGAATTCCAGAAAAAACAGGGAAAAAAAAGAAGCCTACAGCTGCCTATAAAGCCTAGGCCCCTATCCAGACATTTAGGGTGAAATATGATTTATCTAATTTTCAGAAAGATACTTATACAATAGAGGTATGTTATCCAAACTAACTAGTAGTATCTAAAGAAGAAAACCAAAAGTCTTGAGAGTAATTTACCACCAGTTAGACTTTTAAAATAGGTGGGATGAATAACCCACTATAAGTGTTCATCTTTGTTGACTGAACACTATAATAGACTAGATATCTAGGACAATTTCAAATTGGAAGGAAACCATTTTTTCTTTTGCCTAAAGTGTGAAGATAATTGCCTTCTTTCTGGGTGAAACTAATGTTCCCAGTTTCCAAAGCAAATTAAGAGAATTCAGAAAACTATGTGCTTATCATGGAATAAGAATGATGATTGCAAACTAAACAGAAATTTAGGTAAATTTCCTAGTCTTTTTGGTCACAAACAGATTTCAGAAACTGTATTTTTTTCTTCTTTATATGGAATTTGATAACCAGATATTATTTACAAAGTGGATTGGTACAGCCTATTTATATGCCAGATAGAGAGCTAATTTCAATACAGTCTTTTTCATATTCAGTACTGTGGCTTCTCTGATATTTAGAGGTTTGGGTTTGTTTTTTTGTTTTTTTTTAAACCACTATATAGTGGTTAAATGGGTAGTTTGATTTAAGCTGTGAGGCACCTCACTGGGCAGCATACAGAAACACTGACTCAATTTACCAACATATGAAAATGGTGAGTCAACCTATTCCATAGGGAATCCAGAAAAGGCAAATACTTCCCAATATAACACTGAACGCTGTCTTATCTGATGCTTCACCAGAAAATCTTGCACCTGTCTTCTAAGATGGTCATTTCAGTGAACAGTGTCCTGTGTTACACAGGTGTTTTGCTGTTGTTTCTGTGTGCATGAGTTATTCATGTTTAATTCTAACTACACTGGACGTTAACGTAGCACATGTATCTGATGCCTGCCAGTCACCGTCAGAAAACAGGATGATCAAGTAACATTAACGGAAGAAACAGGAGAAGTGAATGAACCCAATATCCCTCACTTTTTGATCCAGTTTTAAATATTCTCAGCTGTATGAATTTGAGGAAAATATGCAACTTGGACCAGAATTTGCTTTTGCTGCCAGAGTCCCTGCTTAGTGGTTGTGGTGGTAGTGATGATGATAGCAGGCCCAGAAGCAATGTTTTGAATATGTATACCCCTTACTCATCACAAATCAAAGAAAGGTCTGTGTGCTGTTAGTGAAAGATATGCAGTTGATTTAGCTGCTTGCAAGACTATTTGTTTTTCTGAAGGCATTCCTTGCTTTGATCAATAAGTTATCATAAATAAAAAACATAGCAATTGCATAAAAGACTCTTTTTCTTGGGAAGGAATAACATATCCTAAAAGATTGGCAAACTCCTAATCTCTGCAACGTGGTATGGCTCCAGATCAAGGGCAATCCTTCCTGCTATTTCCTGGTGTATAGATAGCGCTGTTGGATGATTTGTGAGATGTTTTGTCTTCTAGGAACAGCCTGCATGGTAAAGATTTGGGTTTTTCTTTTTTTTTCCCCAACTAAGTGTAATCTCTTGCTTCAGCATAATAATGACAGTTCCAGTGTTCAAAGTCAATTATTAAATATTGGATAAATAAAATGTTACATTCAAGGCAGAAAAAAGTTATATTTTTTTCCTAATTTATTTAAAAAAAATTAAAGGCTTTGCCCAAGAACAGTTAAAATAAATGGCAACAGTTCAGATTGCTAAAGTGTTTGGAATTGTACAAGATGGGAAGTAGAGAAGACCTCTCTCCTTGCTAGTGCCCTAAGTGAAACACAGACAGACAAGAAACTGCCTCCCATATCTTGGAATTATGCGGTAGATTTTTCCACCATTGTCCATACTCTTTCTCCTTTACTAGAAAAAAACAGATTTTATCTCATGGATTATAATTCTTCTGTGCATACAGAACACCTGACCTCAGTGCAGCAACTTGAAGAATGTAAAATTGTGTTAAGTATTTTAGTTTGTAGGGCTGTATTGGTGGAGCTGATGTAAGAGACTGGGTATTTTTTAACAGTTATATGTGATAAAGTGTCTCAGAGCAGCATGTCCCATGGCCACCCTACAGAAAAAAAACCCACTTGGACTTTCCTGACTCCCAGCCACAATTAGGACGTTCACTTCCTAGGAGTGTTGCTTCCTCTCTGCACCCTGCCAGGATCTCTTGCATCCTCTTGGAGTCAGGCAAATAAATCTGAACCTGTAGTCATTAGGGAAGAAGGGTCTTAAGGTGCTGAAAAGGAGAGTTCAAACAAGAATTAGATCTTGCTCACTGAATTGCAATTTGCATTGTTTGACATTTAAGAAATCGTTTAAGGACTTCCCCCACATTTTATAGAATGAGGAAAACACTAATTACAATGCATATAGCTATGGTTTGGTTTGGTTTGCAGCAGGACAGGACTTACATAAGCAAAAAGAAAGTAAATTGGAAGAATAATTCACGGTTTACATAGCAACAGCCTTAGTCTCCAATTGTCCTTGTCCTACCAAGTAGTACAAGTTCTGCAGGAGGTGATCCACTATGCAGAGCAAAAATGTAATTTCATCCTTCAAGACAGTTCCCTGCAAATAGCTAAACTTTCCACAATTATCAAACCACACCGCCTGTACACAGGAAAGAGACAAAAATAATTGTCTGCCATACCACAGGGAACACTGTGCTTCATCCTTCAGATGCAAGAATTGCCATTACATAAGATATATATAACATCTAGAAAGTGTTATAGAATAGTTTAATTCTATTTATGAATTGTTTTGTCATAGATCATACAGACATCCTGTGGGGGTAATAAATCTTTCCATTTATTTCCTGCATTTATTTCCAAATATGGACAGTAGGTGAGATAAATTTGTTAATCAAGGGTTATTTCAACAACCATTGGCATTAGGCTTTCCAGGTACAGTGAACCAATGGCACCTCGGTCTTAGGTTACTTTCATCTGAAGCAAATGAACAAAGAAGAAAGAAATGTAATATTTATTTATAAGTGAGATGAGGTGATGTATCTTTCAACGTGAAATAGAGAATATTCTGGATATTTTGGGACTAAATTACACTGCTGCTGCCGTTGTTTGATAGGCATTGCCTTAGTCCACCAGTTTTAGTTATAACTCCACTGAGATTAATGATTACTCCCCCTTCATTTCATAATACCTGAAGATTGGAAACAACTTGTTTAAATATAATTAAATTCCTTCAACATATTCCGTTAGTAGTTAGCCTTTGCAAACCAACATAATCACACACTTGAAGAGACAAGCACCTTGATTAAAGGTGTTGATTGTTCTTGAATTGCCACTTGAGATATGTTAAAGAAAGGTACCTAAAACAGTCCTTAAATGTATGACTTTCTTACACAGAAATTTAAATTGCTGAGAAACGGATGACTAATTAGAATAGTAGGCTATTCAAATGATTCAAAAAAATTACAATAAATATGAACTTCTTATTCCTGAAGATAGTTTGGATATTGATTATTCCATTATATTCCAGAACATACAATTTTCAGAGTTTAATTAAAAGTCTGAATTCACATGGTTTGTTTAACTCTGTCAAGCAGAACAGCACACAAGTAGACTATGGTTCCCATAATCAGTTAGTTTAACCTGTTAACTTCTTGAAAATAATTGGGAAGCAGGAATATTTTAAAGCAACTCTGTCAGGACACCCATTTTTTAAAAATTGTGTCAAAAAATTTTTAAAATATTTTTCTTTGTAGAGAAGACAAATTTTCTACGTGTATGCTAAACTAAATGGAGCTTTCTATTTGCAGAAAATAATTAAGGAATTAAGAGTCAGGAAGTTATCTTCTGGGAAATTTTTTGAACAAACCAATCCATTCTGAAAGGAAATCCTAAACTTCCATGGTGGGTTGACCCTGGCTGGATGCCAGGTGCCCAAAGCCACCCTATCACTCCCCTCCTCAGCTGGACAGGGGAGGGAAAATAAAACAAAAGTCTTGTACGTCAAGATAAGGACAGGGAGAGATCATTCAGCAATTGCCATCACAGGCAAAACAGACTCAACTTGGGAAATTAGTCTAATTTATTATCAAATTAGAGTAGAATAATGACAAATAAAACCAAATCTTCAAACACCTTCCCCTCACCCCTCCCTTCTTCCTGGCCTCAACTTTACTCCCGAATTCTCTACCTCCTCCTTACCAGCAGTGCAGAGGGACAGGGAATGGGGTTTTGTCCATTCATCACACGTCGTTTCTGCTGCTCCTCACTCTCTGACCCTGCTCCAGTGTGGGGTCCCTCCCATGGGAGACAGTCCTCCATGAACATGCCCAGCGTGAGTCCTTCCCATGGGCTACAGTTCTTCACAAACTGCTCCAGCATGGGTCCCCCATGAGGTTACAAGTCCTGCCAGCAAACCTGCTCCAGCATTGGCTCTTCTCTCTCGACGGATCCACAGGTCCTGCCAGGAACCTGCTCCAGCATTGGTTTCCCATGGGGTCACAGCCTCATTTGAGCACATCCACCTGCTCTGGTATGGGGTCCTCCACGGCTGCAGGTGGATATCTGCTCCACCATTAACCTCCATGGGCTGCAGGGGCTCAGCCTGCCTCACCGTGGGCTTCAGCACGGGCTGCAGGGGAATCTCTGCTCAGGTGTCTGAGGCACCTCCTCCCCCTCCTTCCTCACTGGCCTTGGTGTCTGCAGAGTTGTTGCTTTCACATATTCTCACTCCTATCTCTGACTGCAATTGCTGCAACGCCATAACTTTTCCACCTTCTTAAATACATTATCTCAGAGGCACTACCACCGTCACTGATGTGAGTCCATCGGCCTTGGCCAGCGGCAGGTCCATCTTGGAGCTGGCTGGGATTGGTTCCATTGGACACAGGGGAAGGTTCTGGCCGCTTCTCACAGAAGCCACCCCTGCAGCTCCCTCTGTACCGAAACCTTGTCATGCAAACCCAATACAACTTCCAGCAATGGGACGTGGGGAGGAAAGAGAACTGGTATCTGCAACAGAATATCTGGTGAAGCAAAGGTCTAGAAACAGGCAGCTGAGCACATAAACAATGGTTGACAAAACAATTTAGAAAAACAACTATTTCAGCAAAACAGTAGAAGAAAAGCTGACTGCATATATTGAGGCTAATGAAGAGAAGCAGAAAGCAGAGACTGCTGCTAAACTTCAGGATTTGCCAGCGAAACACCAGATAGGTGACATGTGAAAGAACAGAGCTTTCAAAGGCACTAGCAGAAGCTGAAAGGACTCTGGAAGTTTGTGCTTTCTAACTCCTCCCAAGTGGCAAAGAATTCTCTTACTAACTTATCATTTCTAGTTTACGTTTTCTTCAAAAATACTTTTGCTTCTCAGATAGAGCTTACTATCTTGTTACAATTACCCTTGGCAAAGGGACAGTCACGCACTGTTTTCTTTACTCATAATGCACATACAAGAACGCTTACATCAGAAAAAAAAAAACCCAAGACGAAATTCACCTGATTTTTATTTCAAGCAGAATCAAAATGGGTATTAATCCTGCAAATATTTCAGATTTGCTTTTGCTGCTTTTTGTACCTTTTTAAATTAGGATAAGATAATTTCTTCAGTCTCAAAGTCCATATCTTTAGCTACTGTTTTGGAATACAAATAATAGAAGTCTTATGTTTCTCTCTTTACCTTACACATGAAAGTATACCTATGAAAATTCTAAGTACAGTCCTAATATGCGTTTAAAGAATAAAACACAATTGAGTGAAGCATGCCTGAAAATACAAGAAAAAAATATAATCACAATCTCATGGTCCCATTTGGAAAGTTCAAAATCTTTCTGTAAATCTTTTTCACTTAATTAATGAGATCATTATTAATTTCTTTATACCAATTGTAAAATGCTCAGTAAATGCAAAAGATCTGTAATTTATATCATTAAATCTTTTGGGTTTTAGAGCCTTTTAGCAACTAGACTCATTATCTGGCATATAGTATCAAATAAGGTGAAAAATAAGTTAAATGTTTGGATATTGAAGGAAGAAACATCCCTCCCATTTTACTTCGTATTATGTTGTTATTTTCTTGTTACTGGTTATTTGGTTTTATTTTGTTTTTCTTTGATTGAAGTCAGACTAATTAAATTAGAATAAATTATTTTTTAATTTGGAATATTTTTTCAGGAATTAAATTTTTTTATTGAGTTCTTTCTCGAAGGAATGAAATAGTCTTGCATGTTTTTGTGCATCAGTAATAAGAGTTAAAGCTTACTCCGATGATGGCTTAATGTAACTTGCTGGAGGAATAAGCATTTGATGAATGCAGTGATTTGATCGCACTTAATTTCAGTGAAGTAATCAAATTTTACCAATATCCTGTTCTCCTTCAAGCAACACTCACAATAATTTCCCACTTTTTCTTTGGACAACTATTTCCTCAGTTTTTCAACAAAGTAGTTGCAGTGGGAGATCTACCATCCATGGAGAAATTCAAAGTGATTCACTCAGCTGAATAGAAGCTATTATTTTACTCTTGATAATGACCTTGCTTAATTACAACTGAAAGTGCAACCTGACTTCACCGAGCAAGCTGGTGAAAAAGCAAAGTATCAGCTGTCTACCACGCCACCTGGTACCCTAAATCCTTCTAAGGCAGTTCTTTAATCTGGGGAATAGTGGAGAGTAAGTGTTTGCTGCTTTGGCTCCTAACCTCCTCCTATCCAGAAACAGCCAAGTGTGTCATTTCTTATAATACTGAATTTCCCTGTGGTACTTGGTGCGGCAAAACATCTAATGCTGCTGTCCTGCCTTCAAGAAATGACAAGGACAAATTAACATGCCCTTCCAGTCAAGCTGAACTCAGATAGCTGTTGCCAAGGAAATGTGCCCTCGTCGTTAGTACCTGCACATGCAGAGGAGGGATGAGGTTCAACACCACTTCCCACCTAGTCCGAAGCCATAGGAAGCTGATGGGGGAAATGGCGAATGCCAGCAGGCAAGACGGAGCTTTGTACATCCTTTACATTAAGCGTAAATAGCTCCACCTTGTGTTCTCAGCCACACCATTTGTAAGACTGTCCTACTGTAAATCATTTCTATACACTCTTTTTTTGTAGTAATTAAAACAACACTCTTTGCTGTGCCCCTGGGTTAACATACTTCGTTTTATTCACAACCTAGGCCATTTGCCTCCCTGCAGCACACTGCTATAGGATGTCTACCCAGCAGTGTTGAGGGAGCAAGTAGAGTACATTTCAAGGTGTATATCAATCCAGTTCAGGTTATTTCAAATGAAATAATGAGGTAAGTGTTATATGCTTGACTCCCATAGGGAAAACTCATATGAAGATAAAGAAGGATTCAGGAAAAGCAAAGCCTTGCCTCAGATTCCTTCATTTAGAAAAAGTGAGAGGATAAGGAACTGGGCATTATGGAAATGTCATAAAGAACAGAACCATGGCTACCATGTGAATATAAACCCCTGTTTTGAAGGTGGGTACTGGTATCATACCCTTCTCTCCAAGCTGACTGAAGTCACAAAGTCCAGTTATTAGCAGTGACAGTTCTCAAAATCAGAGGAAATTTTTAGAAAAGAACTCTAAAAGGACCTATCTTAGAATTCAAATATTACAGAAAAAGCCATGAGTCATCTAGACCAGTTCATGCAAAGAAGGATAAGAATAGAGCAAGTATATATATTACGGTACTATCCTCCCAGCTTCTGACAGTTTTCCATTTAGAGGGCTTCCTATGCATGTTATGGTTCATCTATTTAGTAATATGGAAATAACAGATCTTCCAAATATTCCAAATAATTTACAGATCTTCCTGTGGCAATGAACTCCATCTCTTTGTTTTGGACTTGGCTTTCACTGGTTTAGTTTAATGGCCACTTGCTCTTTTAATGGAAAAGGCAGCAAGCAGTCACTCCCTATCGTCCTCCCTCATGCCACCGGTGACTTCTATGGAATCCCTAGTGGCCTCTTTCCCAAGCTGAAAAGTCCCAGCCTATTTAATCAACCACCATAAAGAAGGTGTCATTAAGGACCTTCGATCATCTTTGTTCATCATGAATTTATACAGCTGCATAGTAATCTTTTCTGTTTTGTTCTCTGTTCCTTTCCTAACAATTTGTAACATTTGATTTGATTTTTGAATGCTGCCAAGCACTGAGCTATTTTCATGCAGTCATTTGTCATGACTCCACACACTATGTGTTTGTCAGCATAAAGTTTGCTATTTTATATAAGAAAATAGGACTGTTTCTCCCCACACCTATAACTTTACATATATTTATACTGAATTCCATCTGCTATTTCATTGCCAAGTCATTCAGTCTAAGGTCCTTTTGAAATTTTTCACAGGTGTCTCTCAAACTTAACACCTTGAGAAACCATGTTTAATCAGATTTAATTTGGGTAAAATTAGACAAGTTTTCATGGGAACTTTTAAGAAATGGAGTTTAGAGCTGAATGGACACTGAAGATAGTAAGGAAGCCAAGAACCAAATACACATGGGATCTCTTGTGGTCATAAGCCGCAGAAACCAGTGCAAAAGACAGTCTTGGGAACTGAGAAGATACAGCTTGTCCCTTTTGTCCGATTCACTCTGTGTTCCAAGAAACTGGAATCTTCAGTTACCAAATGTTTAACTGGTGCTTTGTATCCTGTGAATGACTTGTTGGATTCTAGTCTGAATATTGGACAAGACCTTAGCGACAACACTGCAATGGACTCATATATTTTGTCTCAGGAAGACCAAGAAACTCAGTCCTTTGGTTAGCAAGAAGCAAAAAGGATATATCCACCTTGAGCACAAGAGCCATTCTAAGAAAAAGCAAAAAAATAGATGGTAATAATTTGCTCTAGACTATATGTATTCTGAGTATTACTCAAATTCTTTGAGAGGTTTCATCTGAGCTATTTTGGGGTAAAATACTGTCCTATGATAATATATCCTATGAATAGAATTCCATGACTAGAAGTATTGGAAGAGTTTATTCTGGATTATTCAATATAATCTATGATTTTTGCAGTACTGAACTGTTTTATTTTTCTGCTTTCAATCTGTGAATAGTCTTTGTAGCCCTGGTCCGTTGTAGCAGGATAATGATAGTTATAGAATAATTTACTTTATGATGAACCAGTATATTCCCTGTTGTTTCTTTTTGAAGAATAAGACATCTAACGAAGTAATTAAACAGATGTTTATTGACATGAGTATTACCACTTTGGAGAAATGTAAATAATGAGGTTTAACTCAGGAGAGGATTCACTAATAGTAATAGACAGAGATTAAGTTACATATCTAGATCAATAAGGCCCTAGAAGCCTTACAAGCATATATTTCATTGTACTTCCATAGTCTGCATTTATGTAGTGAAAAGATTTCTGTGCTAAAGTAACACTGTCACTTCACTGCCTTGGAAAAATGATGGAAAAAACCCATAACCAACATCAAGAAAAGATTTCTTCCCAAGCAGCATAGAGAGAATTACCTGTCACATATGACTCACCATTTCCTACATCTTTTCAAACAGTCCCTCCTTGTTATTGAGTAATTGGAAGAACGATAGTGGGCATACAAAATATTCTGAGAAAGATAATGAAAACACTGGATTCTGATTGTTCCATTAAAAATGTAGCAATTCATCATTTAACATCATTAGTGGCTGATAACTGGGACTGTGTCTATGATACCTATTTGAGGTTTTATTGTGTTTTAGTCAACATAAAGCATAGGTTAACTGTAATAGCTATCTGTATTAAAATTTAGATACTGCTTGTTGAAAATGGATAGTAATTTGGTGATTATTCATACTTTTAAACATTCTGCATTACATTAATTTATTATGCAAAATTAAATTAGAGTGCATGGAGCATATGGATTTGGGTTTTTTTTTATTTATTTGTGGCAGTGATGAATGGCAGATAATTAATAACACTGAAGTTTAATAATTAAAATGACTTTTATTATTCTGTTTACTAGTTTCTTCTTTCTGCAGTCTCTTGTAATTTAGCCACATGATTAGCAACAAATTTTGCACAGCAGCACCTTCTAATAGAACGCAGCATGGACAATTTTCCATGCAGATTCAATCTCCGTCTATATTCCACTAATCCCTTGATTGTTCCTGGGGAAAATAATCGGATCCCTGTTGTGTTCCTGATGTACTGAGCATTCATAAAGATAATAGCAAGATTCAGTACATCCAGAGACTCAGGATATGCATCTGCTCTTTGGCCTAACTGACAAGGGCCTCACAAGGAGCCTGGTTGATCATTCGCTGGAGCTTTGTCATGACTGATACAGCTTCATTTGCAGACTGTATCTACTTGCAGTGGAAATACAGTGCTGTGGCAAGTTAACCTCGCCTGGCTGCCAGGTGCCAGCCAAGCCAGGTGGCACTTGCTCCCCACCATCAGCAGGCCAGTGGGAGGAAATAAGATGAACAATCTTGTGGGCTGAGATAAGGACAGGGAGATTGCTCAGCAACTACCATCCCCCGCAAAACAGCCTTGACTTGGGGAAGATTAATTTATTGCCAATTAATAACAAAGGAAGATAGTGAGAAATAAAAAACTAAAAATACTTCCACCCCCGCCTCCACTTCTTCCCAGGCTCACTTTCACTCTTAACTCTTCCACCTGCTCCCCCACAAGTGGTGCAGGGGGATGGGAATGGGGATTCAGGACAGTTCATAATGCTTAGTCTTTGCTGCTCCTTCCTCCTCACACTTATCCCCTGCTTCAGTGTGGGTCCTTCCCACAGGCTGCAGTTCGTCAAGCACTGCTCCATCATGGGTCCTCTTCACAGGGTACAGTCCTTCAGGAATGGACTGCTCCAGTGTGGGCTCTCCAAGGGCTGCAGCTCTCTTCAGGTCACATCCACCTACTCCAGCGTGGGGTCCTCCATTGCTGTGGTGTGAATATCTGTTCCAACATGGCCCTCCATGGTCTGCAGGGTGACAATTTACTTCACTGTGGCCTTCTCCATGGGCTGCAGGAGAATCTCTGCTCTGGCTCCTGGAGGACCTCCTCCCCCTCGTCTTCTCTGACCTTGGTGTCTGCAGGGCACTTTCACTCATATGTTCTCACTCGTCTCAAAGAGCTGTTGTGTAGTGTTTATACCTTTTCTTACGTATGTCATCACAGAGATGCCAATGGTATCACTGATTGTCTCAGCTTTGGGCAGTGTCGGGTCCCTTTTGGAGCTGTCTGGAGCTGGCTCTGTTCAACATGGGGGCAGCTTCTGGCTTCTTCTCCCAGAGCCCACCCCTGCAGCCCCACTGCTACAAAAATCTTGCCATCTAAACCCAATGCAGGCATTCAACTAGTCAGCCAGCCCAGAGACTTTCCAGCTGAGAAGACATGAATGCCTTTTCACAGGCTGCTCACTTGTCAGTCACTGGGACCCAGCTGACCTCTGAGCAAATGCAGCTTAATAAAGCGCCTAAGCAACGCCAAGTTCTTTATGAATTCATAATAATACACAACACTGGTATGGAAGCTCTACCCAAGTTTAGACTTTCGTGCAGCTGAAGTTTGTTATCTATAGCTGTTGTCACAGAAAACAAGGGCTCAACTAGGCATCTTCCATCTGCTTTGGTTGCCAAGTCAAACCATATTATAGGGATTTATCTGCTCATCTGGGAATAGCTACAGGCAGAAGTTCACAGCAAGGTGCGTGTTTCTTGGTCTTGCTCACGGAGATGAGCATAGGCTTAAATTTAAACATATACTTTCAGATGCTTCTGAACTGGATTTTACAGAGTAATAATTTCAGATTGTATTGACCTAAAAATATGGAGTCCCTGTAAATCAGTTTCATTTATGTTAAGCTTCCTTTTTACTGTACAATCTACATGGGGAAGGGATTTAAAGAACTTGTAAATTATATTTGTACATGTTTAAAGGTCTTTTACATTGCCGGCCTGATAGAAAGAGACTTTAGTGTAAACAAGATTCTGCTTTGCTGTATTTTACATCTTATGTAGGAAAATAGCTACAGGGTAGGTTTTGAAAAGCTTTTAGGGATGGATTCTTTTCTGTTCTTTCTGTCTGATGGTAGAACTCCCATTGACATCAATGAAAAACAGATTAGGCCAGTGCAGTAGAGTTTTGAAAATGCTACAATATGCTGTTTTGCATTTAATTACACAAATGAGTCCCTTAAAATTCTTAAATCTGGAATGCTAGTTTCCCTTAAGGGAAAAGGAAAAAAGACTATTAGATGCTTTCTGTAGTCAGAGGACAGCAGAAACATGGATCAAGTGAAGAATTAAAAAAATAGTTATTGAGTTGTTAGGAAGGCAAAATTCTTATTGGTATCAGCAAGCTTTTCTGCCTGAGGATAAGATGGACACCTGTAGTCTGATTCAAGGCCACTTAAAATCATTACAGGTATATCAGTAGTTGCAGTTTACAGGTATTTCAGTAGTTGCAGTAGGTGTTAACGAGGCCAACTGTGAATCTAAACTTCATACATCTGACTCTTACCTCCTGGAATGACCATTTGTATTTAGTATTTTGGGAGGTATGAAGGTTAAGTAATTTGGCTCCTGATCTTAAACATCAGCCAAACCTTACACAGCTGTCTCTTGCCACATGCCCACTCTGAGTGTATAATTACGAGTAGATTTAATGTTTCTTTTGCAATGCAGCACCACAGTCTCTCATATGCCATAACCAGTCCCGTGTTGTCAATAATTCAAAGGAGTTCACAGAAAGATTGAAAGATTTAAGCACTACATTTTAAATAGTTTACCTTTGTGCCCCTTTGCTTCTCTGTCCCTGGAGCCTCTACACACAGGGTTCCCATCAGCCAGCATCTCCCCTGCATTAGCGGTAAAGCTAATTCTGCTGTGGGTAACCTCACATACCAGACACATCCCTTGATACATGATGATATTTCATTGTCTTCTTCACCAAAAAGAAATCATTCTGACATTAGCCTTTTTTTCTGATCTGTCCATAGCATAAAAAGAACAATATCTCTAAGGAAAAGCTCTGTACCTGCCATGAGGCACTACACTCTCAGTGTTTCACTTCAGTCATCTGAAACTATTATTAATTTGAAACATAAAATCTATTTTAATTTTCCATCCTCAAAAATTAGCAGTTTCCTCTTTCTCTTTCAAGCATTGCAAATATTACAGAAATAAAAAAGATTGATGTATTACAGATTTACATGATTCTGCTAAAGATATTTTACATATATCTCCTTGTTAAATTAAAAGTAAATTGCAGTGTTGAAATACAGGATTTTCTTTTACAGTATAATTAAACCCAGATATCAAATATTTGTAGGGAGGATATTAGAAACACAAGTAGAAATTGAAATGTGTACCATTCCCTATGAAGAGAAATGTCTTACCAAAATGTGCTTTGCATACCATCTGCATTTTAAATAACTGTAAATAAAGCAATCATCTTCTCTTCTAGAATATTAGGTATTGTCCTGATGTATGGTAAAAATAAATGGAAAATTCCACCTGAAAACACAATAAAGGCAAATTACAAATAACTGTACCTTTTCCAAAGAAAGGTGAAATGATAATATATTTCTGTACTGTGAAAAGTTTTTTGTGTATCAAGATGTTAAATCACAATGATTTCAAAAATCATTCAGGAAATTAAAAAAAAATATTTTTACTGACTTTTGAAGTACACAAGCAACGTGTGACAGTGTCCTAGTTTCAGCTGGGATGGAGTTAATTATCTTAGGAGCTAGTATGGTACCGTGGTTTGGCTTTGATGTGAGAGCAATGTTGATAACGCACTGATGTTTTTAGTTGCTGCTAGGTAATGTTTATACTAACTCATGGACTTTTCAGTTCCTCAGGCCTTGCTAGCAAAAAGGTTGGAGGGGCACAAGGATTTGGGAGGGGACACAGCCAGGACAGCTGACCTGAACTAGCCACAGAGGTATTCCATACCATGGGATGTCATGCTCGGTATATAAACTGTGGGAGTGTTGGCCAGGGTGGGCAGGTCATGGCTTGGGGTCTGGCTGGGCATCAGTCAGTGAGTGGTGGTGAGCTGCTGCACTGTGCGCCACGTTCCTTTCCTTCTGGATTTTATTCTTTCCCTTCCCCTTTTCATTATAACTGTTATTGTCATCATTGTTATTATTGTTCTTTCGGTTTTATTCTATCTCAATTATTAAATTGTTCTTATCTCAAGCCTTGAGTTTTACATTCCTTTCCAACTCTCCTCCCCATCCCTATGGGTGATGGGGGAGCAAGCAAGCGGCTGCGTGGTACTTAATTACCAGCTGGGGTTAAACCACGACAGAGAGTAATTAAAAATATACCTTTAAATTTGCCTTTTTTTTTCTTTTCTGTATGTATGTATCTTACATGGAGGGGGGTACCTAAAATCTGAAGTTTAAAATGTCTTGTTACATATCTTCAGAAAAACCTTCCTTGATTTAGAAAGACCTATGTCAGCCTCATTTCAAAACTGTGTGAAAAAGCAGCATATGAAATGTATACTTGGAGAAACATTGTTAATGTCAGCATTTTGGTTTTCTTACAAACAGCAGCTCAGTAATAGCAGTAATATCATGTAGGTGTTGGAGGGTTTTTGTGAACAACTTTTTGTAATATTGAATTTTCATGAAAACTCTGACATTAGCAAGTAAAAGGTGACTTTGCTTGCTATCTCTTGCATAAACTAGAATATCAATTATCTCCACCTTGCTTAGTTGTGGATTCACTGAAAGTATACATTACATTAAGTTTTGTTCACAAGATTTGTTTCTTAATGCAACTCCTTCCCCCAGCACTGAGGTTTTTAGTATATTAAAATAACATCAGTAGAAAGAACAGAAGTCCTGGTGCACTTCAAAAACAAAATGCTGAATTTAAAATCTTGATGATTAGTTCAAATAAAACACATATGTTGTTTTAAGACTTTCAAGTACACATTAAAAATCACAAATCTCACAATACTTAGCAGTCTGCTGCAAGGAATTTTCTGGTGTTCTAATTCAGCATCATGAACCCAAATAGTGCTGCTATAATCAATCTATATCAAGGTGAGCTGAAACATATGGTACATAGAGAAAATATTGAAAATAATGAACGATAAATGCTTTGTCCAAAAATTATGAATGTACGTAATACTGCAGTAAATGGAAGCTCTGAGTGAAAAACCTTAGATCAGAATATAGCCATACATCCTCCATAAACATGGTTCAGTAGTACACTGAATGCCTCAATATATACCCTGTAATGGCCATTCATTCTGCATATTTTCTAAAAAAAAAACAATCCAGTTTACCATTGAAAACCAAGTCTTCATCTCCTCTTAAACCATTTTACCAGTTCAAAAATACAAAGGCTAAAACTTTCTCTTAGGTAACAGTTGTGGACTCTTGTGGTTCAGAAAACGGCACAGTGCTGGCTGGCTCACATGAGTATATGTGTAGTTGTCTGGACTTACATCTTGAAAAGAAGAAAAGCAAGAATATATTGTGATTCTGGCTGAGCAGTATTTCCACAAAGAGTGGCACAGGTTGGATTTTGTCCATGTACATTGATGAGTATTTTCTAGCCTTTGATAGACATTCAGGAAACAACATCCTGGTGTAACATACCCCACATGCTAATGGTGATGCTTTACTCTGGAGTCATATTTTTGTCTTACTTCTTTCAAAAGGAAATTACTTTTTTTTTTTTTTAATCAAACAATCAAAACAAAACTTTCAAAAAAAATTCCACTGTATATTTTGAACTGAAATGAGGTACATTCTCAGAGATTAAAAATCAAAGAATGCATATTTGTTTTCAAGTTAACATCTATAAAACTCTGTAAAACATCTGATAAAGTTACCAGTAAATAAACTTTTTCTTTTAAAGCCTGTTAGCCAATAGGCAGGTGCTAACATGAATGTTAGATATTTTTAAGTCTTAACCTTTTCTGATAATAGTATTTTTTTGCATTTGACACTTACCTATATTGAACACAAACTCATAATCTAAGTGATTTTCCTTTTAAAGAGGAATGATGACTCTGAAATGTATGCCATTGGAAGTGACAGCAACCTTTCACAAGCCTGGAGCAGGATTTCTTGGGATACATCATTCATCCCAAAAAGTCAAATTACTTCCATCATCAGTTGATTTTTGTGTGTCTCTAATTAACATGTGCACAGGTATTTATCAATTAATAATTATTACTACAACTGTCCCTGAAATGTGTCAAAAGTAGTGGGGTTTGGGGTTTTTTTGGTTTTGGTTTTTTGTTGGTTTGTTGTTGGGGTTTTTTTGGCAAAGAATGTCAGTACTTATAACTATACAGATTGTCTTCTGGCAGTAATAAGGAAAAAGCACCTTAAATAGCAGATCTGTGTTGGGAACTACATAGGATGCATACTTATGAATAGGAGTTTATTGATATGTTAAAACACTGCTCTGAATTAAGGGAGTATGAATGCATTAGGAACTTGGCAAATAGAGTGCATAGCTATTACACACTACTTTGACAAGATTCTGAAAAAAGAATTAAGCAATAATTTTATCATGTAATGACATGAATTAGGTTATAAAATATATCAATATTAATAAATAATAAAGCATTTGGATGATATATGAGAGTGATAACATTGAGATCTGAGAGATGGCCTGAGATACCTTACCATAAGGCCACATGCACCAAATATTTTTTTTCATGTGAGAAATGGGTAATTTGCTGCTGAAATACACATTGTTTTGTCATTAGATAGTCCCAGAACACCCATAAGGAAAAGGTATGTTGCTTCCTCCTTCTGAAAAGAAGCACTAGGAAAAGAAAAAAGAAGCAAACAGAAATGTAAATTATGATATCTTAGTAGAGGAAAATGGGAATTATGCAACAGCAGTTTTCAATCAGCACAAAACCAGAATTCTTTTTCTGTTCACTCTATTCCTTTGGGCTTAATTTTAAAAATCCTGGTTGAGAACTGCATTTTAAACACTATATAGAGATACATTTTTTCCAGATATGCAGTACTGAAGAATTCTCAAAATGCACAGTGTAACATTGGGAAATAGAAGCAGAGAAAGGCAAGTACACGAATTGTCTAAGGAAATAATGACACACTATATGAACATTTTAGCTCTGCAGTAACCTGAAGATTGGCTATACAGTACAGTAGGAATTACTGTACATACAGCAGCATGAGACAGGCAGCCATTCATTAGATGTGTGGCATATTCAATCTTCACTCTGAAGAAGGTTGTTCTTTAGATCCTACATGTGGTTATTTGTTACCTTTAAAATGGCTGAACTTGCACGTGAGATGGTGTATCAGCATTAAACCCAGAAACCTCTCCTTTATTTTGTAGCATGAGAAAAACTGTTATTGCTGAGAAAAGTAGACTGTCTTGTTCAGGAGCAATAATCGTTATTGAAGAGAAGATAAATATAGTGAAGGTTGTTGTTTCCTGATGGCTGGGATGTCTCCAATGCATTCATAAAAAGGCATTTTTGTTATTGCTTAACTTATCTGGGAGGTTCTGTAATAAATTATAACATCAGATATTTAAGGAAAAAATGTTAACGGATAACAAGAAATTATTTGTGTTCATTGGTCTCGCAAATCGAGTGAAGGATTGCCCACATTGTTTAAATGCCACAGCACCCCCAGAGCAAGTATCCAGCCCCAGCTGGACAAGCCAGGCTGTGTATATTAGGTGTCTGGGCTCCTTTTTCAATAAATAGAGCTAGACAATCAACAAAGTGTACATGACGAGTGAGGGGCTACCTAAAAAGAAAAAAAGGACACCCTCACAGTACAAGGATAAATATTGCTTTCTTCTTCTATCAGGAACATTGCTGTATGAATCTGGACTGTATATTAAGGCATCACTGCTCATTTAATTTTCAGAATCTGAGTGTTTGTTGTTTTTTCCAACTAAGAAGTATTCGTTCTTTAGAGACAGGTTGCCTGCAAAGTGAGAAACCTAAATTCCCGAACAGTTTTTACCTGAGTTTACAGTTTTAGCACTCTCCTAAAAGGTGGTAAACATATTAGCCAAGACAGGGTTGCCTTTGCTGTGCAAATAATATAGATAAAATAAGATCACACACTCAGAAGACTTCAAAATCAGGGAAGATAGGTAGTGCTTGTGTTTACATTGCAAATATTACTACCTTCTTTTCTACTGAAATGAGGCCATCATGAACTCAAGAAAACAAGAGGTGTGAGGTCAGTCAGAGAACAAATATCTAAGGAGGCATTCAGGGGGAAGACTAGAGAGGTCTCTTACTGTTTTTATCCAAGGACAGTCTAATAGACAAGCATTACATTGCATGAGTCCTTTTTCAAAAATCTCCGTGATTGCTTGTACAGGTAATTGCTAGTTTAGGGACATAAGAAACGCTAAAGAAGACTGTCACATAACTGGGTCACCAGATTCTTAGGTATGTAAGACTTTGGGTAGTCACATACTGATTTAGAGACCATTCAGAAGATTCTGTTGTATGCATTAAGCAAATAATTACCAGACAGTAGTAGATATTTTCTTTGACATACTTCAGCTATAAAGCTGAGCAGCTATATTCATATTATCAGCCCTCCCCAAATAAGAACAGAATGATGCCAGTTGATAATGTCTATTTCTGAAAACTCCAAAGGATGCTCGTAATACTTTGCACCTACTCAAATACCTACCTGAAATTAGGTGACAAGTGCAGTCACTGGATAACATCAGAACAGACCAAGAATTTCTCATACAAGCTAAAGGAGGCCAACAGATTCCCCTTCTGGAATATGCTCACTCTGCTCAAAGTGACCAAGAAGAAGCATGGCCTACTAAAGTAATCATGTGCTCGTTTCTGCCTACCCTGATTTCCTAAGGAAAGCAGATTTGTGTAATCCTGCTCTGTGCAAGCCTTTGTCTGCCTACATGTTCTCCCCTAGTAACATGAGAAACTACTAGTCCAAGAGAAATAGGGGATGCAGAGATAGTAACATCCTACAAGAAGCCAACACAACCAGCAGGATTTCTAAATTGTTAAAGAAGAAAAGAAAAACAATTTGGAATATCGAATATCACATTGAGGGTGCTTGCAGTAAATATGCCATTTTAAGGTTTGTTACATCAGTTATATGATGATAGGGAGGAACCAGTTGTATTGCTGCTTTACCGCAGACAAAAAGCCAAAGCCGAAGAGTGTGTGTTCTGCTGTTTACAGAAGTATGTAACTATTTTCATGGTTGTGATAGATGCTAGGCATGCACACCTCTGTCTACAGAATAATCACAAAAGGTTCATTAGTAGCAGTTTTGCACAGTGACTTGCCTGCAGGTCGCAGCCTTGATTCTGCATGTGAGGAGTTACTTCACTGATCATCGCTCTGCAAAAATCCCTCAAAAGCCCAGTTCAGATATGGTACCAAAGGAAGGACATATCAGGATAAGGCCACATCATACTTCAGAGAGTGTGTGTAGTACTGTGGTTCACAGGGCAAATCCGTAGAGGTTCAAAATTGTGCCAGACACCTCTTCAGCTCTAGGGTAGTGCAGAATCAGAGGAAGGGCTTAAAGTTATCTCTCCCTGCTGTCTTGCGACTTGGCTGCAGATGTTGTGCTGTGCTTAATACAAAACCTCAGCCCCTGTACTAAGATTTATCAAAACTGTTTATAGGCAAGTTGGAGTCAGGGCCCTGACCTAAATTATTCAATACAATAGTGATACGCAAGGTTATTTAGAATGTTGGGTGCTGAGTTCTTCCTTTTAGAATAAGCACAAAAGCATCATCCTACACCAGCATGTAGATAGGGTTAGAGTACCTTGCAGGGAGATATCATGTCCAGAGGATCTCACCTTTGAACAAAATGAAGGGAAACTGTGCTGCTCAGAGCCCCTCCTCACCCATTCCCCCACAACAGAGGGAGTGATACCAGAAAGGACAGGAGAGACCGAGCCTAGCAAATAGACAGATGGGTATCAGGCTGACATAAGGCCTGGAATGCGCAAGTATTGTTCAGGCAGTCCCAGAGGATTTACAATGGCACATTTTTTGACATTGAGGAAGTTACCGCGAGCTCAGTGACTTATTTTAAATTTTCATTGCATACATCCCTATGCCTATGTTGTATTCATATTGTAATTTGAATCAGATCACACCCTTTGGTAAGACAAAGGAAAAAAAAGAAAAACAGAGAACGGGGATGAGATGATTTTGCACACACTGAATATGTAGCTTTGCTATGTGATACAAGTTTATGTGCAGATGTTGGTACAACGAGAAGCAAATCAGGAAGATCAACATTATTACAACATGGCTAGGAGGCCGGATTTAAGTGTCTTTAATAAAAGAAAACATCATTGTCTGTTGAAGAAAAATGGAACCATATATAAACCATATGCACACATGAGCAAGACAAATAGAATACAGAAAAGTTGAATTTTAATCAGGATAGACAAAACTTTCAGAAATTATTCTCTGGTCACATAGTAAGCAAATAATTACAGTTTGTTGTAAGTTTTAAGATTGATAGAGAAGTGTTTGGCAAAATCCAGACTGGAAAAATGCATCAAACTCGCAGTTCAAGGGATATGCAATATCCACACGTTTCCAACCTGAGAGTCAGAGTTGGAAATATTAATGCAATTCTTCAGGCTCTGATTCCAAATCCAAAATCCTTTCATTAACAAAATATTTATGAGATGCTTCAAATATTTTTTCATGAAAATATTTCTGCATTTAACTCCAAGTGTATTTAAAATATATTTCTTGTATGAAACAAAAGGACTAATACTATTTTCTGTTACCCCATATTAATTTCCCACCCTTGCCATTGCAGATTTGTCCCAGTCATCTTCAGAGCACCTAGCAGTTTTTGTACAAAATAGGTAAACCATGTATGGTTTTTTTTCAAATAAAAAGAAAGATATTTTTTTATCATTTGCAATCTCATTTGTGTATACTTCTAAGATTTTGTGCATATTAATACAGCAACATGTGCATTGAACAAGAACCCCTGTATATAAAATTTAATTCACTTTTGATAGAAATGTTTCTTAATTTGTATCTCAAATTACAGATATATAATCAACTAGATTCTGATCGCGTTAACACAGGTGTAAATCCAAAGTAACTCCATTGAAGTCAGTGGGAATAAACTAAGGTAATATGGGTTATCAGGTAGGCTGAGACGCAAGCTGTTAATACTGCTTAAACTTTTGTGCCCTCCACATACGTCAAGATAGCATGAGGCCTGTTGTGTTTCCTCCTCCTTCCTACTCTCCTTTTTCTCACTGTGCAGACAGCAGCAAAATCTCTATGTTCCTTTCAGATGTCATTCCATATTAAGGGCCAGGTCATGCCATCAATTTTTAAACACAGCTACCCACTGAGATCAATGCAGAGTGCTACTTAAAACTTGACAGTAGGGTGTGACCCTATAATACCAAGAAATATCTCTTTACTTGACTAAAAGCCTGATGCTAGTCACAATAGTAGTCTACCAGCATTAAGCACTGCATTTATAGCATTCCAGTGTTGATATGGTGTATCCTACTGTGTTTCCAAATGTGATCATTGCTTAGACTGTTTCAGCTATCTAAACTTCACTCTAGTTCCTATTATTCATAAAAAAGCAGCTACAGCTACACCACAATTTTAACACTGGGTAAAGAGCTACTAAGTGTGTAGGGCCAGACCAATAAATGTATTATACACGCACACACAGGCACCCTTGAGCTGTACAGCTTTATTGGTCTCTGTAAGACCGACAAGACAGAGGGTAACTTGCACCCTGTCCTTTAATCAAAGCTACAGGCCCTTATCCTAAAAAGATTCATGTGCATCTTTAGCCACACAGTAAATAGTGTAACTAGGGCAAATAAGGGTATTCAGAATTCAGAGCATGAAGAAAATAGATAAGGTCTTTGCAGAACAGAAGTCACAGCATTGGTTTTCAAAATTTTACTCTTTGCATCTGTCGTGCAACCAGCTGAAACACTGGTAGTTTATTAACAATAATAGGATCCCTCATATTCCAGCATAAGTGATTTCAGGTGAGGTGAATATTAGGAAGATATCACACAGAAAACCAGGTAAAAAGTTATAGCTGCAACTGTAGCTAGATCATTCCAGATAAGCTAGGCAAATCAATCATGCCAGCAACTGTATTCATCCTCTGCATTTGCAAACTCATTTTGGTTTTAGCAAGCCAGTCAAAAGCATTAAGGTACCTAATATCCATTCCACTCCTCTGTCTCATCCTCATGTATTTGCACATAGACATCATACTGTATACGGGTTAAAAAAAAGGTTGATTCATTTTGCTGGTACAGACATGTAATTGCCTTTCCATGAAAGAGCAGATGAAAAACATTTGCTCAGCTATTGCTTTAACATGGAGGGAAAGAGAAAGGGAATGTACCCCAGGCATGTGTTGAAAGCTTCTAACTCCCATAGTTTAGAAGTATCCTTACAAATGTGACATTTTCAAAAAGGATTTAAACCCAGCTTTTCCAATGTGCCCAAAGATTGCACTAAGTGCAAGATGTGATTTTCAAAAGGGCAGGAACAGATGACATGTAACTTCCAAGCTGCTTTCAAAGTAAAGCTGAGTTATTAAATGCTAAAGTCACCTCTAAAATGTGATTTAGGCTGTTGAGGCAGGTAATGGCTTTTGAAAAAATTACCTGCCATTAATTGAAGGACAGGATTCTATGTGAAAGACGAGATTTTTTGACACCATTTCATGAGTTACAACGTTTTTTGACATAAGAAGACTTGGTCAGGCAACAGTAACTTTCAGGGAATTAATACTTTTTGAATCCTCTTCTTGCAAAATTCAGCCTTTGGACCTTCTTCTTCTACCAAAGAATGTGTGAAATCCCCTAGAGTTTAGGAACTCTCCTAGAGTTAGTGAGTGCAAATCCTATCCTGTGAAACACGGGCTCAGGAATTCAGGGTCTACATTATTGTGTGGAGGATTTTTAAATGCCTTCGTTTTGATGCAGAGGGAAGTGTGACAATCAGCATAAGTGGTGTATGCGTTCCATACAAACTGAATTCCTCATGTAGCTAACCTCCAAACCTGGTTCACTATTGTTTTTTAGAAATTGAAGTACTGGCTTTGGTAGAAAATAATTACTTATGTATCAGATCTAATATCTTTCTGTTCCAAGAAGCACAAATTCACTGTCAAATCCTTCCTCCTGTGATGACACTGCAGCAAAGAGCCACATTCCCAGTGCAAAAAGCATTATGGACAGCCACAGGAAAAAATGATGTCTGTGTTCCAATGACCTTAAATATCTTTCCTTAAGCCAAGTTAAAAACGCTTTTTTGACCTATCACCTTTGGCCTTTGATAGTGATCCTTCATAGCAAAAATACTTACACTACCAAAATGGGTGGGGTTTTTTTAAGCGTATACAAGACAGTAAAAATTTATGCCATGGATGATGGTATTCAAGCCAGCTGGTTGAGGGGAAAAATATTTATTTTATTGTCATAGACAGAGCTCAGATCTGCCTTGATTTCCCTGGATGTAAAATAAGTGTTTTTACAAAGTACCACAAGTGTTGCTATCTTTAATGCGACATAAATTGAGGCATATACACAGGAATAGTTGGAGAATTCATTCAGCCTCTGCTGCATATTTCGGATGTTCCATTTATAACCCTGAAAATGACAAACATACCAACAGAAGGATATAAATAACACCATAGTAGAAGGTTGTGGAAGACATTATGCCAGACAGCTTTCGGTACAGCGCTGTATCAGCTTTACTTTCTACTTGGTAGCAGAATTAGGGTTTGTAAAACAGGAGAGATTATATCTTCTCTATTTCCTGTGACACGACTAAATACTTCCATCGGTTACTGTTAATGCAGTTACTTAAATTACATATCAAGGTCAGAGCTCCGTGGTACCACCTAGTACACAACGCAATTGCATAGTTTGGCTTTTTAAAGCTGCAAATGCTGCAGGACCCAGACATTCGTAATTTACTGTGACATGGAATTAGACGAGGTGCAATCTAACACCATGCAAATACCAACTTGTGATACAGCACTCTGGCTTCTGCAGCCACACGAATATGCAACAAGGGAGCTGTCTGCAGAATTAAGCCTAAAGCAGGTCATTTGCATAGTAAAGGCACTTCAAAGCAAGACCAAACCATGCTTTCATTGTATTGTTATTTGTGATATTGAACGTTATCCATCTATTTGTAAATGTATTAATCTATGGTGTTGTCACTGAAAGTGTGTGTTCTTGGCTGAATTTTCTGTTTTGGCCATAATTCCATATCAGAATTTTCCTTTATTCCCCTGGCAGCAGAGCTGATGTGCAGTGGCAGCAACAGTCAAAAGTTTTGTAAGTGTGAACATACAAATGTTAAGAGGAAAAGAAACTACGGGGACTTTGTTTTCCACTTTTAAAGGCAGTTATTACAGAAAAGCCAGACATCTGGAGCATCAATAGTAACAAGCAGTCCAAAGGTGGCTGAACTGGTGTAGGGCAATGTAGATACCAAGCCTGTGCATTAGTAGAGAAGATTAAATGTATCCTATTAGCAGAATTTTAACAGCCAGCCTTATGCTGAATAAACACTGACAGCTAAATTTTGTGTAAAACAGTAATCTTGTGAAATTACATCAGCAGGGTAGATATCTGGACCACACTGCGGCTGCTTGGTTTAGCTAGGACCTTCACTGACATTATTTCAGTGAAAGGGAATGTTTTAACATTACTGATAATGGTAATAAGTGGGCCAGCAGACATGAAAAACATTTAATGATTAATAGAATTCTAGTTTTCTGTAGAAGCAGGTAACTTTGATTACCCTCTCTTGCTCTTGCTTACAACAGGGACGGCATAGCACAGAAAAAAACAAACCTTCCCATGCTGAGAAGTGCAGGTATTTTGAAGGCTGAAATGTCTTTCTTTTATAAAAAGCAGTCTTGAATCCCTGCCTTGTTAAAGTGCTGAGGAAAGACTCCGCTTTTCTGGAAAGAAAAATAGGGCACTGATGTTCTTGGTTCTTTCTGAACTTTGTGAAGAAGAATCTTACAAAGATGTTACCAGAGCTCTTTTTTCTTAACATTGCTTTTTCCTAGGATGTGCATTAAGTAATTATCTCAGCTTCTGGCCCATATAATAATGTCACCTGCTACGTTTATTCTCTCTGGCTGCAATGTGTTTGGAGAATATCTGAAATGTGCACAGCAGTAAGAGAACCTTGCTACGCTAAGAAATTATATCTGTACATTTAAACTTGCTGCTGTTGTACTTAAAATTGTTCAAGCGCTGGCACAGACAAAAGAAAACTGTTTTCAGAGAGATTCACTTCTGTGTGAATCAGACTTGATGGGAGCAAGTTTTCCCAAAATGCCTTTAGCTATCAACACTATCACATAATCCATCTTTAGAACTAATGAGAAACTAGTGTTAGGAAGATAAACAGCATTTTTAATCTGACCGCACCATCATCTGCAGTTGAGGGATTATACAGTGGTGGCTATCATGACCACCACTGCCAGCAATGGGTGAAAGAATCTCAGTTCAGTAGAAATACTTATAACATATAAAAATGTAGCATTAACATGTACTTTTGAGGAGTCGGAAACTTCATAGGCTTCAGAAGAGCACTTACACACAAACACAAAAACCCTTTGAAACCACCAAGCCTACTCATAGGAGTAATTGCTTAAAGGTGAGTAAAGAATCATGTCATTGCCCTTTGGGACCAGCTTTCATGAAAGGTCTACTGAGTATTTCAATAACATTAACATGTACAGTGTATGAAAAGCATAGAATTTGAGCTCACTTCAATTGCCCGGAGGTTTTTAGGCTTACACATGCTGCATAACTAGACATTCCCCTCTCCTTCTTGCTTCTTATCTTGCACTCCTTTTTCCTGCCATATGTCACTAATGTAATCAGAGGCCATTAGGGCAACTTACTCCCAGGCTCAGATAGTGGAAAGTATAGTAAATGATCAAAGCTCAGGGTCAGTGTGAGCACCTGGTTGGCTTTGATCACCATCATTAGTTATGACAAGCAGGAATCCCTCTTGTCCTCTCCGAAAAGTGTTCACGCTGGTGGTGTATTTATTTTGATCTAATACTCAGTATAAAAGTAGACTTGTGATTAAAACCTGCAGCATTCTGCTGGAAAGGAAAACTATCTCAAAGTGATGGGGATGGAGTGCATGTACCTTAAAAATGAAAAATATAGTATGATGCTTTTAGTCCAGAATGTCCTTGTCAAAAAACCTGTCCAGAACAAATACATGTAGCTGTCTGCAAGAAGGATAAAATGCAGGAGCTTTAAAAAGAAAGAAAATAGACAGCTCACAGTCTGTTTTTCAATCCTGTTGTCCTGTTAGCTCATAGTTCTTTTTGCGGTTAGAAACATCTTCTCATATTCCTTTATATCTCCTTTTCATAAGTGTAAAAATAAAGTAAAACTCTGTTACAGACAGATTTTTTGAATGGTGAATTTCTCCTGAGTTTTCATCTGTGATACATTGGCTCATTCCTTGTAGACTGAGTATTTAATTTTCTTCCAATCATTTTCTGAAATTTCAGTTATCCTGTGTGGTTTCTGTGTGTGTCTACTTTAGTTTAGAAACCAAGCTTTTTTGTTTTAATGTAGTCTTGCATTAATTATTTCCATAGGTTAATTATTATCACATGAGGAAAGAAGAAATCATTGAGCACTTTTACTTCTTCTGTCTTTTAATTTTAATTTACCCTTTCTTGTTACGTGGTATCAGAAGGAATGGGGAAGTAGTGCCTTGTAGTTTTTGACATTTCACTTGCTCAGTTAAATTTTCTTTCTTTGATTATAATTTATCTTCCTCTTTCTAATGTTTTATGTTCCAAATTCAATTGTATGCAATTGCATGAAAATAACAAATGGCATGGAAATCAGGAATAGTAGATAATAAGAGGAAAAATCACAAGCCTAGGTGGTAAATTATCCGTGAACAATAAAAATACTGGACCGTTCTGGTCTAGTGATTTTCTATCAGATGTCTGATATTCTGTGGAATACTTGCATGGTTTTAGGAACCCACTCAATAGATGTTCTGAATTTCCCTTTACAAAAATCTTCCTCTCTAACCCTCTCTCCCTCCTCCCTTCTCTGTCTGTCTACACACACACACACACACATGTAATAGCAGAAAAAAAACTAGCCTCCAGACTAGGCTCCAAAGCAGCTAGTCTTGGGAGTTAGGAATATAGTCTTTGTATTCTAAAGTATAATTTCAAATATTTTAGATGGGGAGTGTTGACCAATGTGTTAGTTTCATTAAGAGTTTATCACACCTATAAACAATGATGTTTAACTGCACGTCCCACTGACAACAGACTCACATGACCACACAACCATTGGTCAGCTCTGAAAGTCAGAGTTTGAAATTCAGACTCCTAAGTATCCTTTAGTCACCTCCACATTATATTGCACAAAAACATCATGGTGTGAATTAGCAATGGAAGGCCAGTCTAAACTACTCAACCTGTTTTCACACAGCCCATTCGTTGTTTGGAGTTCAGTACTGCTAGGATTGTGTTGAAAAACCTGATGTTTCCTCTTCGTACTCTGTTTCCATACAGTATTTAAAAAGATATTGAGTTTCTTCTGGTGATAAGCAATTATCCTTTCCTCTCTGTTCTTCCCATGGCAAGTTACAACCTACTACCTTCTTGCTAACTCATTTCCCCTAAATCGTTCAAGAAACACGTTGTACACCCTGGAAACCCAGAAGTTCTGCTTTTGTCTATCTGTTGATTCCTGGGGTGGGGGAGCGAGGGGAACAAAAAAAGAAGTATCTGAGTCAGAAAAAATCCACGAAAGAACCTTCTTTTCCATCCAGGAATCCCTTACATATCAACTTTGTGAGGTAACACATATTTGTGCGAACTGAATAGAGTGTTATGTTAAATATATCAAAGTTTTATATCTTTCAGATTCGTAAGAAATAATTTGAATGATGCTATAAATTTCTGATTTAGCTATTCGTGTATTGCAGTATGAATCATGACAGAAAGTACCAGGCAGTAAATAGGTTTGAGTTTAGGACCATTTATAATAACTTAGAGAGAGATTAGTGGTCTTTATAGATTATCTTAAGCAGTAAGAGGGTTGAAGATACTTATTTCTGAATAAATTCCATCTTTCTCTTGCATAATACATCATTTTCATCTAGAATATACAACCCGCTTTCCTGTCATAGTGTTGAACTCACCACGTTTCTTTCTTTGATAGTTCTTAGACATATTGTGGTGCCAACTAATACAATGTAGACATTGCATAAACACATGGTAAAACCACCCTAGGCAAACACAGCCTAAATGGAAAAGACATATTAAATATCAATGGGGAAACAAACGTGACTTGCCCACAGCCACTTCACAATGCAGAGGTAGAGCTGAAACCAGAATTCAGCTCAGATGATCCCTACATCATTGCATTGAGTGTTCAGTCCTACCATCCACCTGAGCGAGCTGCACTGCAGACATTGCCAAAGTTTGTCATGTATTTTGGAACACTGTAGGTGGTCTGAGTTTGTTAAAAGAGCTTTCGCGACGCCTGTCTAGATTTTTAATAGGCATGCAGAGTATAAACTACTGCTCCTTGCTCTCCTAAATGACCATGCCTTTGCCAGACTGCTCTGAAAAAGAACTGGAGATTAAAAGCCTGGTTTTTTACAAACTGATCTGCTGTCACTTTAAGCTACACTTCTTTTTTTCATTCTGTGTTGGTTGAAATCTCATTTAGTTGCAACAACATGAGCCTAATGCTGCAGACATATGGATGTTTAGGGCAGCATGTTATTGACAAATTCTCTAGACTGATGATTTATTATGTACATCAATGGACAACACTTGTTCTGTCTATGAAGTCTGTTTTCTCAACTCTGTTCATCTGGGAGAGACATGCTGTGCACAAATGGATACATGGTTTGTTTCATCCAATTGAGCCTTTTACAGAGCCATGTCTTTCATTCTGATTTAGGTCTGTTTTAACCCCTTCAGTCTGTTCTTTGACCTACAGGTATGCCATTCCAAACCGAATCATACTTATATACATAAGTAGTCCTCAAGGAGAAGGGGAATACTAGGGAGAAGAACTGTTCCTGGAACCGTATGCTTGTTGAGAAATTGAAAACATCACTTGAAAGCAACGCGTTGAGCTCTGTCAGTGGCATTCTTAACGCAGATGAACACTGATGACTTCAGAGGGGCTGAATATGAAAATGCACACCAAGTGGCCCACCTGAACTTGCCTTGCTGATGCTACTAAAGTCAGATCTGATTAATTCATTAGCATCAGACACCAATCTGTTAGAAATGTAAAGGATCACAAAATCTGCAAAAACTGTATAATGCCGGCACACTGAATAGTGTTTTCCAAGGCAACTGGTATTTCTAATAGTTTTCCTAATATATTTTTCTAACGTATTTCTAATCATATTTTCTAATCATAATTTCTAATCTAAACCCCCAAAATTTCAGGTTCATGAGAGACTATACGTCTTGAATTCCCAGAAAACAAAACACATTGTAATTGCCTAGCAGCTGAAATAAATGTACTCTACAGGTACTCTAGCTGAAAATGAAATGCTTCATTCACTTTTTATAATGTATTTATTTTTTGAACTAGCAAAATTTTCTTTCCTTTCTTCCATAGCTATTGCTTTCTAGGTTTCAGTGGCAAAGAGTAAGATTCCTGAGTGACATGAGATCAAATTCAGAAAGTCCTCAGGGATACTTCTTGTGAAGTCTTCAGAAATCATATGCTGGCAAGTACAAGAGAGATCTCACTGAATAAGCAGGAGTGAAGTTACCCTTACTGCAAGCATGATTTAACATATTGAATGTACTACCTTGACAGCTGCTATTATGAATAATTAAATAATATAATTACAGACTTCTCAAGTTGCACTGCACAGCACTGCTTACAGTACAACATTTTATGTAAGTCTATAGCATAGTCTTGGCTGGATTTCTTAGGTATGCTTTTGCCCAATCTGACCTCCACATGATTTTTCAGGTGCAAAGCAAAGCTTTTTTTTTGTTTTTAGTTTTGACCTCATGCACATTTCAGATCTGAAGATAAAAACTTTGGCTTCAGCTAGAACGTACTTTCTTTGCAACAGGGATATGAGACAAACTCACTACTGCAATGCAAAGTTTCCAGCCTCTTCCAAGATTCCTCCTGGGACACATCCTGGGATGATTCTTGCAACCAGCACAGTGAAAATGAAAGAACATTGCTGTAAATTAACACAAAGAGTACAGGAATGTCTTTCCAGAAATACATGGGCAATTACAGGAAATAGTGAGGTCACAACATACCTTATATCTGCAAAACAGAAGCACGATTAAAATCCTAAGGTTCAGGATTTCTTTATTCTAATTACAATCTTAGTAATTTCAAAACATGGGATTTTTTTTAAAAAGTCATTTTTCCAAAACATATTTAATTGCAAAGGTTTTAGTTTAGGTTTTTTGCAGATTTTTTTGTCATGAATGTGTTTCCTGCTCTTTCTATAACATTAGTACTCTACGGAATGAAAACAAGTGACTCATCAGAATACAAAATATTCATTTCAAAGTGTTTTAGCACCAAAAGTTTCTATATTCTAAAAACTTTCACCTATCTCTATTCTTGTTTCTGCAGTAGTAGATCATACAAAAAATATAATTTTTACTGGTGGTTCAGAGCTCTCATCTTGCAACTGAAATAGTTGTCCAGTGAGCTGAACAAAGGAGGCTTGAGTTTAGTTACAAATTCAGTCATCAACATCCAATCTGAGATTTACCTCAAGCACTCTCTTATGGCGGGATTTATGCTACGTGACTCTGGAAAGTGAGATATCCGGGACTGTCATAAATTCTGCATATTTAAACTAGTCTTTACATTGGGATTCAACACATTTTAAAACTGGTGAAATAAATTAAACTTTAGTAGATCCTTTCCCTGTACATTGACAGCACACAGAAGCTGTGTCTAGTCAATGGACTTTTAGATTGCTCCAAATAAATGAAATGTGCCCAGCCCTAAAAGCCATCTCTGGGACTTTGCAAGGGAAAAGGATAAAGATCTGATTGCAGGACCAGGACCCAGAGATCATCACGACAATATCTTTCTGCTATTTTTATGACAACTATTGTATGAAAGTTATGAAGTGACACAAATAGAGGTCATTCTGTCAGAATCTTAAAATGTGCAAGCTGAAGGCCCTATTTGTCATTCTTTTTAGCTGTCGTTTTAGAACCAGCTCACTTTACGGTGCATTTCTCTTTTTATGAGAAGGTGTCAGCTGCAAAAGGTGGTCTAAGATACATACCAGTGCTTCTACTTTAGAGGTCATTGGAGACATGCATACACATGAACACACGTATATATGTATATATGTGTATATTTATATATGAAATGAATATATAGACAGAAGATATGAGTTACAAAATAGTATAAAGATTTAAGTTTTCCCCTATATTTCAATATATACTTTTCCATAATGACTTTATAAACTTCTGATGTAGTCAGTGGTTTGAATGAAACCCTTGATTTCCACAAAGGCAGGAGACAAGAAACACAAGGTAACTGAATACTGAATGAGTTAGGGATGCTGTTTCTCCACAATCAAATTCATGTTCAATATCTTGCTCAAATCTATTATGTCTTCCACATGTAAAAATAATGAACTGCTTTACAAAACAATTTTCCCATTTTTATATTGGTTATACCTGCAGAAGGTAAATAAGGCTTTATCATACATTAGAAATCTGAATTCAAACTGAAACACACTTTAAAATACTTCATGATAAATACTATGTGGATTGTCTCTTTTTCAGAGAATAGGCTTACTGTTTTTCACTCATTTTCTCACAATTTCATAGTAAACTAATTTTGATCTTACTGAATTCAAATAATTCTGAGCAGTTTTATAAAAAAATCTGGTTTTCATTTGTTTTAACATTCTGACTGTATTTGATATTTCATCCTTCCAGATTTCACCTGAAAATTTAGGATGACTGAAAAATTAACCCTATGAAAGTTGATCAGTGCTTTCTGGTTGATTCTGTATTAATAGGATGTTCTGCTTCTTAAGAAAATGTTTATAAAGACACAGTAATTTGCATGCATTGATGTATCATATTTTTTTTTGAAAGGCATGGCTAATGTGTATAATTTTTGTATTGAAAGGCATAAAATTTTGAAAAGGACTAATTATATCCTGCATTATCTCTTGATGACAGAGTATCAACAATCTATTTTAAGTGACAAGCAATTTGTAGAAGAAGACTTGCCACTTCTAAATGTCAGTTAAAAATAAAATCAATCTCTTTTAGATTATGGATTTCAGGAAGGCATGAAGGATTGGTGCTAAAAACTACTGAAGGAATAACTATGCATTTGAAGCGATGCAAAAACTGAATTTGAAAATGTTCAGATACAGTGAGTTCTATCAAAACTTCAGTAAATGTTACTTCAGAACAGCCCTGCAGCATGTCCCTTTTGAGGCAGTGGACAATAGCAGATCCTGCCAATCCATGGAGTATTGGATATTGAAGTTTTAATGATACTCACTGTATTACTCTGTTCCGATTATTCACTCAGCGGCTGTAATATTGGTAGAGACCTTAATATCTCAGCACATTGTTGTTTTTCTGCTCAATGCTTCCTACATCAGAAATTTTCTGTCCCAGAGTAATTTACCTAACATTAGATCAACTATTTTAAGTTATCAATCACATCAATAGGCAAACCTGTCCAATAACAAATACATATTTTGTATATCTTAATGTTTGTCTGTTTATCCGAGGCTAAAAATAATACTTCGTAAATTGCATAGTTTTATTCATAAAAGCATAAGCACTCTATGCTTATGTCTTGTATACCTTGCAGCATTTAAAATGATTGTAGATGCTAATATTTGGACAACTGAATTGCTCCCTTAATTTTCTTAGAAAAACTTAACATCTAGCAATAAACTATAATGCACAAAACAAGTTTTAACAAATTAGTTCTGAATCTAATACTTGGTGACTTATCTTTATTTATTTATATAATATTTATTTATATAATGAGTGTAAGTAAGTATACGATCCATAACATTTTTAAAGCACCATAAAACCATAAGTTAAACATCCATTTTTGTAGGAAAGGCACACATGCACTTTCAGGGTGAATAATTAATTATAATATAAACAGTCATCACATCCTTTACAGTGATGCTGGTTTCATTTGCCTTTGTGGTGTGTACAACTGCCTTGATGGCAGGCAGAAAGTACACATCAGGGCACCCAAAGTTCAAAGGTAATTACAAACTCAACATCCCTCTCCCCACTGCTTTAAATACTCACTTTAAAGGAAACAGTCTGATGAATAAGGAGTTGCAAAGAAAGTCTAAAGAATACTTTTAAAATGTCTCCAGACAGCCAGAAGGCATGGTCCTAATCCTAGATGATCACACCTTATAGTAGTGTTAATCTGAGGGCTTTAAACACTGAATTTTCTCCGTCGTGTCATTATAGACCTAGAGCTATGTCATACTTCATTATAATAAAAAAACCCCAAAACTTTAGAAGACATTAACACATTAATTTGAGTGTTTGGCCTGATTTGAATACCATTATCTCCATTTTGCAGACCTGCTGCATAGGTAACATTCTGCAGGAAATTTGTGTTAGCTTTATGACTAATCCAGTCACAGACCTATACTGTAAAGCATCTAATTCAGGCTCTTGCCATTATTTATAGTCCTATACTGTCATGTTTGGGTTTTCCTAGCACATACACATTCGCCCCTTTCAATTCATGCTCTGGACATTTTAGCATTTTTATTTTTTTTAAATGAATTATCCGTTCTCAAGATTCCACCTTCATTCATCACATGAACTGGAATTGGCTGCTTCTAATTTTTCAGTTCTGCCTTTTCTACCTTCCTTCCTTCTGACCCTTATCACACTACTGAAAATTTCTCAATTACTTTAGTCTTATGTCCTTATTCCACAATCATTATATTTTCTTCTAAGCAGTTCTTTCTGTCTAGGAAAATTTCCTTAATTAATGCAGTCAATTCTTTCTCCTCTGTATATCCTCATTAAAGTAATTTTTTTCTTTTCTTGCAAGATATCAATTGCTAAAACCCACTTTAAAGGTAATTTCAGTAGTCATCAAGTAGCTAACCATGTGGTCCCAGGACCTTATTTGAATAGCAATTTTAATTTTCCTTTGAGTTTCCCTTCTTGCCTCCAATCATGAAACGATCTTATCTACACAAGCAGGGTCTTTAATTTGGCACATTTATCAACTGGTGTAATATAGACCCACTCTAGACTGAGGTCTCTCTTCAGTTTGAAAGAACAAGCATAGCAAAAAAAAAAGTAATATAAGAATACTAAACCACTCAATTTCAAGCATCCATTAAGAATATGGCATGTCAGAAAACACCACGACTGATAATGTAATTAGAACCTGAAGAGTAACACTGCCTATTTCAGCAGAACCAGTACTTTTGTCCCACTTTCATAAGAAGTTAAAATAGCCTCTGTTCTGAGCCTTCAAATATGATGATAAATAATAAAGTACCCAGTGATAAAAAAAAGAAAAAGTAATGAGAATTCATAATTTGAACTGTAATAAAGTTGAACCTCTTCACTCAGTTTGAGTCAGGTAACTGGCTGAAGAAATATAAATACATATAGTGCTTGGCTTCATAAGCTTTTATTCCTGAAACAAGATTCAAATTAAAATTATAAGCAATAGTCCTAATTCAGAACAAATGTGGATTTACTACAATCTGTTAAGTTTACCTGTATAGCCAATATAATTTTATTATTATTATTTGGTCTATGTTATTCATTTCAGTTAAGATTTATCTCTGAGATACCAGGAAAGGTGAACCATTTTCTAAAGGTGACTGTCTTTCTTCATTGACTAGAGATAGAATGGGGTCTACATGATAGACTTAAATGAGACATGTAAATTTTATATAACTAATGGTAGACAAAATCTCTCCCATAAATAATTAGAGCATCAGAATATTTTTTATTTGTTCTTAATATGTTATGAAAAATCATAAATATTTATTTTTCTCACAATAAAAGGTTATGTATCCTATATATATCCTATATAATGTAGTATATATTTCAATGTGATATCACAGTATTCCATTTATTTTGTGTTTTAGCACTTACGGTAGGAAATGCTATCATCACTATTTTAGGATAGGGAATAACAGAATTTTATACATAAATGGTAAGTACAGATACTCAGCTGCTGGTTAGGGTTAGCTTTTAATCGTATGAACATATCCATATGCAACTATTGGCCAATTCTTTATGCCTATGCTGTTAAAGTGTCACCAGTATTTTGAAATAATCAGCTGCTGTCAATTTTCATATCTGTTAAGTGGATTCAGGTACCTACACTCCACTCTTTCCCCTGGGATCTAACTCTGGTACTTTAGGTTCTTATTGTACTTTGAGAGAGTTACACAAATCTTCTTTGAGAATCAGTTTGGTAGGAGTGACTTGAATTCAGAAAAAAAATACTGAATGGCATTAGCCAAATTCAAAAGAAAGGAAACATTTTAAAAGTTATTAAATAACAGATTTCACTTGTGGGACAAGTTCATAAAGAGCCAAAATTTTATTCATGTGACTGATGAGAAGAAAGCAATGTTACATCCCATACACAGCTGTCGCATGCTGGTCTGAGACCAGAGCGTGGTTCTGTGTGTATTCTCGGGAACAGAATTAAGACTCAAAACGGAGTCAAGAGCCAAGG
>JAVJGI010000062.1:3701684-3794162 GCA_035590275.1 Ibycter americanus
GCCATGGGCAGGGACAGCTTCCACTAGACCAGGTTGCTCAAAGCCCCATCCAGCCTGGCCTTGAACACTTCCAGGGACAGGGCATCCACAGCTTCTCTGGGAAACCTCCCACACCACCCTCACAGTAAAGAATTTCTTCCTAATATCGAATCTAAATCTACCTTCTTTCAGTTTAAAGCCATTACCCCTTGTCCTATCACTACATGCCCTTGTAAAAAGTCCATCTCCAGCTTTCAATTCCATCTGAACACAACAAAACAAAATGAAGGTGGTCAAACACTGGAAAAGGTTTCCCAGAGAGGCTGTGGAAGCAATCTGCTGTAGGTGACCCTGCTTGAGCAGGGTTGTTAGAATAGAAGACCTCAAGACATTCCTTCCCACCTTAACCATTCTGAGAAAGAGGGATTTATAGCTTTCTGAAAATTATCCTGCTATGGCACAAACATGCCACGAGCCAGGACTGTTTTAGAATCTGCAAGTCATTGATTTTAACTAAATAGACTAGGTATTGGCTTTCCCAGCTCTCCTTAGAGTGTTAATGAAAGGTACTTTTCAAGTTATGAATTCTGAAATGAGGACATTTTTTTTGCCTTCATAGTAATGAAGAGAAGAAAATTTTTCTTTCATGATCCAGGGAGACAACTTACTTGAACCATTTTTAAAGGCGATGTAGGGTTGTTCTTTGACAATTTCTGATATATGTTTTCTTTAAGCTGATTAATTTTAGCAACTGTGAAAATGAATATGCAGTTGAGAAAAATGTTATATTTTGTGATTTCAAATATCTTTAAAGACAGCAATAAAGCAACAGTGTTTCTATCCAACCAATTAAAATTATAAAAAGAAAAAGGGTCTTGGTTTATCTACTAAGAAGCATAAAGAGTAGAAGCTGTGGTCATAGGGGTTGATGTATAATATTGCAGTTCTTTTTGAGAAGCTTGGATGTTTTTCTCTTCTGTTTCTTCTGTTGTTTCTATATATTGTTATGTTTGCATATTTGGTGGGTTCACAGCAAAGGTAAGGATTGTTAACAATCAGGGAAAATGTTTGAAAGGATGAAACTTACTCCTATCACTGTTCACAAAGTCAGTACAGCTCTAATTCAGTTTGTTCCAAATGTAAACAGAAGGTAATTATAAGGAACCTTAATAACAATACAAATACATCAGATGAACAGTCTACTGTGCTCTTAAGAAAAATGGTCCAAAGATTTATTACACTTATGACCTTTATTGTGAACTGTTGTCACCTTATTTGCAATCTAAATCAGTTTGTTTCCTCTTCCGTGATTAGGACTCATCTTTGCCTTCTACCCATCTACCATTACAAATTGTCTTCTCAGTATTTCCTTGCTGACCACAAAGTGACTTTTGAACCTCATCTTTTATACAATCAGTGGCCTAAAATAAAGGTAATACCGAAAAACCAGCAAGAAGAAAAACCTCCAAGACTTCATTTTGCAAGTTTAGAAGGTAGGCATTCTTTATTGCAGCACTGGGCACACAGAGATCAGCATCTCAGATCATGTACACCTATCTGACCAGCATTCCTCAATTTATTACAACAAAACATACATATTCATCATACTTCCCCAAAATCTAATACATATTATAACTATTTCCCAGAAATTATTTACATATGCATAAGACACTTGTGTATGCACACTTCGCTCCTGAGGGTCTTTCTTGGGGCCTTTCAACACCCCTGGTGGTCAACAAGTTGGTGAACTTCAGCTGAACTTTCTTGGGGAACATGCACACTACCTGTGTTCTTCTATAACTTATTTTGTTCTCTACCCTATATTGGTTTTGACCACAATGCTCCATTACCCCACTTCTCTTGTCTATTATTATAAACCAGGTGTCTCAGAAAGCTTGCTATATCTTAGTGAACTTATTCAATAAGTCAAGTTAATCATTGTTTAGTTTCAGCCTCTGTTAGTGATTCTTTATATCTTAATTATATCAAAGTGAATATAAAGTCAAAAATAATCACATTTTTAATTGCAGTAACAGTTTCCCAAACCTAGATCCTGACAAAAGGTAATAAAAGTCTTAAATTAATAAAACCCTTTAAAAAAACCCCTAATACAGAATCACTGAATATCCATTATCCATGGGACACATTGATTTTGCGCCACCACATTTTATTTAAAGAAACCGTCCACAAATTTTAGCATGTAATGCTTATATCCTCTGCATGTCACCTTCCCCCTTTCAAACTACTGAAAAATATAATACGAAATGCTTTCCTTCTTTCCCAAGAAACCATAAAGTCATGCAATTAGAATGTAATTGGCCTAAGGTGAGGGTCTTGCAAGCAGATCTGAATTATGTCATCAAGACTCCACAGGCAGGGAACACTCAGCAAAATGATGGCTTTTCCAGGAACTCTGCCATTAATTACCTAAAGCAGGAGGTGATATTGTGCATTTCAAACATGAAAATCATGATCTCAGAAGAGGTAGAAAGGCATTTACATAGAAGAAAACAAGAGACAGGTAGATCTAAGAATATCAAATACATTTCATGTGTTGTCACAGCTGTTTTTTAAAATATACATGAAGCACAGGTATAACGCATTACACAACAGGGGCTGATCAGAATGCTTCGTAAAGCAGCATAACTCTGCTTAATTGCATTTTATTTTGGAGTTGTGATTGCAAGTAAAGAAATGTTGACCTCAAACTTGGCAGGTCACAGCTAATACTGTTGCACATTTTTTGACCATATATGAAGTGAATTGGGTAAGGGCTCTGGAGGAGTTCATGAGAGTTCAGTAAGTTTTGAACATTTTTTTGGCACTTATTAAGGAAAAAGATAAAGAAATTATACTTAATTTACTCTGTGCCTTTAGTTGAGAACTAGGATAAAGCGGAAAGGTATAGATGGCTCTTCTCTAATTTCAAAGCATAATAAGATTTAAAATGGAATGCCTCATTGGCTCCAAAATACATTACATAGGGTATTCAAAGACCAGTAAGTTTTAAAGTCTAAACTGTTGATAATATTATGCAACCACTTTAGCATAAAACAATTACTCCTGTTTATAGAAGACTTGTTTTATAACCTTGGATGTCTGAAAAAAAGAGGTGAAAGCACAGTTAGAAACATAAAGAATGGCTCCCATGGCTAGTATTTGTAAACAAACACCCTGTAAATTGGACAAAAAAAGAAAAAGAAAATGCAACCATTAGAAACGTAGTCCTAGCTTTTCTAGGGTTATGCTATAATTGGGACAGAAATGAGAACCATTTTTAATTTTTCACTGTGAGTCTCTAACCAAATTACATTCACTTGCTCCAAATTAACCCTTCTATATTCATTCGTGCTTATTTATCTGTGCTGTAGCTGTTCTGAAGAGGTTTGCCAAGGAAAAGCAGACTTTACAAGCTAAGCAGATGAACCATTTGGACATTTAAGCTTTTAAAATGATAAATAACTTTTCTATGCATTATCTGAATCTGTTGATTCCACAGATAGCTGAAAACTTTTGAGACAACATGTTTTCCGCTGTGATTTCTGGTATATTGAATTACACTTTGAAAAATCATGGGACACGAGCAGAAACTTCCTATTTTAAAACTTCAGGGAGTGAAATCAGGGAGATACTGCATGATTTTTCCCCTCAAATTCTTTATTAACTGCGTTGGAGTAATTATATAGCACAACTCCTTTGCCCATGATCCTGCAAGCACTGGAATTTTATGACAGCAAGCCCAGACTACACTTTCCTTTCTACTTTCATTTCTACTGCTTCTTTTATTCTTTTATACTTCTTTTATCTTTTCATATAAAACTAAAGATAGGTTATGCTGGAGATAGACTACTACTCTTAATTAATAGAAGTAGATAGAAAATGCTGGTTAGCATTTCATTTTCTTTTGTTTCCCGTTTTAAGTCTCTTTTCTCCTATTTCCTTAGTTACAGGAACAGTGGAAAGCAAATTTAACTATTCATATTAAAGTTCCTTTTTTACTTTGGGTTCCTTCCTTTAGTCCCATTTTCTGTATTGATTTAAGGAAATAACTTAACAGAAACCCTGCTTCAGATCATTCTCACCAGGTTAAAGAATCCCATATAATGAAAACCAGGTAAACATCAAAGTGACACAGACAAAAGATGTACTTCTCATTTTCAGTAAATGAAAAAGTATGGCTATCTGAACTGTATAAACCTCTACGGTTAATGAACATGTCGCACAATTTGTCAGAAATTTGTAAGTAGCAGCAAAATCCTTTTCCAATGTGATATAACTAGAATGCGCCTACTTTGGTTAACTAAAAAATTTGAAGAATAAGTGCTATCTAATAAATGCTGAATGTCAGGGTAGTTTTATTTCTTGAAGGAAAGGAAGAAGGCAGATTTATTTTGTTTTCCTCTAGTACATTAAAATCTCCTGTTTTGTGTTATTCCATGAGGTTTCAGTCTTTTCTTCAGAGTGTCTTCTTTAGGTATGAACTTACATATTACAAAAAGAGAAAGCAAATGGAAGTTAGAAATAGTAATTGAAAAAAAAGTTTAAGAGAATTCTAAAGACTAACATCACAAGGCAGATGAAGTAGTAACTCAAAGCACGATGCCATTGTCAAAAGGCAAAGCTGCTTTTGAATTTAGAAACCTGATTTGGGATAAAGAGAAAAAGTGTGACTGGAGAAAAACTTTATGCTGTCCCTGCATTTACAGTATTTTGTCCTCATAATCAGGAATGCGTATTAAAAAAACCCAAAACTAACAAAACAAAAAAACCCTCACAAAACCAAACATACAAGCAAACAAAACAAAACAACAACAACAACAACAAAAAAAGGTACCAAATGCTATACAACTTCAGCACAGCGTTGCGTAGCATTTGGAGAGACAGCAAGATCAACTGTATTCTTCAGCCTTCTCACTCTCAAACCACAACAGCTGTTAGCAGGGAAGTTATAGACTCCCTTTGTGCAAAAATAATCTGAATTAAGAGAAGTTCTGCAGCTACTGGCAATTTATTAAAGGACATAAAAGCTCTGAACAGAAATGTAATCTGTATCAATAGATGAAACAAATTGGTGCCCATCTTTTGGTCCTGAGGGCAAGGGCCAGCACATGGCGTGTGTCCTCATGGTCTGGCACACTCTCAAACAACTCTGAGGCCTCCTAGTTCCACCTTCCTCACCTGAATACCCTACACATTGTGATAAGTGGAGGCAAGGGTCAACATTAGTTTTCAAAAGTATTTTAAACTACAGATGATGACTAAGCCATTACCTTTTGTGATCATGAAATAAACGCATTGAGGAATATGAGCTGGGTAGTAATTAATCTTCATATTTTGAATCAAATAAATCAGTTCGCAGACAGAATCTTTTGACTTATCTACAATTCCTCTAAAACAACAGGAGTTCATTAAAGTGGATGATTAGCATTTTCTATTCCATTGAGTATGTACATATTAGCTTACGCAGACCATGTACTAGTAGTTTATTAACACACACAATCTGTATGTAAACCACAGATTTAGAGTATGTGACTAATTTGCAGAAAATGAGACTATTTTTCCTTTCCCAAGTTCATCCTTGCAAAATGCTTGTTGGTTTCATTGGACTACAGCTCCATGGGAAGAAAGCTGAAAAAAAGAATCCTACAAATGCTTTTTGTAACTTAATCTCACAGGATTAGGTGTTCATAGAGTAGGATTTGGAGATTTACTCTTGGTTAAGCTCACTACATTCTCATCTAAATAATTTCTGTTGCCGTCATTAATTTCAAGGGAAACCAAGGGAAACTAATCTCAAGGACTTTCAAAACTCCAAATCCTGAAGTCAGTATTCAATTTTTATTCAAGTTCCTGCTCGCTTGACTTTTGCTTCCTTGATAAATACCCTGGCAAGCTCCCACCTTTGGAGACAGGAAGAGGCTCTCATTTGGGTTTTGCTGAAGACACCATATTTATCACCTGAAGGCAGGTTTAAAGCAGTTTAACCAACATTTGAACTATCTCAGGGTAGAAGAGAGTTAGTTTCATTTAACACATTTAACACATTTATGTAAATTTCTTTTTAAAACTCACTTTGGGGTATGACTATTGGAGCAATGGATCAGAGTGGTATCTTTACCAAATCAAATTTTATTTGCAAAAAATCAGTGAGAGTGTAAACTACATTCTCCTACACCCCTTGCAAACAGCTGCTTTGATGCTTAGGTTCAAACCTGGAACTGCTCGCCAAAACAAACCCCATCTTAATACTACACAAAATAAATGAATCTTTCTTTAGCCCTCACCTCTTGTGGGAATTTCCCTTGGTCCCTGGTTTGAAATCTCGTGTTGTAAGTTTCCCTCATACGCCAAAGCGCAGTGTGATCGGTATGTCATGACCTGCTTTCCTAATCCCTTTGGAAATAGCCTCCTGACGTTTTTACTGGTGCTCTACCTTAGGACATGCAGTTGCCTCTTTCACTGGCCCCACAGGACAGCCAGCGCACACTTTGCATGAGGGACCAAACCTTTCTTCTAAACCTGTGTAGTGATTTCCTCTGACATTTCAGGCGTTCCCTGGCCCTGTGACATGCAGTTACTTGCCCTTCCTACACAAGGGTTGCTCACCTGCTGGAGCTCACCCAGTGCGCTGTGACTTTCCCAGGTCTACAGTGTAAATCTTTCACACTGTTAGCATTCACTCCTGCAGCAACACATTTCTACCTCAGTATCCCTTGAATGCTATTAGGGGGTCACCATTCTAGAGACAATTTATTAGACTCTCATTTCAGTCACATAAAGGCTTATCTACTTTTTCATATAACCAGTTTATCAACAATCCAAACCAACAACAGGTATGATTTATTGACAGATCTTGTCCAATCTGATCCACCATGTAATTCAGTGATGTTAATTTTGAAGATTCTGAGCATTTTAATGGACGAATGACTTCCTATTAGTTATTTAAGGTTCAGTGAACACATAGAAGATATAGAATATGTAAAATAAGAAACAAAGCTTCTGCTTTGTATCGGCACTTCAGCGAAGACTCTTCAGGTCACCACTTTAATATGATGCTACAACCTGTGCAGGGACTTAAGTAGTTCCAGGGGGAAGGTGAATATATCTAAGCTCTCAGTGAACCAATGGGGAAATTTCTTTTCTCCACTGGAAAAACTCCACTGCAGAGGAGGCTTAGGGCAACTTCAGGTTCAAACATACATGTTCCATCCATGTGCCTCAAGTTACACTTTGTAAAATACAAACAATTTAATTTGTGTGTCTTTGGAACAAGATCAATTACTGGACACAAATTATTAGCGTTTGAAAGTCTTATAAAGGACTTGATTTTTAAGCGTATCTCAGATTTTATTTTTCAAGATAAATTTTTTAAAAAGCCTGAAAGGTAATGCAATGGATTGAAGAGAAGACAACAAATATTGTGTGGCTTTTCACCACGCATAACAGATCTAGAGAAAAGAATAAGCAGTTGCTTAAAAAATTCTTCTTCATCGTCAATCAGCAAGATTTATTCAACATTTAGCAGAAGATTTTATATTAACAGAGAACATCTTTTTAATCAATTGAATGTCCAGTTATAAATTTTCAAGTCTCAGCTGCAGGTGAACTGCTGGAGTTGAAGCAGGGTCTGAGGTTTAGCACATGTCAAAATCTCAGGAATTCTGAAATTCTCTTTTCTGCCATTTATACATTGTATGAATGTGGACGCTTTGCTTTAATTTTCTGTATCTCAATTCTGCCCCCCAACCCCCCGCCCGGAAAAATGCAAGGACCTCTGAATTGCTAAATGGCATGCGTACTCCTAACTGGATCCAGATAGGGATGAAGTGGGCAGAAAGAATTAGAAAGTCTTGTTCCAATGTTTTTCCCCTTCTAAATCTTATTCTTAACTCAACAGTAAAAAGAAAATTTACCCTTTGTAACTACAGAGAAAGCTAGGATTTTTCCTTTTGGAAACTGGAATATGTCTGTTTCAGGTTAGAAAAGAAAAAAATAAGTGAACTCCTCTAATATACTCTATAGAAAAGATGATAGTAATAGTATATGAATTTAATTTTCCTTGATGTGCTACTTCAGCCCCTCCCTCTGCCAGACAGATATTTACCATCTTTTTCACATAGATTTAGTCAATATGTTTACATTGCTCTTGACTTTTAAGCACACCTGAGCCTGTATGTCCCAGTATTGTTAGATAAAATATAATAAACAGTGTCTGGGTGTGCGTGTGACACAAGGGATAACTGCTGTGGTATAAACTTACACCTATGCAAACTCTGCTGTTTCTGTTTCAAGCCTGAAACAAGGCTGGTCCAGTCCTTTGTTCTACACATCAGTTGTTCTAAAGAAAAGATAGTTACCTGACCCTACAAATTTTTTCTGTACTATAAACAGTGGGCAGATGGGAAAGAAAGAGAAAGTCGTGTTAGTGCTCACTGTTACAAGAGAATAAATCCTAAATAAAACTACCCTAAACCTGTGAACATTTAAATCACTTAAACATGTGTGCAGTTTCAGCGATGTCGCTGGTATTATTCCTCTGCTGAATTTAAGCACATGCTTAAAGGATTTGCTTGGCTGGGGCCTGCGAGCAGAAGCTGACCTTGTACTTTTTTCAAGTTAAGTGTGCATAGATATATTCAAGAAGTGTGTAATGTAAACCAGTGCACCTAACACAGGCTTGTAATGGTACAGAGAAGCACAGTTGCATCATCTTTCTGTCTTATGGATGTATCTTTCAACTGTCTCCTTTGATGTTTTGAAAATCTCAGCATTTTAAGGGATGTGACTTCTCACGAGATTGCAGTTTCCATAGTCAGAAGTTTAATACGTGTCAATCTTTTGCAAAAACTTATCAAGACTAAGATAGTTTTAACTTGCACACTTTAATGTGTCCTCTTAATTGCTAGTGTTTCTGAAAGATGCAATAATGTTTCTTTGATGCCATTTAATAAAATTAAACAAATCAATCAGTACTTTTCTCCTTCAAATTTATATTAGCTTTTTGACACACAGGCTGCTTGTGTCTACTCTATTGTGTCCAGGGAAAATGGTGATATTATGTATTTCTTTCAGAATATATAACCCCAGATCATAAACTGTCTATCTACAAAGTACAGAAATATTTTAATAACATTATTTCTGGGCACAGTCTGAAAATTAAATGTTCCCCACATGAATGGGAGTATAGCTGCTGTGAATCACTAGAACATAAACATACTGATGATATGTTCATTCATATGCACATGTTATATGTCCCCTTGCTAGAGACGTAACTCTGAGCTGTGGGGTTGCCAAACAAGAAACAGTGGCAAAGGGAGTTGAAAAAGGTAACTTCATAGTAAGGTAGGGGGAAAGAAGCAAACATTTTCCACATCTCCTTTAATAGAAGAGACACCAGGCTACATTTTTTTGATTAGCAAGTTCCTCTTTTCACTACAGATCTTTTCAGTGTTCTACTTTACAGCTAAACTCCCTGAGACCTGATGTGGGATTTAGTAAGCTTTAGATAACACAATCTCCATCTAATGGGAATTTCTGAAGCCAGTCAGTAAGTGTATGAATTATTATAAGAGAAGAAAATCAAATTTAATACCAAAGAACTAACTTTAGAAGTTCAAGCAGCGGACAATATTCATTTTCCATCGACAGAATTGTTTAATAAGAATCTATCAGCAGTACAGGAAACACTAGGTACTCCGGCAATAAGTGAATCATGATGGCTTATTTCCTTTTAATTCTATGATCCCAGCTGGAACAAGGTGTGATTGGAGAATGGTTTAATTGTTCATAGACATCTGTCTTTGGATTCAATTGAAAAATAATATCCTGGGCATAAAATGGCCTACAGAATTTTTGACATTTTTATATCTTTCACAATCAAGGCATTGTCAGAAAGTCAGGTAGTGGAGGTCTGAAAAACTTATGGATATATTTAAAGTAGAAGAGAATAAAACCTTGGTAATATATCAATGTACACAGCTGGAAAGCAGATGTTCAAATGAGTGCACTCAGTTCTTAGAGAAAGCTATTAAAGCTGTTACTTACTTAAATGAGAAATTTCTATAATTTATTGTTCTCGCATTTTTGATTTCCCCCTTTACCTGCATTTTAAGCAGACTACAGGACTTTTTTTTTTCATATTGTTAAAGTCAATTACCCTAAAAGTCTGACTTAGTGCAGTATACTACATGATTGCTAAAGAATGCCCAAGGCTACTGTCAATCAAATTAGCCAGTGACTTCTGAGTTGTGTACTGTACTGTGAAATGAAGTGATAAATGCATGTCAACCAGTAAAATGTGACATTTAGTATTGGATATACCCACTTGAAATAGGTTTTGTGTCAGCTTTATTCATTTCTTACCGAACTGGCACATATTTTTAACTGAATTCTGATTATCAAAGACGACATATAATATTAAGCTTTATAAGGTATTGGTAATCAGACAGGTCAAGCCTTAAGAGGCCTTGTGTGATCCAGTAACTGCAGTGGCCTGCCACTGAGCAGGGACATTTTCCGTTTCCCTGATAAACAGTGGTAAAAAGAATATAATTTTTTTCTTGAGTGTTCTTCCTTTGATCCAAAACAATAATTTTAAGGGAGGACCCCTGGTTCAAAACATTCATGAAATGCTGATCCAGAACAAGGAAAGGATTGGGGTTTTTTTTTACCCCTTTTTGGTTTTTTAACTAAACTTGACATTAAAATCAGAGTGGGATATCAACACTGAATGTAACGTATGAAGAATAAGCTTGTATTGCATGATTTCCTAGACAATGACTGACTAACGTACACTCTGAGGTCACACCAAAGTGAAACTCTAGCTTTCTGGAGCTGTGAAAGCTTAATTAGTAGTTTGTGAAAGAAAATCGGAGCACTGGAAGTCTAAATCAAACAAGAGCATTTATATTTCCTCCAGAGGGAGATGGCTTGCCATTCCTACCAAATGTTTTATTAAAAATTAGATTTAAATGCTGTAAAATTCCTCTTCCCATGACACAGAAGAAAACTCACCTCTTGGCCTGTTCATAATAGTCAAGCACTTCTGTAAAAAGTATTTCAGAAATGCAAAGAAGGAAAACCTGCTGATAACTTTGGCTTTTTCTCGATATTTAAATTCTTGCTATACTTCCAGAGGAAACTTTTCCCAAACACAATGACAATTTGACAATGCCTGGCTTCAAAGTTTTATTTTCCATGATGGATGACCATGCTTTACTTCTGCCATATTATTTATTATTTAGAAATAATTATTACAATAGATGGAACTTTTCCTACACACATTTACTATTTGAAAAACCAAAACAAAACCACCAAATCCTTAAAAAATTTAAATATGAAGGCAGTATCAAATAAGGTATATTGACCTATAGACACAACTCCCAGGCAATTATCACACAGTTTTATTAAGTATTTAAACAAAAGAATGGAAATCAATCGTATTTTGGGGCCTAAATCAGCTGTTACCTATATGGTTGCCCATTGGGTATTTGGTCATTGACTTCAATAGGAGTATTAAACTAGGCCCTTTCTGTGACATTGAAGGTACTGTAATTTTATACTGGAGGCACTGCTGTACTATATACTAGCTTTTTCTTCATGAAGAGGGTGAGCAGTATATTCAAATCCTACCCATCTGTCTTGTGGGAAAAGCATTTATGTCCAACTTTTTGAAGGCTGATTGTTAGGTTGACATAACAAATACATTCAAATTAATATCTCCTTTTAAAGGATTAATTCCATTATTAAAGGGCTGCAGTGTGATATAGTAAGAATTTTTTTTTTCTTATCTAAAGGAAAACAGATGTGCAAGTAAGAGGTAGATGAGATATCTGGGGAGTTGATTCAGGTTTCATTTTTTCTTGCTCATCCATATTTAATGTTATTTCTTCCCATAGTCTGATATCGTGGTTTTAAAATCTCCAAAGACATTTTTAAAAGGACATTTATAGTGACTGCCACAACTGTGGCACCGATCCATTTCATTTTATGTTTTGTTTTTTCCTTAGATGTCATGCAGTGCAGATCAACTTGATATAAGACTCTTTATTGTAAATGCATGTGCACTACTCAAGGTCACAAATATCTTACATTCATGAAATAAAACCAAGTAAGCTTAGAGATGGTCAGGGTTGAAAACATTAACATATAATTTTCCCTATTGCTTTGTACATGTCTGAATTTAATCGTTCAGTCTCACCCTTTTGCGTGTAATATGACATCTGGTCCTCATGGGATAATGCCTGAGTAAGGAAATCTGTTGGGGACCCATCTGACTCCTTAAGAGCAGACTCCTCAGCTCTTAAGATGTGGGGGCCCTCGTCATGGTACAAGCGAAAGCAGGCAAGTCTTTTGCTACACCTAACATAACCACTAAGCTGACACAGAAATGTAAGCACAACTATGTTGTCTTTTCCAAAATTTTCCTTTCTTCTCACCTCAGGGGAAATCTTGAATGGGCAACAGCAGCCAGCTTCCAGCTTCTTTTCAGACCCGTCCAACAATTCAGAGGACCCAAACACAGCAAGAGGAAACTGTTCCAATACATTTAGCTTTTCTGAGTGGAAACAATAAAAATAAATAAAAATAATCATGGAATATAACGCACTAAAGTGATTTATTCACACTAAGAAGAAAAGTTTTGGAATCTTTACAAGTCTTTCTTTAAAAAAATATTGCTTAACTTCCTCTGCGTTTTTTGAAAATACACTGAGTACATATCTGTATATGTTAGGGACAGCATTTTCAATCTTTTCCAGGTGGATCTAGGCATGCATGTTTTCTCAGTCCTCTAATAATCTGTGACCTTTCCTTTTCCTGATGCCAAAGCTTAGTTTTTCTAGGCCACTTAACCTGGAAAAATAAAAACCTGCACTGGGCTGCCTCTGCTGGGCCAAAGCATTATAGCTACAATAATAGTTCTGTATTTTTTCAGTCCTGCACCTTGTAAAAGATGTGAAAAACATGTTTACATCACTGTCTTTACATCATTTCACAAATACTGTTTTGATTTTTTTCATTTCCCCTTCTAGCTTGTCAGTCTAAAAATCTCCAGCTTATCCATCACTCTTTCTATTCTGGTCTACTCTTGCTTTTAGGTATAGCATGGGTCTTTCTGCTGAAGGACTATGCAGCGTGTTGCCAGGTGTCTGGTCAAAGAAGGTGCTCATTGACCCAGATTTAAAAGAAGAGGCAGCGTCTCAGAGGTGTGGTAGCCATGCCAGTAAATGGAAGAAAACCTGAAGAATTTGGTTTCCATTTTTCACATCCTTTTCCCAGGAGGAAGGTTTGAGGGCTTTCTTCTTATAGGCAACTCTGTTATTTTCTGTGTGTGAATTAAAGAGATTAGGAAATCGCATAGCAAATAGTCACAGAATCATGCAATGCAAGTGTGTCTGTGCATTGCGAGTCCCTGGAGACAGACAGACACAGGACTGCAACTAAGAGGATTTAATGGCAAATGGTTAACACCATTGATCACATCTTGACCAAGCAGAAAATCAGAGATCTAGCCAAGTAGGCTCCACATGTAGAATTTCATTCTACAAACAGTATATCTAAGAAAGGAGGGGCTGGTAGCACTCCTGGCTTTCCCTCACTGGGAAAAAGGGTCAACATGCCGCCAGCACAAACAGCTCCACCCGGCACGCAGAAGCAAGGAATCTTGGTCAACCCATTTAGAGAAAGCCACTGAAATCAATAGTTAAACTCCCACTGCTTCCAGCAGGGCAGGGTTTTACCTAGCGTGTCTGAAACTAGAGAACGCAAGTGACTCCCTGCAGCCAGGGTGTGTGAGCTGGTAGGGCTGGTAACAAAAGCAGCAGAGTAACATTCCCATTGCAAAGAACACAACAGAGCACCCATTTTTCCAGTTTCCTGACCATTCACATATGGCTGAGCTGTCTGCTGTGCTTCGTATTTAGACGTATTTTGACACACTTTAAAAAATATGCATAAGTTAAACATCCAAGCGTTCCAGCCAAAGACAGCTTTAGCAGCTCTGCTCACCGCTTGCTTTTCAGCATGTTCCTCACACCAACTGCAGACAGCAAAGCGGAGACTCAGCGCTCTCCGCAACGTTTGTCGTGACATCACCTTGCTGTTGTACTGCTGCACTCTCAACAAGCATCATGGTTAGCAGTTTTCAAATGTAATTAGATATTATTCTTCCTTTGGGTTTTCAGTGTGAATTTTGTTTCCTCTTAAAAAAATCCGCTTTCTGTCCTGTGGCCATGCAAACTTCAGGCACAACTTTTTCTCTTCTTTGGCCGTGGCTCCTGCAGAGCTCTTGCATTGGTAACCCATACCTGCTGTGATACAAAACTGTAAAAAACGTTTAATTTATCTCTTCAGCTGGGCTCAGGAGCATGTGCCATTTCCAAGCCATCTCTGTTTTGCTCATAATTTCTTAGCAATATTTTCCCACTTGCCTAACGCTTTATACCAAAGTCCTGATGCCAACGGCATACTTCACCTCACTCTGCTGCAATGCAACTTACACCTACCTGCTTGGGGTCTGCTGTAGATAGCAATGCTCTCACCTGACCACTCTCCACAAGGTAAACTCTGTTCCCCTGGAGGTAGGAATATTACTGCTCCACTAAGGGACCTTAGCAGATCCCTCTGGAATACCTCTACTAAATTCCTCTACCTCATTGCACTAGAACTCCCTGCCCCTTTTCAGGAATGTTCTGCTGCTTGTCCTTTTCAACTCTTTCTATATTTTGCCTGTGTTATATTCATAATGTCACTTTCAAACACATGATCACGCATATATTCATCCAGTTTCTCAATGTCAGATAACATGAAGGAAAGAATCGTCATGAAAGCATTATCAGCCTACTTTATTTTTCACAGTAAATATTAACACAAACATAAACCTGACCTTTTCATGGGAAGTTTCCTAGTATGGTAACCAGTTAAAGTGAATAAGAACCTGGTTAAGTGTTTGCAAACAAAGGAGAGTAGTGGAAAGAAGAATGAGATCTGTGGCTATCACAGAGTTTATGCATGGCAATATTTGCGTAAATGGCTGCCCATATGGTTGTGCGAAGGTATGTTATTGTTCCTCCTTTTTGGCAGACAGGTTGCAGGGGAGTGAGGAGAAGGAGAGTAAGAGACAGCAAATGCATACACAGAAATTTCCTGGTGAACTGCAATAAATTTAGCAGAGGCTAATCCATAAAGGTCATGACTGGAACGTTTAACCTGTTGTTTGCAACCATAGTTCACATGTTTGCAGATGCAATTATAAAGACTACATGGCAAGGAAAAAAAAAGAGCCACCTACACAGGCATACTTTTCTAAGGGCTGTGATGAAGGTGTGGTTTCTGAATATTTTTAAATAGCAAGCTAAAACAAAGTGATACAAATCTGAACAAAGGAACATTTAGAAACAGTGAATGCTACTTTAATATCTTCTCTGGAACTGTTGCAATGGTGATGATGTGGTGGATTTTTTCCTGTTTAAGCAAAATTGTTTGTAAACTACTGGGAATCTTAGTCAAGTACATACCAAACAATGTGCTAATAAGTATATTCTCTTCACGAGTGTATCAGCTAAATTGTTTTTTGCCTTTGTTAGCACTTTTGCTCACTTGTTAGCACAAATGAGCTAGTGAAATTTTTCTGCCTGTCCTGCAACAAGACTCCCTCTGCTGTGGCTAACACTTTGTGTTAAAATTCTTGTTCACCCATAACTCAGGCATCAAGTTTAAGGCAGTCTCAAGCTTTCATTTACACCCATTGAAGAGAAAACTCTACGTGCTAACACCGTAGGATACAACTTGTCTGTTCAAATATACATTTTAGTTTTAAGGTGACAGGAGTTGCATACTAAACTTAAGCCAGTGTTTGTTAGTTTTTTATTGACTATATAGAAAGACTGTACCACCTAGCTCTGATTTAGATACCTCTATTGTAAATAGCCAATATTAAGCGAGAGTTAGATAACTAATTTCCAGATGGAGTAAAGTTAGATAAAACTAATTACATCTGGTGTATTATCCAGATAGATGGATGAAACAGGTAAAAAAGCTTCACATTTTCCCATCTTAATCAGTTATCTGTGATCAATTTTCTGGGCTCTTTTTTCTGCTACTCTTCTGGAAGGCGTGCAAACAAAATACTACATTCATCCAAAACCAAAGCTATGTGCCTTGTATTCCTTCCAGAAACGTTTAGGCAGAGCAAGTGTTAATGCTGTCTCCAGCTGCATGAGTCCATCCACAAAATTACTATTATTAATTTTTTTATTTTCAGTGAAGCATTTAATGAAACGAGGCACCTGAAAAGACCCGCACATACTTTTTTTCCTGCTAGAAACATAATCAGCAGTGCCAAGATTCTGGCTGCGAAGTCTACACAACAATGTTTTCTGCAGCTCTTATTTCTGGATGAAGAAAGTACACGATAAGCAGTACACCCTCAAAATGTTTAAGATAAAAGAAACCATAAATTGTTAACTAATATGATAGAGAATTTTCTATTGACCCACGTTACTTTCCCTTCAAAGATCATTACCCAATACAGCAGTCTTTTTATCTGAAGCATTAGTAGTTCTTTGTTTGCTAAATGAGTTTAGAGATCTACTTAGACATAATTAAATACCATTTAAAACTCCATTAGGTATGTTTAATGCCAAAATTTAAATAGTATTCTCTTCGCTCTTCTTCCCTGCTTTAAAAAAAATAGCAAATTTACAAATGTCTGGCAAAGCTAATTAACCCTTAGGTTGTCAGTCTCCTAAGGCAAAAGTTTGACACCAGCATGGTCCATTGACCACTGACATTATACACTAGTGAGTCTCCACTGAAATGGCCACAAAAAAGGAATTAAGAGAAGTAAGTAGAATGGCTCATTCTATGCTGTGTTGATGTTTACAGACCCAAAAAGCATCAAGAATTCACAGGAATTTTGAAGACATCTGTCACATCTAAATAAAAGCTGAAGATTCTCAGGCAAAATATCGTCATCAAAAGGAAAATAAAGATTTTATGTCATATTTAACCTTATCAAATAATAGGAGTTTTAGAACTTTTTGTAGTAAATAGTTGTTCAAGACAAATGTTTGAACCAATTGTCTTACAACACAGTTCACAGCTCATGATGCCAGGAACACAAGAACTATTCATAACTTTGGCGGAAGCTAGAGGAATCTTGGTTTATTTGAGGAACACAAACAGCTTTAGTTTGGGTTAGTTGTTGGGTTTTTTTCATTCAGAAAACCCATCAGCACCAAAAGTAGGAGGCTGGGAAACTGAAAAACAAACAACCCACCCCAAAACCTAAACAAAGCCAGTCTATCTTCTCCATTTGCATTAAAGTTGATACAATAAGTCAGAAATGATCCAAGCTTTGTGGCTTCAGTCCCCTTCAGATCAGCTTTACAATTCATGACAACTTACATGTTCAGGTACAAGGAAACATGCAAATAAAATGGGTTATTAAAATACATGAATAAACACCATGTAAAAAGTAAAGTAATTGGCAGTGTACAATCATTTTGGAGTGTTTTCCAACAAAATATCATTGCTCACAACAGCCCGCTGGAAAATCTCCATCCAAACTGAAAAGTGTTGAAGTATTTTTCCTGCTTTTCAAACAACTCATTATTTGTCAAGCTTACTGCATTTCTATATAGTAAAATCATCTAATTATTCTTTAAACACTGATAAATATGTTATTCTATGCCTTATATTTGCTATGAAGATAAGCTGAATTACTGAAAATTCAAAAACTAAATATTTAGTTATTTTGTATACTATTAAATATTTCTGTAAGAAAACAGTTTATACATGATTCAAATAGAGACATGTTTGCCACAGGAAAGAATTATTTTAAAGGGATTTTTTCTTTTGATAATTTTAATAACTAGCTTCTCTTTCCAAAATAATATTTTTCTGTCCAGAATAAAAGTAAAAGTATATTTCTAAGGGTTAAAAAGTCTCTTTCTGGAAAGCACAAAGAAATAAGAAGTTCTACTGATCAGATCAGATATTCTCCTAGCTCTCTGTCTAAAGTTAGGAAAAATGCAGTTTCTAGAAAAATCTGTATTCCCCATGAGGTTTGAATTTTTAGTTCACCCAGCTATAAAATCAGTCAAAAGTAGGAAAAGGTGGATATTGCCCCTATAAAATAGTTTTATTTTTTCAAGTGCCATCATGTTCTCTGAATAAATGAAAATGTTTACAGAAAGATGCTGCATTTCTAAGCAATTTCTATCTCTCTTTCATCCTCTCTCTCTGTATATACACCCATATGTATGTAGCTAAGGTACTGAGACAAAAAAGCTTTTCATTTTCAGGATTTTTTTTTTTTTTTCTGATGAGTAGTTGTTGTAAATTAGAACTGTTTAATGTTTATATTATGTTGTGAAATGTATATTCTGCATATGTCTGTATGTATTCGGATGCTACGTACAGAACGTACTCTGAAACCAGGAACAGTTGAAGAACGAGGTGAGAATCTGCCAACCAAGTCCAATGAAGTCAGATCATTTGCACAATAGCTCCTGCTAGTGTGTAAAAACAGACAAAATTCCCCTCCATTCTACCCTATTTGCATAGTTTGTCATTAACTGTGCTTTCAACAGACTTGACCTTTCTTTTACAAGGAATTCCACAGATAAATGTTACTGAAGAAAAACACTTTCAATCAAAATGTAAGAGATAGCATACATATCTATAAATGTCTAGCACATATAACTACCTGAAGAATTTTTGAAATAGATGTCTTGCCATTAAAAGAATAGTGTTAGCTGAATTAATTGCTGGGAAACACTCCTGCTCCACCTACTGCCTCTCACCTGGACAGTTACAGCTGCAGCATGAGGCTCACCTTCCGTCTGGGTCAGTTCCAAAATCTCCTTACCCTGTCACGAAACATAAATCAGATATTGAATTGAGCAGACCTTTCGGACTCTATTCTGGTCATTTATAGTTACACCAGGCTGAATTGAACCATGTGCCCTTTATGTGGCCCACGGGACAATTTCTCTGCCAAGAATTCTACCTTTCAGACCAATAAAATGTATAGCAGTATAGCAGCCTGGACTGAAAAGAAGGGTTTCATTTTTATTTTATTTTATTAAACAGTTTATCACAGCATACTGAGGTATTTATTCTTCTACCTAAGGATACACAGTCTACTTGAGTTAAAATGTTTGTCTGGAGATGTTATATATACCTAATATAAACCAATGTGATTTCATATATTTTCCTAGAAATCAGAAGCTCAAGGTCAGCAGTCACAACATGAGAGAGCATACACATATTCTTGAAGGAATATAGTCAAGTTGTATATGTATACTGAAAAATGACTGAAAATGTTACTGAAAATGGCTCAAACATAAACGAAAAAACACATTTCTCAGATACAGACGTTTGCAACTCCCTGTAAAACTGGTTTAAAATTCCTGACCTAGGCAAAAAAATAGAGCCAGGATATTGTTCTTAGTTGACTTCTTGCCACAAAATTTTAAAGATAACATTCATTTAATATTGTGATGTGCTGAGGTATTATGTTAATAGAGGCCAGATGGATTGAATTAATTGATAGATAGATAGGACATGTTTGACCAAGTAATATTAATGCACTATGAACTTAAAATAAGGAATAAAGGGATATGAGATTAAAACCAGATCCAAGGGAAGCTGGTGAGAAGATTCCCATTAATTTTAACGAGATTAACTCTACCAGGCACCTATTAAGTACATTATGTTAAATATGAAATACCATATATGATATGTAAAAAGATAGAACAACTGCTTGACATTTTTGACAATAGAAATAATCTTAGGACACTCTTAAATTATAGCATACTAGGTTGTGGTACTGCTGTAACACCCAAAAGTTAACCATTAACTTCAACAGGAGCTAAAATAAGTCCATAATAAATCTCTGTCCCCTGGACAAGGCTTTAAAACAAGTAACATAACACAAAGCAAAACAGAAATATCTGAAACTATGAGAATTTTTCTATGTTTATCTGGATCTGTTACCCTTATATAACAAAAGCAACAAAACTCTTGCACACTGTTGATTATCAGGACAAAGTTATCAGAGGGATTTGACTCAGTTTCTTACTGTTTGGTTTGTTGGTTGTTTTTTTTTTCTAACAGGATTAATATCATATCATTTAAAACAGGTAGTTTTTCATTAATTACTGTACTTAGCAGTCCCTTTTTCCTCCCTTCCTCACATCCTTCCTTCTTCTTACAAGCATTGCTATTGCAATTTAAGATTTCTGTACCTAAATGGTAACTTTGGATTTAGTTTGCTTCCATCATTTTACTGGGTCTCATTGGAAAGGAGTTAACTTTCTTCATAGCAGCCCATTGGGATGGTGCTGTGTTTTAGATACACAGCTAAAACAGACTTGATAACACAGCAATATTTTGGCAATCACAGAAACACAGGCTGGTTGAGGTTAGAAGGAATGTCTGAAGGTCATCTGGTCCGACCCCCTTGCTGCCCAGGACCACATCCAGACAGCTTCTGAATATCTCCATGGATGGAGACTCCACAATATCCTTGGGCAACCTGTGACAGTACTCTGTCACTCTCAAGTAACAAAGAGTTTCCTTGTTCAGAGGAAACCTGTAATTTGTGCCTTTTACCTCTTGCAGTGTCACTGGGCACCACCGAAAAGAGCCTGCCTCTGTCCTCTGTGCACCCTCCCTTCAGGTATTTCTGTTTGTTGTTGAGATTCCCCCTGAGCCTTCTCTGCTCCAGGCTGAACAGTACCAGCTCTCTCAGCCTTTCTTTGTAGGTGAGATGCTCTAGTTCTTCAGTTGTCATAGTGACCTCTTGCTGGACTCTCTCCAGTATCTCCATGTGTCTTTTATACCAGGGAGCCCAGAAGTGTACACAGTGCTTCAGGTGTGGCCTCACCAGTGCTGAGCAGGTGCTGAGGCTGAGTAGTGCTGATGCTGAGCAGGGCTTGCATAGACTCAAGGCTTTCTGGTTCTCTCACTCTGCCCCCTGAACGAATAGGCTAAGGGTGGGAGAGAAGCTGGGAGGGGACACCGCCAGGACAGCTGATCCAAATTGTGCAAAGGGCTATTCCATATCATATGGCATCATGCTCAGCAATAAAAAAATGAGGTAGGAGGTGGGGGATGTCTTCCAAGGTAGCAGTTGCTATGAGACTGACTGGGCATTGGTCGGCTTGTGGGAGGTGGTAAGTGATTGTCTCTGCATCACTTACTTTTTTTTAAATTTCCTTGCTTCACTTATTAAACTGTCTTTATCTCAAACCATGGCTTTTCTCACCTTTGCTTTTCTGATTCTCTCACCTGTCCCACAGGGGGTGGGGGAGCGAGCAAGCAGCTGTGTGGGTGCTTAGCTGCTGGCCAGGGTCAGCCCATTACAAGTGCCTAAGGATAGAATAGGAATAAAAGTCTCATATTTTCAAAATAGATTATCTCAGTATCAGATATTGTGTACTCTGCTTTATCATGGCTTCTTTGCACAAGCCATATGAAAGTGCTAATTTTAACATATATGCAATCTTGCATAGCTGTGCATAATATTTTAAAATCTATGAAACTGGTCACTTAAATACCTAAGGAGCTATCCCTTGCGTGCTGTATTTGTTCAGTGAGTTTTTCAGCCTGCACTGGCAGTTGCCTTTGGTGCTACAGTGTCATATCTAGAATGGCAATTAATATTAATTTTTTATTACTGTAATTAGTGTTTTCTTTTGGGGTAACAACTTCAAAGTGAATGGTTTGCCAGGCAAAGAGTTAAATTAATCTTGTGTCCCTTCTTTCCTGCTTAAATTAGACCAAAATTAGTCAAGTGGGACACTTCAGAAAGGGGTACTAAAGGGCCTCTAATGTTTATTGCTCTCATTGAAATGAACTGAATTAAAGCATCCTAATGTTTATTGCTCCCTCTAAAATGAACACAATTAAAAGAGACAGCACACCTGATGGCATTATCTTGCCTTGTTCACTTAGCCCAGACAATATGTTACCTAATACTAAAGTGTCTCAGATTGAACAGAGGCACACATTTCTTCCCAAAATTAATCCAAATATTCTTTTACTTACCTTTCCTATATCCAGACAAACAATTTAACCATATTCCATACATATGCATGCTTTTCATTTTCAGAATCTAACACACACTCTGTTATTGTTCCTAATGAGAACGAATTAAAACCCAGCAGAGACATAACCCAGAACCTTTTGCTTCCTCTTAACTGTCAGTTTGACTTTCTGTAACACTGTGATCAACTGCATCCTAAGTGGGAGTTGACACTGGCTCAACTTTCTGCGAATGCAGGTAAAATGGAGTGTGAACTGCCTGAAATTCAATGCTGATGTAACCTGGTTCTGCATCATTACACATAATCGGTATCTTCAGCTTTGTATAGCTGCAATCTTATTTCTTTAATAGCATGGACTCTGATAAGAATCGTGTTGTGGGCCTTATTTTTTTTTTGTTGTTTTGAGTGGTTTGGGTTTTTTTCTCTTCTCTATTCTGGTATCATAGCTAACTTCTTGCACAATGCGAAGTACATTTCTGAAAGAAATCCTGTCGTTGGTCTTTAATAGCAGGTTAATGGTCTGTGAAATCTCAAATTTTCAAGACTGATTTTGTTATAAGAAGAAGTGCTCCTTATATCTCTTGTGAAAATAGTAAAGATCTCTTCCTTTAAAACACCTTAATACTCAGCACAAGAGGAATTGTACCACAAGTCATACCTCACAATGAGATTTTCTTTATTTTCTTCTGCAGTCAACAACATTTTGGAAGAACTGCTGCCTCAGGTAGAATTTGCTATTCCTCTGTGAATCAATAAAACTTTCTGCAGTAGACTAGAGGATGTACCTGCTCTGAACTTACAAATATTAGATGAAAGGATTCATATACAACACATCATCTCTAAGTTGATAGTATAACTCACTGTCATCTGCTGCATGATTTCTCTCATTATTTGACATACTTGCTCTACAGTTGCTATTCTTGTCTGGACTCTTCATTAAGCATCTTCCATACGTGTGATACATGTGTATACATGTATATATACTCATACACATACCCATACATACATATATATACACACACATATATATATGCATGTCATACCTATATAAGCATACATATAGAGACTGTAAGACAGAATAAGAAAGACTGTGATTGAAGAAGACCATTCCCCTAATTTTAAAGACATGCAGACTGTAGCCATCTATAACAGTGTGATGCTGAATGCAGAGAACTTCAGTAACATTTTAATGAATCGTCGAATTACTTCTCCAAAATAAAAGATCTACAAACTTTGTAGATCCTCAGTATGATTCCTTTAGCAATTGTTAAGACAACAGTTTGGGAAAAACACACAGAAATAGTTGCACAGCTAATTAATATTTACGTGTTCAATTGTTTGTCTTGGGAAATGGATTGCTTGCATTTTTTCTGAAACTTGGCAAAGTAGCATTGTTCTATCTCTTCAGTGTTACTTTTTACTGATGTAATATCTAGACAATCTATTCAAATTAGGGTAATTTCTAAACATGAATACTATGCATGTCAGCATATCTTTCCAAACAAATTTCACTCAGACTAAAATTCAATTTTTTTCTTGTACATAATATCTCTGTACCAAATGTATCTGAAAGACATCAAATAAAACATGACAATATTTGAAAGCAAAGCACAAATTCTCAGAATTTAAATAATATTTATCAGCTGCCCTGTTATGCACCCACTATAACTGCCTGCACCATAACCAGAAAGTCACTATTCCAGGGAAGGAATAGAAGTGTTACCCAAAGAGAGGATCCCTTTTAAGAGTTATTGGACTATTAAATCCTAGCAGTGCATTCCCAAAACCTGCTCAACACAGCCAGTACTACTGGGCAGCAAGCGCAAAAGGCAAGGCTCTTGCCATTCCCCACCCAGCTCACTGTTCTGTTCACGTAGAGCACGTCCCCACCTACTTCCCTGTCCCCACATTCTACATGGCCTGCAGTGTTTAACTGGGAATGCTACTTCCCTCAAATTCTCAAGCAGGCATTTGGTCCTGTTCAAAGTGTGACTGTATGTGTCCAGATTCAAGACTGACGCCATGCCGTCAGTTACGGTGTCACTGTCTGTGGCTGTGCTTTAGGGGACATAGATATGCTATGTTAACACCAGTCAGAGAGGATAAGCTCAGAATGATAAAGACCAAATAAATTCAGGATCTTTTGCCCTGGCTTTCTACTTTTGAATCTTTAAGGTACATCCAGGCCTTCTGGTCTTCAGGCTCTGCTCTGCAGCTTCAAGGTCAGAAATATTTTTAAGGGGTTCTGACCTGAGCAGTTGTCTGCAGGAGGAAAGTTTTATATCAAATGCCAAAAAAATTGTGAAGCTGTGAGTTTTACTGTGAGAATTGCCAGCTTATCTTTGAATCATAAATAGGTTTTGCTTTCTCACTATGTGTAAGTAAATTTCAAGCAGGTGTTTCTAGTTTTTCTCATCAGACACTGTTTCTTGTAAAGGGATGATACATGAATGGAAATTATTTAGCAACATAATTAAAGGACAAATATTCATCATCCTTTGGAGAAAAATATTTCAACCTTAAATACATCCATCATATTTTGAAGTGCTAATTAGACATTATGTACCATATTTTGTTTTTCAACTGTTTACTAATAATAGCATTGGATATGTATTTATTAGTGGTATCCTTATTCAGCATTCATATTACAAGTATCATTAGGGTATAAAAAAATTTGGAAGACTTGCCATTCTTTAATATACTTGAATTCATGAGACATCTGACACATTTTGTAAACATTAGATCTTCGCTGAGTTACACATCAGAGATGAGAAAGCCCCCCTAGGCTTGCTTGGGACTCATGAATTCACTGTCATTCACCTTCATTAGGTGTAGGATGAAAAAAAATCCCACCCTGAAAATTGTCAATATTTATACATTTATATTTAGATATTCTGACATTTTCTGTGTGAGTGAAATCGATTCAAGAGAGTTGAATGAAAGTGGTGACATTTTTCTGCGGAAAATTTTCTGCTGGCATTAATTAAGATTTCTTAAATTCATGAACTTTGATAGCATTAAATACTTAATTTGCTATTTTCACTCAAGAGGTATTAAAGAAGGCAAGTATGGAGACTGCTTTTACTTTATTTTTTTGACATCGATCACTAGAAGTAGGATGTCCTAAGAAAAAACTGTCATCTTTAGTAGCACCTCTTGTTTCAGCAAATGTTCTCATAGTCCTTCAGATGTAGTAAGTTCCTAATTATGATTCTCCCAGCAGACCTTTAAATATTCTTCCCTAAATATTCACGAGTACAATTGTCTTCTGTAAATCCTGTTCATAGTGTTTACCCAAACTAATTTTAGGAATCTAATTTAACAGGTGGTTCAGAGTCGAGACTAATTCAAGTGTTCTGAATTGTTCTGAATATCTTCTAGATGCATCTCTTTTTCTTCCATGATTGTAAGTTTATAAGCATACACATAATAAACATATATAGTAAGACTTACCCATCTGTGCAGAACATATACATACTCCCCAGTATGACGAAGATTATATTACTGTACATGTGCTATAAAGATGTCAAGTCAGATGTTGGACAATGTTATTCTTACGTTATAGCCCAAGTGAAGTGGCAATAACATGATTAATTAATAAATATGTGCTTGTGGACACTCCGTAGGGATGACTGACCTTTGTTATCAGCAGTATTCACTGCTGTTTTGCAAAATTTATCATTTAAAGATATAATCTGAATATATTAGAGAGCACCTAGAAAGCTAAAGAGTTCTGAGGATTGAAACTCAAGAAAGAAAATATAACAGGAGTGTTCCATATTTAATAGCATTTTAGAAGCTTAAGCTGATGCCCAAAATTTCTAATTAGCAGGTTGTTAATTGCATAATGATATAGAAAGAAACTAAATGCAGTGAGAAAAGGATTTAGAATTTAATACACAGAAATAAATACATAGTTTCGGTTAACTAGAGCTGGGAGTTGAGGCAATGCAATCTAAAATAGCAAAAGGAGTGCAAAGAACAGCACACAGGAGAGGATGATGGAAGAATTTAAAGTTGGTCTATAAAGGTGAAAGAGGAAGATGGGGTGTATCAATATAACAGAGAACTCCTAGTGTTAATCTGAAGCAGTAAGTTGGGAAATGGAGCTAAAAGACAAATAAGCAAAGGTATGGAGAGTTGAGGTGCTAACTATCTTGCAAACCAAGACACAGGAGTAAACATAGGGACAACAAAAGTAAGCTGAAACATCTAGACTTTTTGGAGATCCATTACTGAAGATAAAAAAAGCTGGTGAACACCTGGTGTCTGACAACATTAGGTCTCTGACAGCAAGGAAGTAATATTTTGGCCAAAAAAAAAAGAAAGTTAGGTGGCGCAAAAAGGAAGGAGGCATCTGGAAGGATTTGTGCAACCAGGAAAGGAGAAAAATATGGAAAGAGAAGAGGGTAGAGACTGGTAGAGAATAATGCATAAAGAAGGGAGGAACTATGAGCAGGAAAACTGGATATGGTATACATGTATAAGGACTATGTTTTCCCGATTTGAGCTGGAGGCAAGGCATGTTCAAGAATAATATGGAGAGTCAGAAACTGCACTGAGAACCTGGTCACTATGGAGAACATGAAATGGCAGATTGTGTAGAATGTTTGTGCTGCTAAAATAAATAAAGGTTTCCAGAGACAGATGAAGAAACATAGGTATGAATGGAGCAATTAAGCAAAAAGTGGAAGAGTGGGAGGTGAAGAAACGGGACAGTTAACATGGACATATGCAGGTAGCAAGGTAGAGATGCAGCAAACATTAGTTTTATGGGAACTATTACAAGAACACAAAGGCCCAAGGACAATGTTAAGTTTAGACATAAATGGACAGTGGTGAGAAGGGCAGATGAAGAGAAAAGGGGAATCTGATGAACAAAGGGAAAAGGGGACAGGGGAAGAGAAAAATAAAATGTAAAACTATATGTTGCTTTTCTGAATTAATGAAGAAAGGGGAGGCAGACAGAAGCCAATCAGTTTAGTAAGGATGGAGTTACATGTCTAATCTAAATGAGCCATGAATCCATTCACGTAATGCTGAAATGTGTCCACAAAGTCCTCATTGAAACAAGTAATGAATAATCACTATATTATCTACATATTACCATTTATCGTTATCCACGTATTTCCATTAGTAAAGACTCTACAATGTACTTGTGGTGTAGGTCACGGATATCTTGCCCAAGGAACTATTTTCAGGGAAGACACAGTTACATGAGTGACAGACTGTATAAATGAAATGTAACAGACAAACAGAAATCACGGTGCTACTTGTCTTTCCTGGTTTGGTGTTAATTGTAAGATTCAGTGAAGAATTTAACAGACAGCAAAGGACCTTCTGAGAAACATTCAGTTGTGTTTATTTGGAGCCCTGTGTTTTGTTTGATCCCTAAAATCAGTCTGGTGGACTCCATGAATAGTAGGGAAACATTGGAGGAGTGATTTTATTAATCTAGTCCTGTCCTCGCAGGATCAGAACAACCATCAGATTAAGAGGATTAATTCAGTCAGTGCAGCGGATGCCACAATCACTATTTTGAAAAAGCATCTACACAGCATGAAGTGTCAGGTAGCTTATGCAGTAAAAAAGAATGGGACTGCTGACTTTACTATATATTCTACTCTGCTACAAAATTCCATGGTTTTCACACCCATTAAGATTTACTGTATTCAATTCTGAGCATTTTGATGGCCTGTGGCAATTGCATTTGTTCTTTATCTCTTAAGAATTTTATAAACTTATGGAAATTAGGGAGACATATAAAAAACTTTAATAAATTGTTTTTTACTCAAGTTGTATACTTGTAACCATAGTTTTCCACCAAGAAAATTAATGAGACTTTTGGGAAAGTAAACATAAATTGGGCTAGTCCTGCAGGACTCTATCACAACACATCCTTAGACCAGATCAGGAATCAATTTTGAATGCCACCTTTCTGGGGCGCCTGGGGTACAGGAAAGAGAACAGGGAGGGGATCAATGTATATCTTTTCTCATTCTAAGGACATATCTGGGCACACAGGCCCAGAGCTTGAAAATTAATGTAGTTGTGGGAATATACACACTATCTGTTCAGCCACATTCTCTTCCCACATTTGAAGCATCATCAGAGGAAATCATCTGTTGTAAAGGGATGGCAACTACATCTTAATAACTGAAGACCTACTGCTTCTGCCTCAGGCCTGCTCCCATATTCCAGCTGTTCCATAATATTCAGGAAATCTCCAGCACAGCTGGGCTCCAGTAGCACACTGGTTGTCTTTGTAAACACTCTACACTTACTTCATCCTTCGTGGAAGGCAAAGTCCATGGCTCAGTTCAACTCAAGCAATAACATTTCATTGGCATGACAAAATCTTCTAAAGTATAAATGAAGATCCAAGATCCTCAGAAATTCTGCACAAAGTGAAAAGACCTGCCCCTAGTGTTCCTGCTCCTTTCTGTAAGTCCTGGAGGGGAGGAAGTTATTTATCCCAGTTTAGTGGTAATCATATGCAAATTGCTTCCTCAGGAGGATGTTGCATCACTTTCTTCTAAGCTACCAGATCTCAAATATAGTTCAGTGGTTCCTTCTGTGCATTTACCCAAATATCTTAAATTTTATATTGTTCTTTATTTTAAAAAGTACAAGGATCTTAATTATATAAAGCTTTTCCTCATGCTGCAATTCCTATAGAATATTTATTCATTCAACTGTCAAGCAAGGACCATTAAGAACTGAAAAAATGCTATTTGCCTTGTTTTTTGGACTAGGTTAGGGCAATGGAGATACAAGGGTTTCTACTCAGCAAAGAACTTGGCCCATGTGTTCTAAAAAGTGAAATAAATGCCTTTCCCAGAATTATGAATCTCAAGCTGTCAAAAAAGTCATACTTAACAATTATGAGATATGCAAATATACCTCAGCTAATTTTGCTTGCCATTTTTGTTTTAATCTTTTGTGACAGAGCATTCAAATATTTTGGCACAACTGAAAAAGTTATACTAAGAGGAAAAGTAGAAAAGGTTAGTCATAATACCATAATTGCAGTAGTTTGTGCTATCAGGAATGCCCTCACTATATCTACCAAAATTATTCACCTAAAAGACCAAATTTATATATGAATGTGGGAAATATTTCTCTAAAATGGAAAAACTAAACAAATCCAGATCTCTCCATCTTTCCTTGTAAGTCACACTTTTGAGATTGATGGTCATTCTCAGTTTCTGGATCTTTTTCGAGTAAGCCAATATCTTCTGTGATCTGGTGAGCTTTCAACAACTCCAATAGATAGAGAACAAGATTCTCCATGTCTTTCATAGATTATACTTCTGTTGAAGTGTCAGAATTTACATTCGTGTTTTTCACCTCATGTTCACGTCTGGCGGCCTGCCTTCTCTTCCAGTTTTTCCCCACCCAGGATCATTTAGTTCATTACTCTTGCCTAGGTGGAAGAACTTGCACCTGCCTTCAGTGGAGTGAAACCTGTGTGTCACAGTCACTTTGAGTTTGAAATCTGTTCCCCAATCTGCTTACAGCCAGACGGAGACTGATGCTCTCTGTAGATGTCATTAGCAAGCTCTTGATTCCATTTTCCAGGCTGTTAGTGGAAATACTGTATTATTCAGGACCTACTGGACCTAAACAGATGCATTTTCTACATCCTTCTGTTTTAGGAATGAGTCATTGATAATCATGCTCTTAGTACAGGTTTCTGCACAGCTTTCTGTTTCTGTTATCTGATTCATGTTTTCACAGTCAGCTTGTAAGATGTCTTGCAAAGCAATGTCAAAAGCCTTACTGAAGTCAAAATATATGTATCTGCTGCTTCTCCTCTATCTACAAGTCCTGTTACCATCTCCTGCAAAGGAAGTAGAGAGGCTTGACATGATTTATTCTTGAAAAATTGATTTTGAATATTGATTATATACTAAAATTTCAAAAATTTGTTACTTTTTCACTTGCTTCCCACATCACCACTTGTTTTCAGAGGTACTTATAAGTCTGTAAAATTCTCCCCTTGCCTGACTTTCCCCCCACCCTCACTGCACCCCTCTCTTTGGTGTCAAAAGTTTTTTTATTCCCTGCAAATCAAGTTCTGACTATAGCACTGTAAATAAAAATCGGGGCATACACCTGAGCCACTTCTCACTGCACCAAATTTGATCCCAGTTCCATGTGACTGGAAGACTGGCAAAGCTAGGATACATACTTTAAAAAGTACTCATACACAGTCTACAGAGAAATACATTAATGCTCAAGAAATTTAAAAAAATATTAAAATTCATAATTGCTATAAGCTGTAAAATTGTACTTTAATAATGGCACTGGGCACAATTCTATCAAGACTATAAAAACTTTCTCATTCTTATATATTCTTAGCTTATAGGTTTGCTAAAAGTCAGCTCCTTAAGATGAAATTTAGACATATCTCCAAGCTTTAAAAATTGTTTTTTCATTTTGTCCAACCTAGTCATAATAGTCCTAATTCAAGCATAGGTAAGTATAATTTATTTATCCATGTAAAAATATTCTAGCAAATTTTTCTGGTGATGACACACACAAACTTGACGTTTAGATAGGTGTATTTTTTGGATCATGGATATGCCTTTTGACATCCATCTGAAAATGTCTCCTATTTACAAACGAATATGTTAACGTTGTCATATGCTCAGTGGAGATTCCTTCAATTTTTGGTTCAGCTGATCTCTTTCAAAGATTTCTTCCTCAATGGAACACGCACAGCACTTTCAGGACGAGTCTGTGTATCCCCATAGGTGACTGACCATGTTCTATCGCACCTCCTACAAGCGTTGGTCTGACTCGCTAGTTCTCTAATATCACAGAGTTGTTAGGAAAGCCCTTTCTTATCCTAGGCTTAAAAAGGAAAGCAGGTTTTTTCTTGCAGTTTTGTTTAAAATTTGAGTTGGGGTTAGGTACTGAAACAATTTTTGTTTAGCAATCCATTCTAATTCCTATATGTTTTCTGTAGATATGTGTCTATACAGTGGTTCCTTACCCTCTCATCTGTTTAGTCCTACCTAAAGGAAGAATTTTGCACATGTTCCTCTTGGATGACATCACATTTTCAGAAGTGATTAACCTATCATATTGCAGGCATCTTCTTCAGGATGAAAAGAACCACACCCAATAGAAATGTTCTTTTTCATTGCATCTCTTCAATGACCATAAAAGAAGTCAAGGAAGTTTAGCTTAGATGTAAAAATCTATAGTCCAGACATCTATAACTACACATCTTACTCCCCAAGGGGCTAGTTAGGAAAAAAAAAACCAAAACAAACAATTTAAAAATATGAAACTCATATTTTAATCTGATAGACAAAGGTATATAAAATTAAGATAGCAAAAATACTTATTGGGCCTATGTAGCATAAATTAAAACTGGCATTGGCAGGCCTTATTCCCATGAAAAAAAGCTTCACTTTTGTAGAGGTCAGAGAGGGAACCAGTATCAAACAGCTTTAACAGAGAGACCCTTATTTTTCTGAATGTGCCACAGACTGGAGTTTTTTTGTTACATTTCTAATAACTCCATCATATTTATCATTAAAATTTTGAAGGTATGGTAAGGTTGGGCAATGCTTTAAAGAAGCATTAATAATTGGGAATTCTTTGCCAGCACTTCAGAATGCTTTAGATCTAACTATCACATTGCATGCAGCCAAATGTGTTAGTGATAAAATATAGTCAGGACCCATATGAATAAATGAATAATTGCTTTTGCAGAATAAAAGCAGTTTCTGACTCTGCAGACATTGGCTTTGATAAATACAGCTGCCACCTAGGATGAAGCTGATATTGCCTTTCAGTGTGTGGCCTTATTAGAGATCTCACTATAGGTCCTACTATAGCACATGGGATATATTTGATTAGTTACCAGTATCACTGAGGGTGCATTGGTTTTCTTTTCTTTAGAGGTGTGGGCTGGGAGCTCTTTCTGGGAGCTCTTTTTTTTTTTTTTTCCCCACAACGACCTACTGATTTCAAATGGCTATTTGACGTATATTTTTCATTAACATTTCATACATTCATTGATAAGGGAGATAAATAGCTCCCTGGGCTAGTCGCTGGATATTTCAATGCCTTGAGATGAAAGAGTCCAATGCAGTACTGACTGAGCAGATTAGAAGCTATTTTAAGGATTTTGGATTAGTAGGGATCCCTAAATGATATGAACCTAAGGTTAGTTCTGCAATGGGGCTTCAAGCTAGTCCTTGCAATGTAAGCCTCTGGGTTTCTGGCACTGAAGATGGCATCCAGGCTCTGCACTAGATGTTTTTGTTAATTGGGTGATGCTTGAAGAAAGTTTCGTGCCTTACACTGGGGATCATAAGAACAGTGAGGAACTCACCATCAGCTCCTGAAAGCTGGCTAGTGCAAAAGGCTGTGAAGGAGTGCCTGGCTGCATTACTCAGGGCAAAGGAGAACCTTCCTTTGCTGACTTTCTTGGCCATAGTTCAAAACCTTCCCCAGTGGAGTTTATTCCTTGCTGCTTTTAAACCTGGAGATGTAGGATGTGACTGTTTCTTTTGTACAATTGATGACTGAATAGCATCAACAAATACCCTGAACATAGGAGACCAGAGTCTGATGTATCCCTTTGCCTACAAATTTTCAAATCTGCTTCCCCCATCTTCCTGAAAAGTGTTCTAGCTGCCAGACCAATGGCTCATGGAGGCATCACATTCTGTGTACTGTGTGTCCTGGTAAGGAGCAGAAAGCACTGCAGAAGAAAAGCAGCTCCCTGGGCCACGGAGTGGCTAGTGCACAGCTCACAGCACTGAGACAGCTGGGTCCTAGCTGAGCTCTGGCTACCTACCAGAACACAATACATCCACCACATTTTGCAAACACAGTAAATATTCGGGTGCTATGGGAGAAGGTTACAAGGAGATCAGCTCCCACAACAGTTCTCTCATCAACAAAAGAGAGTGCTGTCTCTTGTTTGCAAAGAGATAGGCAACTGTTGTCTGCTGTGCTGTTTATGTGTCTGCCTTCCTCTTTTTTCAACATCTCACTGTTTCATTAAGCCAGTTGATTCATCATTTGAGAGTGGAGAAGTACAGCTCACTGAGCACCCAGACAGTTTAATTTAATTTTCTCAGATTTTTAGATGGGGGCTCAATTTGATGTGACCCCTTGAAATTGAACCCAGCCCTTGCTGTTGCTAATCAACTCCTGGCAGATTGTTACATCAGCAAGAAGAGTTTTAAATTGTAGTAGCATTAGTTTGTAGAAAAGTTTATTCTGTTAGAGCTGATGTGATAATGAACCTTCTCTTTATCCATTTGAGCAGATAGAAAATTTGATCTTGGATATAAACAGCTTTGTAGTGAGGAAAAAAAAAGAGTCTATTTATTTATAGCAAAGCAGTTTCAGTACAAGAAGGGCAAAAGATGGAACATCTGACTTTCAGATGTTAGGGTTTTGCCTGAACTTCCTAATTTTTGTTTGTTTTATTTTGTTTATTTAGTCCTATTTTACATTTGAAAAATTAGAATTTTTTTCTCTTACCCAGGTACTCATTTGTTTCTGTGTGGAAGAGCCTTTGTCTTCAGTTCAATTGTTCGGATAGAAAGGTGACGAGTTACCCCTTGTGACTTTTTCTCAGCACTCTGTGGCATTCATCAGGGTGTGCATAGTTTTGACTGCAATGAATGTAACGTACATACTTTATAGGAAAGTAGGGTTCAGTTCTTTAGTAGGGGAGAACTTGTGCTGAAGATAAAAACAAGCTGATACACAATTAAAGAGCTGTACACTTCAAAAAGGGATCAAATCTTACTTTCAAATGCATAAATTTAACCCATGGAATTGATATTTCACCAAGTCACAGACGCTATATATACTATGAATAATAGTTTAACAGATAAGATTCGTTTAAACATTTTAAATTGATTTTAATGATGTAAAATGTGCAGCTTTGAACTGAGGTGATATAACATTCATTAGTTTTCAAGTATAAGTCTTGGAAAGTAAAAATTTTGCACTCCCTTTCCAAATTGTTTTCTGTCCTTTCACAGTTTCTCAACCGGCAAAATGTACTTTAAGGGTTTAGTTTTTCTCTGAACTACGAATCTGCTGCCCAAGGCAAGAACCAATAGATGTGTGGTCAAATCCAGTATGGCAAGTCTTATTTTCTTTGATAATGGCAACTCTGATCTGCCCAAGAAGCCTATTCTGGGAAATGTTCCCTGTGATTCTCACTGAAGCTTAAATTGATTAAACCCAAAACAGAAACAGAAAAATGCTTTGCATTGATTTGTTATTTACAGTCCTGAGAATTACAGTATCAGGCATTGTTCAAAGGTGACTAGATATGCCATAAGCTCAGTGGAGAAAATATACTACAACCAGGATTTAATACAGACTTCAGTTAAGCTCAAATCAGCAGCTCTTTCAACAGAACAACTCAAGAACTTGTTCTGTAAAAAATGTCAATCTTCCTTTAGAAGATGACTCCATATTAATGATGATCTAATATCAATGACAGAATTAATGACACAACTCAATATCATCAGGGGTTTTCTGTCTCAGAGCTTTGATTCTGTTTCCAGAGATTTCCAGTGGCAAATCTTGCTGTTTCTAGTATTTTATTTATTTTCTCTTTTTTAAAAAACATTCGACTGAAAATATAAGACAAAGTTAATTTTATATGAAAATGTATTAAAGAATGTCTTTTAACTCCACAGACATGAGGAAAAAGAATAGCCAAGACAATGTCAACTACTTTGGCAGCTCTCTTTTATTTTAAGCTCTCTGTCAATATTCTTAGTTATTAGTCCTATTGCTACTTCATGAACAGTGTGTTGTATTAATATATTTGTTCCCCTCAAAATAATTTTTGATACTGTACTGACTTATAATTAAAGGCAAGCAATACACATATCTTCATCTGTTAATGAAATACCGGTACCTCAATAAATTACCATCTGTTATCAAAAACTTAGGTTTATTAACACTTTAGTAACGGAAATTGAGTATACATTAGTCTACAAGCATGTTTCGAAGGGGCCATTCCTTTAAGACTGTTAGACTTAAAAACAGAATTAGTGAAAGACTTCTATAACATTGATCCCCGTCTCTGGGTAGCAGGAAAGCCTTAATGAGTTCCAAATAGGTGTATGCATAAGGCAGAAGGTAAGATGGAAAGGGCAGCGAAGGATGCGGTACACAAACTTCCAGCTTCAGTAGAAGCTCTTTCTGCCTGAACCTGCTTTTACTATGAAGAAATTCGAGTGTTGGGCTTCTGGCCCACTACTTCAGTGTTTCTATTTTGCAGATCATGTATGAAATTAAGGACTGGGGTTTTTTAAGTCATAAAAAAAACTTTTCTCAAGGCAGGAAGAAAGACTATATTTTAAAATACTCTTTTTTTAAAAAAAAAATCGTGTTTTGGTGTAATGTTTTATAAAATGTCAATGAGGGGGAGAAATCTGAAAACATTCACTTTTATTTTTCCTACAGTTTTTTGATGTTCCTACAGTTTTCCTATGTTTTTTGATGACCAAAGGACATCACTACTACACCCATGAGCATTGAAGGCATTCTGCAGGCCTTTTAGAATTATACTTCTGAAGTCCGTGACAGAGCAAGAACAGAATTTTCATTTCTAAAAGAAAAAACATCCATGAATAATTATGTTTTCATTGTTTGTAATATCAAACATAAAAAGAGAGGAAATTCATTCTGCATTAGAAAAAATATTCTGGGAAGCCACAAGAAGAATGTTAATAGTAAGCAATATATTTTTTTTTATCTAAAATAGATCATTCTGAGGTTTTAGCTTATATTTTTTCTTCAGTGTAACAAAAGATAAAGTAAATTAATTGTATTTTTAAACTGAAAAATTAAAGCAATTTCAGAAAGCTTTAAACTAGCTTTCAGAAAGGTCTTTAAAAAGCCTTGAGTGAAACAATTTTGCAACTGACAATAAATTATTAAATATTTCAACTCCAAAAGAAAAAGAAGGAATGTTTATAATGACACTCCAGAATGAAGGTCTAATTTGTTGCTGCTGTTCTAAAAATAATCACAGATCATCTCTTCAAAAACCTTGTGCTTTATTAATTTCTGATGGAATACTTGTAATTATTTTGTTCAGCAGCATAGAAACATCATTGTATTTTCTGAGGACCTTGGTTTTGTACACATGAAAGATTTTGGCATCCACATACCCTATGGCAAGAAATTTTAAAGTTGAACTGCACGGTGTGTGAAGAAGTAGGTATCACATATTGTTTATTTTAGACCTGGTAGACCCTACTTTTTTTGCAAGGTCACTCATCACTGCAAACGCAGTAACTAGTTCTAGTTCCATAGGATGACTAGTCCTCATAAGGAAATCACTCTGTGTGATTTTTTTGGGGGGGTCACCTTCCGTTAATCCCTCTCCATTTCTGCCATGTTATGCCTCAGTGATGGGGGATCAGAACTGTACAGTGTTCAGGATATGGGAGAACTATGGTTTTATCCAATTAGACAGTGATATTTTATGCTTTGCTCCTTACTCCTTTCCCAGTAGTTCCTACACTTAATTTGCTTTTTTTCACTGCTGCTGAACATTGAGCTAGCATTTTTACAGAACACTCTAGTTCCTAAGCTCATAGAGTATGCAGAATTTAAAGCCGTTTATTCCCATGTTCATCAACCTCAACCTTCCTACACTGAATTTTATTTACTGTTTACAGCTTAGCCTTTATTACTACTATGCTAATGCCAATGATGTTTCTTTGTGAGTCTAGCTAATTGCTCAGCTGTGCAAGGTAGAGATGCAGTTGCTAAGGGGAATCATAGCCTAAAATGAAGAATGCTATGAAATGAAAAGTTGACATCTTAGAAACATGTCTGATTTTATTAGATACACACAGGTAATATACTAACATGACTGACCTGTTGATTATTTTACTACTCATCCAGCTTACTCCTTCTATTTCTCTTAAATATCCACAGATGTCACAAGTACAAAATAAAGACATAAAAAGCAAATTTCATGTTTCAAACTAATATAAGACTGGGAAGGAGATGTTGTTCATACCACTACCAGTCTTGGGCATTTATTCTACAGTTTCACAGATTTACTAAGAAGTTACATCTGGGTTAATTTTTCCTGTGTGTGACATCTCATTTCTATGGCTCAGAGCTTATGTGTAGAGATTATCAAATGTCAAATGCAAATGTAAAATGGATCCACGCTGTACAAAATACTCTCTTACTGATATTGAGCTGACTATTCCCTTTAAATGTTAATGAAACTGCTGTAATTACTGAAATACCAAAACAGCCTAAAAGCCGGAGATCACAGCTGTAGCCCATTACTCATAAATTACTGGTACAGGCACTATCTTGGCAGAAAGAGTTGTACAAGAACTTGTTCATCATGCTTCCTTTTTAAGTAAGGGATGGAGACCAAGTCCAAAGAGCACAGAAAGAAAACTGAGGGAATTTCTTGTTCTACTAAAGAGTTTATACTAAAGGTATAAACATTACCCCCAACCAGCTCCCTGTCTCCCACTGCCCTTTTTTTTTTTTCTGAGACACAGAATTTAGAGTATATCATAAAAGCTATTGAACATACAGTAAAAGAGAATAAGCCTCTCTAAAACTCTTTAAAATAAAGATCCCTTTATTACATTTTAATCTGAAATTTATCATTATGATTGCTTTTTCTTTTTTTTTTTTAATTTTTCTTTTTTCTTTTAACAGGAAAATGAACAATGTTCAAAAGCAGACAGGCAGGATGGGAGGAAAGTGAGTTAAATAATGGGGGGAGGGGGACACTGTTACAGTTTTTGTGTGATATTTTTTCAGCCAGCCAGCCTGTGGCACAGATGCAATGAAAAGGAAAATAGAGTATTTGAATGGGGTAAGTAACCTCAAGACAAAAAATGTCTAAGGGCTATGCGAGCATAACTAGGCAGTAAAGAACCAGTGATATCTATACTAAAGAAGGCTGGTGACACCTTGATTCTTTGATCTGTGAACTGTGTGACAGGCTTGCAAACGGATAGTTTATTATCTGGGAGGTGAATAGCAAAGTCCTACAGCGTTTCACAGGGTTAATATGTATAAAACAGCCATTTAGATGTGTGCCAGGAATAGAGCGTGGGAGGAGTTTGCTTCAGCATGCAAGGAAGTTCTATGTGCGTCTGTGTCTATATGTATGTCTATGCGTATGTGCTTGTGTGGAGCCCTGCGCGGTACCCAGCTGGTCACAACAGCTGCAACTGGGAAGAGCCGCACCGAAGCTGACCATGGAATTGCCAAATCCTCTTAATTCACCTTCTGATGACATTGAAGGTGGCCCAAGCCCGACCAGGACCTTGTTCTTATTTTCGCGGAGGATCGCTATCGTTACACTCCATTTGAATTCAGGAATAAGCATCTCATGACGCCATGCTCCACTGCATCGGAACTGTATGAGCAAGGCGGTCTTGCAGAGAGAGGGAGAGACAGAGAGAGGGAGAGGCTTCCCAGGCTGAGAAGAAAAAGAGACACTATCTGGTTTTGTTGTCTGTGGGTTGATTTTATTTTTTTTTTAAGAAATCTACAGCTTGAAGGTATTGGAGTAATATTTCTGTAAGCCTTGTCTCAACAGCAATAAATTTATTTGTCTCAACAGCAGAGCCAGATAATTCGGCAGTTGTTCTTACAGGGATCTGTTGTTTCATGGATCACATAGGGAATTCCAAAGAGCAACAATCTTCGTGTTACCTGACATTATATGAGTTTAGTCATCCAAGGCAAATAACTCATCTTTGAAAGGAGCTTACATCTCACCTAAGCTTATTTAAGTGGGCAGTCTTTCCTCAGGTGCAGACACTTGATTTCTTTTCTTTCAGTCATTTTTTAAAATGTTTGGCATGCAATGTACTATTGATGTGTGGTATTTTTGTTTAGTTATTTTTTCTGGGTTTTTTTTAAGAGGTCTCTTTTTGCTACACACAAGTAAATGTGAAACTGCAGAATATTAATTATTGATTCAGGGATAGTAAAGCCCTTTGAAAGCATGTTGGTATGTGATGGGTACAGGGAGAGTACCTGGATTTTTCCATCATTGTTACTCCACATCTATGTAACCATGGAACGTTCAAAAGCCAGTCATGGTAATACTGGGAAAATAAAGTGACAAAAATGTTGCTCAGTTAAACAAACATTAGCATGATAAAGCATTAGGGACTTGGGTTTTTTTTCAAATTATATTATTCCTGAAGCAAAAAAGAAAGAGTTAATTGAAGTGAACAGTTACAACTGGATACAAAGATATTTTTTAAAGAAAAATACACTTACAATGGAAATCAAGGGAAAAAAGATCTTGTACCTTAGCTGTATGAAAATAAAACTATTAAATACTTACATTATTGAAAATAATTCATTGATTAAAAATCTGAAATTAGAAAAAAGTAGAACGAGGACTGTGCTTGCCTGATATGGTAATTGGGTAATAAAACACATTTTACTGCAAATCAATTTCCTCATTCCACTTTAGAAGTACAATACAGCTCTGGCAAAGTAGCATCTTTACGGTCCTATGGATTGACATCACAAAGCCGTAGTCTTCTTTTGAAATCTATGGGACTGTGATAAATCTTCATGGCTCTGTATTCTAAAAGAAGAAAGGATTAAAGAAAGATTTTCAAGAGGGGCATATTACCTCCTCTACACTATTTAGAGATGAAAGGATTGCATTATGGTGGGCTAGCAGTTATCAGTTTTTCTTGGGATTAATAATTAAATAGAATTTATAGCAACAGGAAAATACTGTTACAGTATAAAGATTTAAACAATGGAAAACTGTTTAAACCACTGGGTATAAAGATGGAATTACAGGCTACGAATATAAACAGTATGTATAGAAAATCTTAGTTTAAGATATCTGTCTCCTTAATTGTATCCTACTATAGAAATCATAGAAAAACAACCATCCGAACAGAACTATCTTCATTTCTTGATATATAATGTCAAACAAGTTATAAAAGACAGCAACTGTCATTCACAGATGCAGATCATGGTTTATCTGGCTGAGCTGGCAGCCCCTAAGAAGGAGGTCTATGATTAGTACTGCTCTCCTTACAGCTCCAGGAGTCTTAATTTGGATTCACACCTAGGAAATTTTGGAATGAGTGGTCCCTGGGAACCACAGAAAAATTAGGACTCAACTAGGGACAGAGGCTGCTTGATGCAAAACTGTAAGTGTGTTTTGGGTTGTAAGAACTGGTGGAAGAAAATCTGTGTTGTTTCTATAACAAAATTGGGCAGGTGTTCTCTCTTGCTTGTTTTCTTGTTTTTCAAGTTAACTGGGAAATATTTTGTACATGCAGGCTTTTGGGATCATTCTACAAGGGGACAGAAACTATGACTTCTGTGGATATAAATGTTGATACCCATCGTGTCACCTGGCAATGAGTTCTCCTACTCATTAGATTTCCAAGGTCCAGTTCAGCAACATATGAGGTCCTTATGTATTCTTGGACCCTTAGGCTGAACACAATTTTCTGTGTCCAGGTTTATTGAAGATAAAAATTCACAGGGAGGAAATAGGTTCCTCATCATTACAGATACTTTAAGTCTAGCCTTTCTTCATACTCTACTCCCATTTAGCTCTGTTTTAATCTGTTTTAATAATGGCTGGTTTATGTGTTGTCAGCGGCAAAATTTTGATGAAATGGTTTGATTAAACTGCTAAGGCAAAAGGGTTTTATTTTGTATTGTTTTCCTTTGTTTCTTTGTTTTGTGCACCATCACCACCCTTCAAATTCATAATTTAGTCTAATTTTTCTCATTGGGCACAAAGAGTGGAAGCCAGGAGCTATCATCCTCCCCTATTTGTCAGTGTATCAGAGACTAAAGTTTCAAGCAGTGACAACGAGTTATTCACGGTAACCCCAAATGTTTTTCCATAGCAGAATAAACACAGCTCCATTACCAAGGGATACTGTATACCTTCAGAAGCAGGCTAAAGTTAATCCAAGTTTAAGTATAACAGGGCTCAATAAAGCCACATCAAAGTTGTAAACTAAATTCCTTTTATAAAGTCATTGAAAGGTAATGTGAATTTTTATTAGGTGCTATTGCTCCCATTAAAAAAAAAACTAACAACAACAACAAAAAAAAAACAACAAAAAAACCAAAACCAAAACACACAAACAAATATGAAGCAGAATTTAATTACAAAATGTAAATATGTATGGAGGTATAAGGATTACAATGCGTTGATTATAATATGTTCAATGTAACAGTCTATTAATGTCCCAAATAAAGAAACTTTAATTTTCGAGTACGTGGCACTAAGAACACAGTTGTCAAAGATTCCACTATAATAATTTTAAGATATTCTAAATAGTCGTATAAATTTGCTGTCTCTTTCAGATCTGGGCTTGCAAATAGAGGAACATGTAACACATCATCCTCTCACATAAGTCTATTGCTTCACTGTTATTCTTCTTCCTAAGCTGGTGACATCAGTCTCTGAAAAAACAGGTTCACAGGGGGTTCAAAGAATTCCAAATAGGCATGAAGAAATTGTCTGAAGAGACTTCAAGGTCTGTGTCAGGTCATGGAAATGAATAGATATTCCTTGATCTAAAAGTAAAGCCAAAATCTTCCTCATACTCTCAGTATTAACTCCCTGGTTCTTTATTATGCTTGTGAACTATCCACACATAGGAGAAAGTTGAGGCTTTTGCCCAGATAGTCAATTTGTTCCAGTCCACATCTTTATTTCAGCTGAAGAAACCTATTATTAGCTCAAATAGCAGCTTTCCCAGCTGAAAACACATGTAACATTTTAGCAAGCTAGATTTATGTCAGGTAGGTCATGAACCTTTATTGTATTCCTGTGGTAAATAACATAAACAAGCAGAAAAGCTGTTGACCACTTGTAGTGAACTGGCTCCCCTATTTCATTTTGAAGACAGTTTAAATGAAGCAAAAAGAGGAAAGCTTGCATAAAGCTGTAGAAGCCACAACAAATTGATTTTTTCCACTGCTTTTGTTACCTCATGGAATTTCCACAAAATGAGAGCTAAACATAGTTCCGGTTGACATTTTTCCTTCTATTTTAAGGAGGAATTATACACTTACCACAAAATATTTTGCACATATCCAAAGTCTAAATGATTAACTGCGTAAACACTCTGCTAAAGCAACAAAATAAATATTTTTCTGCTTATATTTGTTGTTCATTTGTTTGTAGTAGCATTTTGCCATCTTCCACTGAGTAGGCAGTTTATACAGAGTTCTTTGGAACAGACTGCACTTCTCAAAGGATTATCTGTTTCAGACCTGAAAGTATTACACAAAGGCTTATAATTAAGGGCATGATTTCTGAAGTCTAGGCCAGCAAAAAGCTTTTAAATCCCTGGCATCTGCAAGCTTGTGTGCTATACTTCCTTCAGTAGTGTGGGCAATATCTCCAGTCTAACTTTCCTTCTTGGACTCTCTTAGGTTATTTAAGGCTATCTCAGGTGTCTGGGTCTTGCTTTTCTATATGCAGTACAGTCATATTCTCAGGACATATCTATATTGCAATTAGAAGTGTGACACCTACACACCCAAACCCACCTGTGGTAGCTTTTCCCTAGCTGGCTCAAATACCAAGAGAAATGCTACAGCGTTTCAGAAGTGACTGCACTTTTTCTCCTGAGCCAATGGGTGCTTAAATGACTGTCCCACCTTTCTTACCTACTACTTATATTTGACTTAGAATGGCTGAAGGTATGTGGATTTTGAACACAACATGCTGTAGTCACACTTGCACTTTTAGTATGGCTTTAACCTGAGTTAAACAGTCACTGGAAATATGCACCTTCAGCTGTCAGTTCTTCCCATTCATATGGGAATCAACAGGAGATAAAGAATGGAACATCATCTGCAAGGTTTATTTCTTCCAGTGACTGCAAGGTGAAGATGATTAGCATAGATGATTACCTTGGACTTAGCTTGGATTAACTGTTGTACTTCCGGTTGGGTAAAGTTAGATAAGGTGAATTTCATCCTGAATAATTCGTTTATTTCTTTGCTGAGCTGAGTATTGAAGGTGATAAGGCAGTTTAGAAAAATTCTGATTTTCATTGGACAGATGGAGATAGTCTTGCTTTCATCACCAGCATCCCCAGCTCTTAATGCCTCAAGCAGAGCCATGACTTTAATTCACGCATCCAACACCAAAAAAAAAAAAAAAAAGTTTATTTCAATCTGGATTGGTTGCTTCCTCTGGTCATACACTTACTTGTGCTTCTATAAAGAAAAACTAATTGAGCAACCAGAGGAGGACATGAGGAAAAAGGGGATTACTTCTGTTTACAACTGCACAAACATATGCTAGAACAAAGTACTGTAAAACCATGGTCTCAAAAATACTCTTCAGTGACATTCCCTCTTGACTGGTTTAGATGTTCCAGCAGTGAGTATACTGTTTGCTATGAATTCCAGCCAAGGAGCTTGGCTCTTCTCCATTTAATATTGAGGAAACTTTGGGGCCCTAAGTCAGGATTGTGAATTCCAAATCCAGAGAAACCACCTGGCTTTCAGGCACCACAGCACTGAGCATCACAATTCCATGGCACCTTTTCTGAACCTGAGCCCCACAGCGATCATGCTTTTCCTGTTGCTAAACTTCAGGAACAAGGATACCAAGTCAGCACTACTCCTAGTTTTACATTCTTTAAACGAAGATCCAGATGCTGATTTCCTCTTGGCAGCACAATCCTTTGGAAGAGCCTTCTGGACCCTGAAGCAGTAACTCTGAGCACTCCCACAGCCGCACATGAACATCCCCCACCAGCCTCCCAGCCCTCCATGTCAGCTCTCTGGACTGCACTTTCACTTTTCAAGGAGGGACAGCCAGGCACCTAAGCAGAATGGCACCCTGAGTACAGAAAGACATTAGGGTTGTACAAGGAAAGGCCTTTGTCCCATCATTCACCACCACCCCCAAGCATACCTACACGTGATCCAAAAATGGAACAAAAATTTGGTAGAACAGAGGGTTCTGTTGTAGATTATTTTTTAAAATTATTTTTTATTTTATTTTATTTCCCCTACTCCCTCCTACCTGGCAAAGTGTTTCTGGAATAGGGGGTGCATATGTTTTCTTCTCTTTCTTTGGGGTGATGTTATGTTCCAAAAAAAAGAAAATTTTAGAACTTTGCTGGTGTAACATTTTGTTTTACACATACCTGTTTCAAATAAATCTGCTAATGTTTTATTATGAAAAATATTACTTTTTCTAAGTCAGTCAGGTATTTCAACCACCCCCAGCCAATTATTTTTCACTATTTACGGAAGTTGTTTTAAAAAGTAACTTGTAATTAGATTAACAGCCTAAGCATATATTGAAGGAGTGAGCAGAAATGTTTAATCTGGAATGATTTACAGGGGAGACATAAATTTAATTTTTTCTTTGAATGCAATATTCCATAATCTTATTCGTTGTATTTGTATATGTGAAAATAACACATTAGTCTTTAAAATGAATAGAAAAGCACAAAAATCCACATTCCTTCTCTGAATATTCTTACACGTGCTTGCAGGTGTCTTATATGTGTGCGTGTTTATGTACATGTTATGTGTACATGTGGCAATGAATAGAAATGTTTCTGATGGTGGGAGTTTACAAGAAATGTGACTCATATACATGAAATGTCAATTATGTGTATGTTTGTTAGCATCCATTTGTATGAGCTGCAACGTATGAATCAAAGCACTTTAATCTACCAAGACATTCCACACATCGCTTCGTTGCCATAGCATTTATCGTGTAAAGTCTAGCCCCAATTCATTGCTGAATTAAATAATATATCTCCAAGCAGATATATATATATACACGCACGGCACAAATTCTGTAACATATTCTGTGGCAGAAAACCCACGTCAATGTAGCAGCCACTCCCACTCCACCAACCACAGATATTTATATTTTTTTTTATTCAGTAATGTCTGGGATGCAGAGAGCAGCAGATCTTCTTCCTCTTACTTATACCCATTTCTAAATTTTTGGCTCCTTTTTACATAATTTCGAGCTTAATTGAAATTGCTTTTTCTATCGGTCCCTCACCTACATAGTAGCTAAGTAATGGGCATAATTTTCCTTACACAATGTGTGTTCTCTTAAGTCAGAATCTGTGCTATATTTTTATAGGGCCATCAAATGTTAAATGCCAGTCAGCTCTCCTCCGACACTTCAGTAATCAGGAAGACCTGGCAAGCAGGATCACAGCCTTAGTTATGGGAAATTTAGGTTCAAGCTGTCGTTCTGCCTCAGATTTCTTGTATGGCCTTTAGCATGGCCATTAAGAGTGTCTAAGCATCAGTGCATGGTACTTGTCTTCTGTAATGATGGGCAGAGATGTACCATGCAAACCACTGGAAAGAAGAGCATTAAAATCTGCCCTTCCTTAGAATTTAGGCATAAAAGGGAATGTCTGCATAAGGAAATGAAGCACATCCAGAAACAGTCAGGATGGCAGTAACACAGTCTCCAGGTTTTCATGGCGCATCCCTTTGTGCACTTCTTAAGAGAAAACTGCAAACACTATAAAGCTGTGGACTGGAATCCAATTCTGAAAAAGTTTGAGCCATGTTCTGCATCATGTAAGAAACCTGGTAAAAAACTTAAGTAAACAATGACTAATATCTAGATCTAGTTGAGGGTTAGGCATGCTATACGTCTGAACTATTTGTACTGATCAAGGCAGAAACATCTGTCTCAGGCAGGAGGTGGTTCTTGCGCTGCAGGAGCGCTTCCAGCTATCGCCTCTACATTCTGCTGCTCTGCCATGTCAGGCATTCGAGTCATTTCTCAGACAGCTGTAATTTTTAATACTTGTGTCTGTCAGTACAACCTGAAATGTGGCAAAAGGCCTATACTGGAGTTTTGTAGCAGATTATGACAAAGATGACATAATTTTGTTTTAAACAGGGCGTTTGTCTTAACAGTGGTTTCTCTGCATGAGGCAAGTAATTCACCTGCTGAAAGATGTGGTTGGGAAGGTGAAGAAAGCACACAAAAAAATCTGAAAATCGCATTGTAAAAGAATGCTCTTGGACATATTAAAGGTTCATGACATAGATTAAAGTATTGTTATTATCTAGCAGCAACACATGTGCTTTGCCAGAGGTTTGGTGGTTTTTTTCCCCTGAATGGCATAGAATAAGATTTATAAGAGGGGAATAGCGTCTTCTGATTATACCAGATGAGACAGCAACAGACATCAGTTTAGAACATTAATTCTGACAGGCATGGTGGCTGACTGATACTTGGAGCTGTTGCATTGAACCAGGTTGTGTTCCCAGATGTAACCTTGTGTGACCTCAGCTAAGATATTCCAAAAAAATGCAAGAAATGTTGCTTTCTTCTCTTTTGTAACATGAATGTTTTGGGTAAGCACAGAGTAATGGTTTTGAAGTGAACAAGAAATAGGATAGACACAGATTTAGACTTTATAGTCTACTACCTCAGTATATTCTACAAGCTATGGAGTACCATGAGGAAAATTGTGTTCAATCTCCTATTAGTATCAGCAAATTGATACTGAAGAAGAGGTACAAATCACTTGCTGCAGAACATGTCATTTAGGAAAGTTGAGAGGCAGGGATATCAGTCACGTCTGCCTACTCTCTACCTTTTATAACCTATTTGGAGGAGGAACATGGACCAAAAGACCAACTTGGAGTCTGATTTCTAGGTTGTGAATGTATATAGTAAATCAACAGGGGTGTTGGAAGTGAGGAAAGGAGCAAGATTAATGGAGCAGTGATACTATTGACTTCTTATTTAATTTATATTATAGGGATTCATCTACATTTCATCAAAATTACCTCCAATTCTACATAAATTCTGCTTTTAAAAAGTGAAACTGTTGATCTGTCTATATAATTTGCTAGAAATTTGTCTGCCTTTCTTGAAAAGACACAATCGTTTGTCAAAACTTAATTCTGTATTGCTTTTATTTATCCTAGCTATTGTCTGTAAATCTGAGCATACTGATTTATACAAGAGCCAGCTAACACTGATATAGCCCAATAACCTTAAATTAAAAAAGGAGCCGAGCATGAAAGAAATATAGTTAATTGCATCAGATCATATCGTTAGGCCAGGCAGTTCAGGCTCAGACATTCCTCTGCACACAGAGGGAAGAAATGAAAATGCTAAGTAAGTGAGAAAAACATGACAGAAATAAGATCTAAAATAATGTCGATGGCACAGCTTTTTAATAAAGTTCTGTATTTCACAATGTAGATTAATTTGTATTCCTTCCTGGTGGTTCATTACAAACTTGTGTTGTTCCTTTTCCTGACATCATCTTGTCATTTAAAGAGCAGCTTTCCAGTAGTCCAAAGAGAGGCACCTTAAAACAGTCATGCAAATGCGGTGACAGGAACAAAGCAGCAGATCTGAAATATTTAGTGCCAATCATTTGCATTCCAGCTACACAGTGTCTAAAACATTGTAAACATTTGTTTGGAAACACTTGTATGTGATAAATATAAACAATAAAAATAACATTATTCTTTAAATAAGCTCACTTGTCGAATTGTTTAAAAAGAAGTGGGGGGAAAATTGTGGCATTTGTTTAAAATAAGACATTTTTATGAGTCAGTTTATTAAAGCTTCTGAAAGAATGAGGGAAAAAAATTTCTGCATTCACTCTAAACTCAGAAAAAAATGTTAGTTATGACTTCAACTCCTCCTTTCAAATCACAAGGAATTAGAAATAAAGTCTTATTCTTACATACAAAGGCAAAATTGAGAGCATCCAAGAATTAGTCGATTAGGGTTACTAGGGAAGAGTGTAAACTGTACTGATAAGCATGCTAGTTTTGTTTTGACCTTTGCATATTTGGTGAATTTTGTAACATGGTAAAATAAAAAAAAGGGACAATAATCTTCTCCAATAAACCTTCGTTCTAGCTAGCTACATAAAACAGGCAGGAAGATCATCTTTTTGCTGACAATTGCATTGATGATGATGAGTAGCCTCTGAATTTCCCTTTCAAAGCCTCATAAAGGTTGTGTGGAATAAAATGGCTTTGTTTGTACTACCATGGATGAATCCCAAGCTCATTTTGCCAGCCCATAAAAAATTAATCTGTAGCGTTTGTAGGATTACTGAAGCTTTTAATCTATCAATGTTTTTTAAATAAATAAATAAAATTCATATTTATGCAAACTCAATGTCCTGCCAACACACTTCCTGTTTTGTAATCAATCAGCCTTAAACCCAGACCAAAGAGCTTTGATGTTTGCTTTTTAAACACGACTGTATTCTTCTCATTTTTTTCTCTTGAAATAGTGAGTGTTCATCATACTATAGCCATACAAACAAGCATATTCTGGCCTCAAGACTTTAATGGTAATCTTTGTTAAATTGAGTTAAATTAATTAATAATTACTTCTCAATTTAAAAGATTCAAAAACAATAAAAATCCACATATGGTGATCCATTAATTCCTCTCTTGCATTTTAGAGTGAAATTCTTCTGAGGTCTCTCTCTATGTATTGAGGTTGTGGGTGGGGATTATACTGATAGAGTTTGCCTCTCAGGCTAAGATTAAAACCGTCATTGCTTCTATATGAATGTATCGATGAGGAAATGAGAATGAGCAATGAAAGGTTTAGCCGCAAGAGGAGCTAATGATGCAAGGCTCAGCAGCCAGGTGACAGCCGTGCAAAGCAACCAATATGCACAGTGATATTCTGTGTCTATAGGAGACATGGGCGAATGAGTTCAGAATGCATTGGCAGCAGGAATTAGTAATTTATACTTCATATATCAACACAGCAGTTAGATTCCATCAAAAGCAATGAGCAAAGTATCACATTAGATACCCACCAGTGTTAGTCACAGGGGTCCCTCCTTAGATGGTGCAGGGTCTAGTTTGAGGTAAGGAAGAATGGAAGAACTATCAACCAGAGCAGTTTTACTTATTTATCTCAAGGATAATGTCAAAATTCAAATCAATAAATATTTAAATACCTAGTTGCTTTAATATTTACTAAAATCTGAAGGCATGTGCCCCTTGAAAAAGAAGGGAGGGCTTGAGATGCAGTAATTGTATGATATTTCCATGTATGATATGTATCTCCATGTAATGATATTTCCATCCATGACGTAGGAGTATAATTATTTCCCTTGGAAGGCAGGGGTTAAGAGTGAGGGAGTTCAAAAAGTACATCAGGGTTAGTACATGCAGGGGAAAATGGATTTTGATCTCTGATCTTGTATATTCTATGCAGCAAAGGGGTTGTTAAGATATTTCTGCATCAAATTTGAAATCATTTTGCTTTCACTGTGTATTTCTAAAAAGTCACAATTAAATGATTAAATTATAAACTTCATTTCTTTATTTTATTCATAATATTTTTTATTTAAAAATGTGTATATATACAGTAGTAATGAATTATTTATTTTATTTTAAAAGAAAAAGTTAAACTAGACCTTGGGGATACTGTCGTCTTTTTCTTTTTTTTTTTTTTTCCTCCAGTGTAAATGAAAAGATCCATACTTACTTTCAAAATACATAAGAAAAAAGTTGTAACAGACATTTAGTACAATCACTCCAAAGACCATCTTCCTGATGCAATTATTTCATATGCATATCATCTTTTATTTCTACAGACTAAATGTAATGACTAAAATCAATTGCTGTGATCCAACAACCTGACTCTCTCCCATCTCATAATATGCAAAGAAATATTTTTTGATGTTTTGATTTACTAAACCATAGTACCTGGATTCAAATGATTCTAACAACATTATTAGACTGTAAAACAAAAAATGCGCTGTAGAACTTTTCATCATGCACAAAAAAGCTATCTTATTGACTTTATTAAACTCCTACTTACAGTTAAGTGTTTGTTCGTAAAATATAATTTATACCCAAAACAAGACCAGAAATATCCTGTTATTCTTCAGTGACTGATCTTCAGTTGAGCCTCCGTTCTTGGCCTAGCATGAATGAAATAAGTTTCTTTTAGAGGCTCACCTCTATGTGGGAAGCTGTGCAATCCTTCCAGAGGCAGATGGCCCCAGTCACCATAAAGAACTCTTTACTGCCCATGATTCTGATGCTGCATCTCTTAGTGACTCTTTCTCCTGTACTTTAGTTTACTATTTAGTTTTTAGTTCATCATGCTCTTTCTTTCCTTCTTTCTCCTTCTCGTTCACTTTCTTCTTTTTCTTTCTTTCTTTCTGCCTGCCTCCCTGCCCACCCACCCTCTCCATTCTCTCCCTCTCTCTTTAGATTTAGCCTGTTTAATCAAAGTAGATTATTTATTTTATTTTATTGCTGGTACTGGTTAGTTTTATGATACAAGACCTTCTTTTCATCTGTTTAGAGGCCCAAAATGTCTCGTTGCTTAATCTGCTGAAAGCTGTTCCGCCATGCTAAACAGGGAAGAAACACTCTCCTAATCCACAACAGACACAGATTTCTGACAGCTGCTCAAAACAGATCGGTAAGAAAAGGGAAGCTGGAGAGCCACTGCATCTCCTTAATATGTCAGTAGGGACTTGATCAGATCAGCCAAGTGGCTGTAGAGACTGCCTCTTGATTGAATTATTTATTTAGTGCTCTGGTTTCCCAAAACTCACCAGCCAATTTAAGTTCTGTCCTTACTCTAAGAAAATGGCATGCAAGGAATGTGTTATATCAAGGCTTCGCTATTGTCTGCCTGCTCAGGAGGAAGAAATCTTTCAGCAAAGTAAGGAATCAAAGAAATTTACTAAGACATCTATAGTGAAACTGAAATTTATATCAATACCCACTCTATTCAGTCTGATACCAGTTCTCAACTGAGGTCATCTACAATATTTAATATCTGGTCTTGCATAACTTTACATTTATTGCTATTGCAGTGAAGCAACCTGTGCCACTATCCAGGAGACAATTAGTATAACCAGCAGCAATTAATCCATCATTTCTAACCTAACCCTCAGCAACTCCTGGCACTAATTATACTACCTGCAGAACCAATATTTGAATCATAGTCAGGGTAACAGATAAGCACAGGTTTATTTGAAAGAAATGGGAGAGAGAAACACAAACTCTCTACCAACGCTGTGGAGTACATGTGCTTCCAGTCATATGAGAGGGGAAAAGCAACACTGCCACAGAAATCCATTATCTACACAGCCAGCCATGGAAGAAGCCATAAGTAAACCTGATCCATATTGCAACACCTTGACACCTGTCGTAGATTTTCCTACACTGAGAGTGCTTTGCTGTATTGAAGAGAAATTCACTTTTTTAGGCTCTTCAAAGGAATACAACAGTCTTTACTTGATTGCTGTCTCTCCCTGACAAGAGCAGGTTGAGAATCTGAGGAGGAATGTGTTACAGTGATCTATAGATCTTTGGTATCATACAGCCAAGGACCCAGCCTGGTACGTTCTGATGTACCTTGCCACTTTCCATTTATGCTTATTATCAGTGGATCCTGGCAACTCTGTGGAGGATGAGTGAAAATTTGCTTCTTCAACAAATGGGAGAGCAAGAAATCTGAACAGATGGCTTCCCCACTTCAAACTTGAGGTTGGAAAGGGAGAAAGATATGCTCAGAAGATACGAGCTCTTTTCTGATCAGAATTTTGAATCAATGCTTTTTCTGCTTGCTCCCATCAAAGATTCTGGGCTGACATTTTTTGTGAGTGGAGCAATTATTCTGCATTTCCATACAGACACTTCTGTAATTACTTGGTTGATACATGTTCTTTTGACACACTCTGGAATATTTCTTCTTCCTTTGGACATTAGACCAGAAATGTGCATTTCCATTTATCCTCATGATCCCCAGACTTCTGAGAATTTTGAAATTAAATTCAGCAATATCATCACATCAGTACTACTCTAATACTCTCAATGCTTGGTGAAGCTGTTGTTAGAGAAAGCACTCCTGGTAGATTTTGCTCACCTACTGCTTCAGAACAATGGCCAGGTGGGTTCCATGGAGAAAAACTACTTTGAAGCCATTTATACTATTTATACTACCCCCCAAAAAACCTTCAGCAATAGGGAGTTAATAGGTCTTTGAGATTCCCTGCGTTACCCGTCACCTCTGCAACCAATGCCACCAGCAGTTTCTGACCATGATAACCAGTGGTAGGGAGTCCAGATTACGTATGGCTGTGATTTCATCGAGTCACTTTCTGATGCAAGCTGACTGGGATTCCTTTTCCCTACTGTGATGGAATTTCTAAAACGGATTCTCACAGTTTTCCATCATTCAGACAACATCTTCTTCCTGGGGAAATCATTGCAACTTCAGCAGTGCTACTGTTGGCCCACACAAACCTACCTTTGTTATGATAACAGTGTTCTTAACAGCTGTTATGAGCCTAAAAATTAACAGAAACCTTTCAGTTTCATAAAAATCTTCTGTTATTGCCCTGAATTTCTTCTGTATCAAGCTTTTATGTTGACCAGTTTCTGAATCCTCTCTTTCAACATTTTAGTACTCCAGACAGGCATAGTCCTGACTTAACCCTGTAATAGTCCTTTCATTCAAGATGGCAGAAGTAAAGAGAAAAATATTCTGACATAGTGAGTAACTTGAACGACAGAAGAGAACACACAGTTTGGTACGTAACTGTTGTTAATATGTTGTTAATATGTCCATTCTTATAAACAGCAACGTGATTGTATTTCCGCTACTGCAATAGCATTCTAATACATTGCAAAAGTTTTACTTTATAAAGACAATCAAAAATCCATTGGTGAGTTAGAAGTCTTCTTTTCTTCCAAAAGTTCGAACTAAATCTTTGTAATTCAGTCACAATTCAATAAATGGTCTAGACTCTAGTTGCATTACCACTTTTGGTTTGTAATTTACCCGATGTAATGATACGTAGTTTGGGGGTAAGCATCATGGTACAACAGTTTCAGTTCAGGAAAAAATCCCAAATACATTTCATGGTTAATATTTTGGGTAGTTTTTATATTTAATACACCTGTCCTATTGTAGAGATACAGCTGAAGAGAAACTAAACCTAATGAACACTTATTTGCACTGGGAATTGAGACTACTTCAAACCTATGGAACTTCAAACGCTTTTTTTCTCATTTTGCTGTAACTACTTATCATTACTTGGTCCAAATATTTAAATAACTGCAAATCATCTGCCTCTGACCTTTTCTTTGCAAACTGTGAGTACAGCTACAGATCGGTAGACTGGTGTTCAGGCTTGATTTCTGAACCAAAACCATTAACTTCAGTGGCCTTTGAATCAGACCCTTAGAGATCTTGTTTTTAATATCCTCATTCCAGTGATATGTACTGCATAATTAAGTGCAGTCTTAAAACTGACCCCTGTGTCCTCTGTTCATTATTCCTTTCCAATTTAATGTGTTTCCATGCATGGCTACATTTTTGCCTCTTGATTTTTATGCCGCTTTCTGTCTAGCACCTTGTCTTATCTGCAACTCTTTACCTAGTTTACTAATCTCTGATGTGGAACCTTGCCAAATGCTTCTTGAAAATCCAAGTGTATTATATCTAAAAAAAATCACTTATCTGTCATGTCAGTGTTATCTTCAAAGAACTCTAGCAGGTTATTTAAGCATGACCTTCTTTGACTGAAGCTATTCTGGCCACCTTTAATGAACTGTACTTCAGCAGGTGTTCTCCTACTGACCTCTATCAAGATTTTTCCCCAAAGCTCATGTTAAACTATGTGGCCTGCACTTTTTTGGTTTATCTTTTAAGACACTTTTTTCTAATAACAGACTTATATTTGTCACTTCTCTGTCCTCAGAAATCTTTTTCATATCTAGTGAACTTCTAAAATATGCCATTTAAAGGATCACAACACGTTGTTTTGTTCTTTTATGAAATATATTTATATGTGAAAGACATCCAAATCTCTGGGTGGCTTTGGTTCCTGTTGACTGTGTTACTACAGAAGGATTTATAAAAATATTACATTAATACCTACAGAAACATAAGCATACAGTAAAGTTTACAACTTATCTCAATGAGAAAGCAAGGTTTGGGAAGAGGGGGAAAGGACATCCAAGTCACAAACTGCATCTGTCACAGATGAGCAACAGATTTGAGGATTCTCTCATGCCTGGCAATTAGTTCTAACCAGGTATAACCCTTCCATATATACTTTTTTTTTTAATCATTGTTTCTACCTGCATTAGCTTCTCCCTGAATTAATGATCTTTGCTTAAATAGCTGTTTGTCTTTTTAATATATAAACCCCTAAATCTATAACTGTTCATATTCTGCCATTTCTTTATCCCCTTAACGTTCACTGGCATTATTTTAAGAGTTTGGATTATTTTATATTTTAACTATCTTGGTCGCAGTGGATAGTTAGAAATGCCATTCTCATTTAAAATTCTTTTCCCTATAAAAGGGAATTTAGTGTGGATAAAAATCAGCACAAGATATTTTCACCTGACCCATGGAATATTTTTGAGATTTCATTTTTCTAATATACTGACAATTATTCTCAAGCCTTATTTCACTGAATATTTGAGCATAGCCCCAGCAGGAGAAAACAAAAAAGTCATAGGAAAAAAAACACAACCCCACAACATTTTTCCAGGTCAGTATAGTTTTCACCATTGCGCTGTTCAACAGGAATTTTTCTTCCTGCTTTTTTAATGATAAATTTCATTCTGGAGCTTACAAACTTTTGCCTTCTAAAATGTTATCTCAAAACCAGTATGCAGCCTTTTTCGTATGCTTTCTCCAAAACTTTATGAAATGGCCTGAGAAACAGAAAACATTTCTGTGGCAGAAAACATTTCTGTGGTTGAAGCAAAGAAGAAAATTCAGGAAACAATTTAGTTCATTACTTATGGAAGTCAGAGTGGCAGAAATCAGTAGTTTTATAGATGTTTCCTCTTCTAAATAAGTTGGGAAAAGTGTGGTATCATCAAAAGATGATCAACTTCTACGAAGCTTATGAGGAAACTGGGTGGGGCAGCTCTAACTCTGGTAAAATCTGTGACCTAGCGGTGTCTGAGTAGATTCAGAGACTTCACCAGCTCTTAACCTGAAACAGCTGCAGTAAGATGGAAAGCAATAAGGACTATTGGACCTGATAGCTACTTTCACTAGATGTGTTTTGAATAAGAGAAGCATCAGTAAAATCCAATCTGGCACCCATTAAAGCCAAAGACAATAACTAAACAGGATTTGGGAAAGCCATGGATATATGCAATATGAAACCAGGAGATGGGGTTGTGAAGAAGAGCAAGAGTCAAACAAAAATTATAACTATAAAATAGTGGTATAGAGTTTCCAGCACAGAGGACGTCTTAGATGACAAGATTCTCCAAATCTGGACTCAAAAAGGCAACAGAATCCTTATGACTGAACTGTGAGGAAATTATATGACAATAGTTGCAGTGTTGTTAAAAAGACAAATTCCCAACAGACTATTATACACTAAAGGGGGAGAAGGCCTTGATAAGTAAGACAGAGAAATTCTTCTCTCCATGAAACAGGAAAAAGTAATCAAGAGGCTGGGAAGTCTACTTGAACATAGGCTAGGTATGCATTTGAGCTGTCCCCAACTCAAAATGAAGCACTCCACAAGTCTTGACCATTTCCCTTTTGCTCACACTCTGTCCATGAATATTGCAGAGTTACTGAAACTCATACACAGGAAGGAAAATGCAACAGAATTGCCTTATTACAGGCGCAGATAAGAGCTAGTAAACAGCACAGTTGCAGTGCAACAAAGGTTTGATTTGAGTTTTTAAAAACAAACAGCATAGTATCCAAAACAGACAAAGCCATTCCAACCCATGTGGTTATCTCCTCAGATCAATATTTTTCATGCAGTGGAAGCCAGCGTCCCTGAGGGAATCACAGTATAGTAACTGTTAGCAACTGTTGACTATTTAACAGAAATCTTTGCCTGGAAATAATCAGCTGTAGAAAGGAGCAGAGAAGCCTGGCTGGTGAAAAGTAGTCTTAAAAGTAAATGGTAGCCTGGTATTATTAGCAAGGAAAGATAATTTGACTGCCTGTCCTCTTAGCAAGAAATCTTGCAAAGACCATGTGAAGCAAATGCTTCAGTGTTTCAGTGAACAATTTTTGACAGAATATTTTTGTTCAGCACCTTGCTTTCTTTGTATTACTTTAAAGATACAGTAGTAATTTGATTAATTACAGGCATATGTGTCTTTCTTTGCTGCTGATGGCTGTATTTGGTGTGCTCTGACACCAAGCTTTTAATGTATAAATAAGGAGACTTTGAATGACATTTGCACCATCTGCAATGTCACTGTGTATATTTTCTCCCTTTTCTTAGAGTGCAATGCTTCAGTATTTGACATTACAGAGATTCTGGTTAATACTACAGGCAGTGCAAGGTTTTAGAGATATTTTACTGTTATTCTTTTTTCTGCTCTGTACATCTTGCAGCCTTTGCTACTTAAATAGTGAGCTATTCCCACATGGAGAAGTGGGAAGTTGTCACAAAGATGATACTATTTTAACATTTGTGGAAATCTCCAGCAATGCTCTATGGAGAAAAGGGAAAAAAAATCTATTTCCTCAATGTTTCTGCACATTTGCAAGGTTGCTATAGTTTGTTTCATTGCCAGCTGAACTCTTGAGCTTCTGAATGGCAGATTTAGATGTTCTCAACTCTAATTTTTGAGTAGGCCCTGTTATCAGACTATATTTCATGACATAAGTAGCATGAATCACACAACACATTAAATAGAACAGGACAAAATAAAAGAAGATAGTTCATAGTCTGTCCCACAAAGAAAACATACCTACCAAATCATCCTGCTCTCTGTGCAAACGTAATGCTACCATCACCACCATCACCTAGGTATTCAACCTAACCCCGTCTTACACGATTTCCTTAAGTCCTTCTAAATGTTTCTGGTCAAGTCAATTTTCATGGTAATAAAATCTCTTTGGAATGCCAGTACTTTAAGCAGTTACACCATTTATTCCATAATAAATTGTTTCTTGGAAAATGCTATTTACAAGCTGAGTTTCTTTGCTCTGGGCTGACTGCCACCTCATTTTGGCTTGCTTCATAGAACTCTGCACTTAAATATGACTATAAAATGCTATAAATCTCCTGTAAGATTCTCCTACATCTCTCCACCCAGACATACAATCTATTTGCCCTCTTCAGCTTCTGAGAAACAGCACACCACTCAAATGCTCATAGAATGTGTCCTTCATTCAACAGAGATAATTAGTTTCAGCTACTTAAACTGAGCAACTCTTTCCCTTCAAAGAGGATATTATATTTGCCTAATTGCATTTAAGTGCTAAATACTGTAAAGGATAATGTTTCCTGGGAATGGCATTTTTCTGAGTCTTTGCTAGTAGAAGGCTAGCTGCCTGTTACAGGGGTCAATAGAAAGCTACAGACAGTTTGAGTAACAGATGAAAATTCACAGATCACTGAGCACAGGCAGGTTTTTTTCCCAAATGACTCACAGTGAATCTTTCCCATGCAATCCATATCCTTATCACATGCACCAAGTAAGCATGAAAGGTAAATTGTTGACTTTCTGTTACGAAACAATCAAGATTGAGCTGAGCTAAGTGGGAAGGATACTAGTCCGCAGATTTCTGCAAAAGACCTACTGAGACATCAACCACCAGCAGCCTTTTGGTTTTTGTTGTTTTGGTGGGGTTTTTTTGTGTGTTTCCCTGTCTTAATTAAAAAGCCCTTTCCACTAGCTTGTTCCAGCAAGACATTCACAGTGCAGATGCTGTGGTTTCATTCCAGTCAGAATGGACATGCTACACACTTTGTCTTTAATTTTTGGCTAAACAAACAAGCAAACAAACAGTAGATGAAACTAATGGAGAGCTTAATTATATCTATCCATCAAGCCCTAAATTTGCTTCCTTTCAGAATAGCAGGCACTGTCTTTAAATCCAAAAGGACTGATGGCAAGATACCAAGTTTAAAATTCTCCCACTGTCATAGGCTGTTTTACTAATTATCCAGATTCCAAGGCAATCATACAACCGTAATCATTCACCTCACGCCTGGAAACATAAGTCTTGTTCTTTTGATGAATATTTATGAGACAGTGTAAAGCAGTCTACTTTCTTTTCCCTTCAGGCAAGACAATTCGGAGTTCATCAATATGTATTACCAAGGACTTTTATAAAAGGCACTTCAAAGGAAATTCATCAGGCATTCCTTTTGTCTTGATTTCTGTTAGATTGATACTTCCTTTTGACAAGTATCAATAAATTATCCTCTGATAGCTAGAAACTTGATGTCTTATTCAGAAACTTCCTCACACAGCAAAGTCTGGTCTTTCAGTTTCCAGTGAAATTTTTAACATCTAGCTTCTAATTTAAGCATAAAGAGGGACAGAGGAAGCAAATGAAGCACAAAATAATCAATGTATTTATACGATTTTTCTATGACATATTTTGCTTTCACAGATGACAGGAATTTGCCAGTTAAGAATTTCTATGACTTACATTCCTTGTTACTTTTTCTATTTGACTTTTGACCATATTTGGAATTCTTTAAAAGAAAAATTGAGACTTTTAGTCCCCAGTGCTCAGACTGAACAATAAGCAAATTAAAACCAGATTAATGCAGATACATAGTGTTGAATGACAGAATGTGTCTGTCCCAGTTGGTTATTACTTTTCCTCCTTTGGATGCTGGCACAAGGGCTCATGTTTCTGGGAAAGGAGGTTGGGATCTTAAAGTGGAACAGACAAAAAATGCTTTTCTGATTAATACGCAATAAAAAATACTTCAATGTTGCATATTGTTTTCTTTCCCCATTTAAAAGTAAATATCACCTTTGTCATTATTTATTTTGATAAATATACATGCACAAGCAAACTCATGGAACATACAAATATGCATAAACTAATACGTGATGATAAAGTAAGTTCCAGTCTGTGCAGTAATGGGGAAAATAATGGGGAAAAAATCATAGCTTAACATTTTCCTATTTTTGGTGGGTTTTTTTAAATAAGAAATGGAATTATTGTAAGAATACTTTATGGATGTGTGTGTGAGAATTGAAATTTTAGCTTTAGAAGGAAGGCAGGCATTTCCACAAGTAAAAGTGAACTCTCCAGTCATGTTGCACCATAATAATTCCATATACCATGATCAGGCTAGTCTCAGTTCCTTGGCAGTAAAAGTAGCAGCCTGAAGGCCTGAGGCCATTTCAGTCTTCAGTAAAGTGCACATAGCAAGTGCCCACTTCTGCCATGCCTGGTGCTATGCACGTATCATTAACAAAACCATTTTGAAACGTAATTTCTTCTCAGAACGCAAACCGCAATTGAAGTCTAGTTTGTGTGCGTGCTGGGGAAGGTGAGGGGTCAGGGTCTTTGTTCTCCCTCCAAAACACCTATATTGTGATGAGAACTTCTAAAGATTGTGTCTTTCTTTTCAACATTTTTGAAGGAACCTATGGCTGTGGACCAGAAAAGCATGGTAAAATGAACATGAGTACTGACAAAGGTTAATTTATCATTTAGACTGAATTTATCCAGATCAAGATGCAAACTGCATAAGGGACTTTCAGAACTCTTCCCCAGAAACAGACCTGAAACAACAGCCAATTTTCCCTTGACAATTAAGACTTACAATACAAAAAGGCACAGACAGCAAAAGACTTGAGGAAGGAACTGCACAGAGCAGTGGGTATGTGGAGATGCCCTGAAAATGAACTGTCAGACTTTTCATCACTGGATTTGAGTTCTGCTTAAAACTTCCCTTTTATCTTCAGAGGGTACAGAGAGACCTTGTAAATCTAAAGTAGGTAGTAAGAACCTTAAGTAACTGAATATGAAAAAAAAAAATAAATTACAGAATGTGTTTGCTATCATGAGTAATATATGAGATAGAACTAACTTCTGTGTATCTAAAAAATAAAGTAACTCGATACAAGAAGGTAATAGAAACTTTGATGACTGATAACTTATCACTTGCATAGTATTTAAACCAAAAAAAAGTAGCATGCCGTGGCACATGAACAAGGTTTACTATCCCAAATTGGCAAGCTGCTGTGCCTTGATCTCAGCTAAATTGGATTGTTTACCAATGGAAATAGAGGAAAATTAATTTTCTCAATCTTTCTCTGAAAAAAAGCATCCTTATTTTCCTCATAAATACATTCTTTGTGTCACATGAACTGTTTAATGTTTAGATTTGAACAGTTGGTTATTGTGGACATCTAATTAGAATAACTCACTGTCTAAATTTTTGTGCTTAATGTGCTACTCTGAATAAATATTTAATATGCTACCTCAGGTGTTCTTGTCTTTAGATTTTGATATCTATTTCCTAATTACAGCAGAGTAGTTGTAATACTGAAGCCTATGCCATGGCCAGTATAATTTCTAAGGAGAAGTTCAACATGCATTTTAAAATATTCATGCAAGGTTAAACTGTCAAGACTTGTGAAAATTTAGGATGAAAATAGGTAACTATCACCTCATGCTACTTCTGTTAAATAAGTGCACACTAATAGATGGATGAAACTTCCCTAGGGTTCAGTTTGACAGGCAAAACTTCTTTCAAGCCTTGATTAAAAAAAAATACCAAAACCAAGCAATGCAAGCGAGGGGAGTGACAGATGACACTCAGTCTCCTGGGATATTATCTTCTGAACTTCTGATGCTCCTGGCATCGTGTTTTCAATTCAATGCAAAGTTTTAAGGTCAGCAACACGAAACAGCATCCTTGAGTGACCCTTGAATGAAAACACATAGGAAGTCCTACATCTTGGAGCTCTCTTTCTTATGTAATTTTCTGTCTTGCTTACTTTTTCTTTGGCATGATGATTTTTACAATTAATTTGACATACTCAGCTTCAGACATCAGTGGAGAAGTTTTATGTTTCCTCCTGGTTCTTTGTCTACCAGGTGGAACATGCTTCAGTGCCTGACTCCAGGAGCTGTACCACTCCAGCCTGAGGAAAACTTTAAACCTAGCTTGGCTCTGTCAGATGCTTCTACTCGAAATATCTTGGGTTGTGAATTTTTTTCTTTCCCCCCCCCAGTGACAGAAATCTGAAGCTGATGGGTTTGGGGATTGAGGGTCATGTTCACTTGGTATTTTCCTTTGATGGATTTACATGCTTGCTTGTGTAAGTAGATTGCAACTTCTAGGCTTTGACTCTGCTGTCTTCATCCACCACATATGGATCTGGGATGTCTACCTGAGCCCTGGCAGGTGAGCACAAGAAACTTGGATGTGATGATGCTCGGCAGAGCTATCCTTGCATCCTTTTGTGAATTTGAGTTGTTTCATAAGGATGCCTTCGACAGAAAGAAAAGGACTGATAAGGAAGCAGTATCTATAACATGACTAAATCAATCCCAAGTTAAAGATGAAAGCTTGTCTGATTTATTACATTTATAAAAGCCTTGTCCTGTTATTTAGGACTTCCAACAGAGTTCATGCCAGGTAGCACAAATATCTTCCCCACCAAAAAAGGGGTTGAACAAAACCTAGCCACCATCACAGCTCTAAAACCACTTGCACATGAAAGTTTCTAAAACATATACTCATAGTGCAATTGGCTATCAATCTGTTGATTTTCACACTTGAGATTATACCTTTAAATGTGTGCAAGGACAAGAGAGCTGCTGGGTCAAATGGCCTTCTAAAACCTGTATCAGGGTGCCTTTTAAAGATCTGCAGATAGCAAAAGTGAATACATGTCCTGAAATTAAGTATCAGTGATAAATAATACTCCCTCATTAGTCGTGTTCAGTTGCCCAAGCTGAACATAGAAGAAAACAATACTAAAAATATCAGAATTTGAAAAATAGTTAGGGTAGAATTCTGCCTTTCTGTTCCAAAGGTTTTGTATTTGCTCTTCATTTTTACATTACATTTTAAAGCCTCTGCATCAACAACTTGCACATTTGCAAAAGAAAGAGCAGGAGAAGACGAAAGCAGGTGACTGATTTCATGCCAATTTTCCTTGGCCGTTATAGTCAATAGAATAGTTAATAGAATAGTTAAAAGCTCACTAAATCCAAACTACCTGATGTAGGCGACATGCTGAACACCAGGGCACTTATTTGTATCAAGTTTGGAAAGCTGAACAGTTGCTTTTGTTACACATGAAGACAAGAAAGAAAGATCTTCTGAACTGTTTTGCTTGCAAAATGAGACATTGTTTTCAGATTAAGTCTAAGGATTTTTATATTTGTCCAAATGAAGAACAGAGAGCATGTGAACCTGTGAGAATGAGTGGGTATAACCATTTAAGACAGGGAGAGAAAGAGGCTACCTTTCTGTTTTGGAAATTGTGCCTTGAAAGCCTTTTAGAGTACTTTCTGCAAAATATATTAAAGTCTTTTTCCACCAGATATAAAAGTTTGGTTGGGAGTGTTCCCGTCAACTCTCTAAACCATCAGACTGTAATGTCTGTCCTCTGTCAGGACTTTGCCTGACAGCAGTAATGTAACGAAGTAGTACTTCATTACTAATAAATACTAATAATGGAGAGCTATTCCCCTCCGCTTTGCAAAGTAGACATATCTGTTGTGTTCTCATCCACACAGTAATGAATTTTCTCCTCAGAAAGGGCAGAAATGCCTTCCTCTTGGGGCATTTTTCTCAGTGACAAAGGCTTATGAATTTCAGATTTGAGCCATATGATTCTAAGCAACGTCTGAGAAAGATTCAAAATACACATATATCTGCTAAAATCAGAAAGATGCGGATCACATGTCCATTTTTTACATCTTGTAGTCATGTATTTTCAAGTTCATGGGTACCTGGTGGGCCAGTGTACCGCATCTACAGAATGAACAGCTCTGAGTGCTATAGTCTCACAAAGGAGTGGATGGAGACTTTCAGGACACTGGAAAAACCATAAACTCAGTGTCTTCATATGTGTACTTCCAGTTGCAATGGCAGTGTATTGCACTGATATAAAACGGCAGAATACCAACTGACACAACAGTTTTACAAGGTTTTTGTTATGTTTCATTAATCAGTGCGAGAAAATGACTTTAGCAGGGCAATTAGAGAAAACTGGGACCTAACAGAAGCGTAGTATTACGAAAGGCTTTTTAGGGTAAAATACAGCTATCGCTTTCAGGTTGGTTGGCATACACAGAATCTACTTTACCACAGCTCCCTAAGCAACACACCCTGCCATCCCAGCACCTGCTGATACGAGTAACAGAGGGTGGAGTGGAGTGGAGACCCCGTGGCTAGGCTCTGTGGTGCTCCCTGCAGGAAGGGGAACTTGATGGTCTGATAAACTGAACAGCAGTTGTCACATGAAGAATATATGAGATGATGTCTGCTGCTGAGCTGACCATTGTGGTGGAATTACTTTCCTCAGATGAAATAACCTCATTGTAATACTAAAGCATGCCTCCATCCCAAAGCTACCTGACTGCAAGGTGCTACTACACCTCACTGGATACGTGATACCAATCAGTAACAAAAATATGTATGACTGGATTCATTCAAGCTCCACCTAAACGTAAAGAAAATGGACTGGTCCTGGACTGAAATAAGTCTAAAGGGGGGGAATTGTTGTCTAACCTCCTGAAATACCACACTTCTATTTAGTGTCACAAAATTATGTCAAGCTGATCCACCCTCTGAAGTTGTAAGTTCTGGCTGACAAGCTGATAAGGTGTCACGACCCCTACACATCAACAGAAACTTAGTTGAAAGTAGGACAAAGGTAATTGTGGTAGTTGGAGATCGCAACCTCCAACTCAAACAGCCCTCTCAAAAGAGGGCAAAACTCCTCTTGGAGAGCATGTGTAGTCAGTGAAGAACTTCAGCAGTGCTATCTGAGGACATGTACTAATTCACACTAGAAACAAGAAACTTGTAACCAATCCTGTGTATGATAAATAAGTATGCAATGTACTATGAAGTATAAAAAGTGAACAAATGAGGGGAGAAGTTAGGGAAGACTCCATTGTAACTTCTGGGATTAGCCGATGAACTGAACCTGTCTTCTCCCCCATAGGGATACCTGTTGGGTAAGAGCTTTATTCTATGACTAACTGATGCTAGCTGTCATTAGATGTATTGTTTTAAGCTTGCTTCACAGTTAGTGTATTACCACTAGCAATCTTCGAACCTTACTCTGTCACAAACTTGTATTTTGTGTAATAAAAATCTTCAGCTGAAGTTCATTTGGTATAAGTCTCTGGAGACCCGAGTAGCTGTTATAAGGGATTTGACTTAACGATGCTGTCAGCGGGGGTCCCTGGATAGGTTCATCAAACCACCCTCCGATACAGTGGGCTGTCGAAACACAGGTTGGTTGGACAGAAGGGTCTCGTCTTTCTTGGGAAACTGACAAGCTGATCAAATACAAAGGGTTTGATGAAACCCCCCTTCTTAACGTGACAACCTGTCTCTGTTTACTCTTACCATCATGTTTGCACATTTATTGAGCTCATTGGAATAAGGCCAAGGTATTTTAATGCTGTTACTGTTGGTAGCAAAACAGTAGAATTATGTAAAGGGACTGTAGCACATCATACATGAGGAAAAGCTGAGAGAGCTGGGACTGTTCAGCTTGAAGAAAAGGCTGAGGAGGATCTTATTAGTGTATAGAAATAGCTGAAGGGAAGGTGCTAAGAGGATGGAGCCAGGCTCTTTTCAGTGGTGGCCAGTGACAGGACAAGAAGCAATGGGCACAGAAGGAAAACCAGGTTCCCTTTAAACATCAGAAAAAACTTTTTTACTGTCAGGGTGACAGAGCACTGGCTACGGTTGCCCAGACAGATTGTATAGTCTCCATCCTTAGAGATATTAAAGACAATGTCTAGATATGGTCCTGGGCAACTGGGTCTAGGTGGCCCTGCTTGAGCAAGGAGGTCAGACCAGGCGCTCTCCAGAGGTCCCTTCCAGCCTCAGCCATTCTGTTTTTCTGTGAGTCTGTGAAGGAAAATATATGAGAACAAAGAAACAAATGCAGCTTTAGAATTGAAGGTTTTCAGTGCTATTGTTAAATGTTTGTGAACCTGACATGGACGGGTTTGTGTCAAATGAGCAGTCAAGATCAAGAAGCCTTAATCTTTACTATATTTGATGCTTATACGTTTGATTGCTTCAGACTAATTTTGTGAATAATTTTAACTTATGGATTTGTGTATGTAAAATACCATGAAGTATCCATGTGGAAGAGGAATTGGTCTGCTCAACACAAATATGTGAGAAAAGTAATACACAAATAATGTGATATTGTGTATATGGTATACACAATAACTATATATAGTTATATATATTTTAAAAATTACATAAATATATATGTTTATGTAATACACATAATATGTGAGAAGATAAGGTATATCAAGAAAAGAAGAGTAGAAGACCATTCCGTGGAGTATTAGTTGCTTTTATTTCTCTAGGATCTACAGATCTCAAGGAATGAACTCCAAAACTATACTCTACCGAACACTGTTTCATTTATTTTTTTTTTTATATTACAGTTATAAGTATTGTTAGAATTCCCTGATAGCTCATCAAGCAATGGTCATCATCTGTTTGCTTCTTCCTCTGCAGTAGTTTCCCCTTCCAGTTGAGTTTTAGATGCTTGGACTGTTTTTCATTTTTTTAATTCCTCCCTCTCCCTCCAGTTCACATAAACACATGTCTAGGATATAATTTCAGAAAAATAAACAGCCAAAGAAACATGCCCTGCATGTGCAACAAATGATGAGATCTGCAATGGCCCCTTGGTTATTTAGGGAGCATATACGACTATATAAAGCCATCATATAGGAAAGTTTTGTTTGCCAAAGAGCTGCCCCCTTTGCCCTAGCTGCTGCACCAATAAAGCAGATTCGTACATCATGACCTTTCTTTTTGTGTTCCAGTTGGAGCTGTAGATATTTTAAATCTTGGACTGCAATGTGGGTTAGGGAGCTCAATAGAAAGCAAAGACATATCTGTCATCTGTCACGCAGCTGAAGAGACAAACTGTAGTATTCTTTACTAGTGGCTGCCCAGCTCAGAGGTAGCCAAGGGAAGAATAAAAAATGAGCTCTTCTGAGTCTGTTAGGATGGGACAGAGTTTCCCAAGGAACCAGAGAGGTGAGCTGCTGTTAGCAACAGCTGCTGCTGCTCATCTGGTGTTTGGATTTAACTTGTTTAAGGAGATCTAAGCTTAGATCTAAGCTTAAAGTCTGGTATAAGATAATACAGAAAATATCATGTGAATAAGCATTAGAAATAGAATAATAGGCAATTTAGTATATATGAGTAACAGAAAGCATATGTTATTGTAATTACATACAGGAAGGCAGGAAGATAGACCAAAGGTAAGAAGGTTCAGAAAACAGAAGTCAGATTTGCCACAAGTAAGATGTTAGAAATCCATATTAATTGCAAACAAGTCTTTCAATGTCTAATGATGCTCCACAGTGCCCTCCATGGTGTGATCTTACCACGCTTGGGACTGCCATGCTGGTACATGTGCAGTTGTATGAACTGCAGCTGGGTTATGTGCCATTTTCAAACTGCATGCAAATGCAAGCCACAGCAAATATTTAACTCTTCAGCAGTCGATGTTAAACATACTTATCATCTGACTACTTCCAACAAGGCAAATATCTTGTTATTACATTTGACATTAGTAAAAGGCTTACTGACACTCAGAGTAAGAATCTACAGTTCATTGAATGCATCAACATACAGATCCACAACATCAGTGAATCATACCATTATTAGCAGCACAGGACAGAGGGTATAATACTGCTATGTAAGCCGTGTATTAGTTCTGAAAACTGCAGAAGAGATGAAGAGATGAAGAAATCCTTGCTCCCTTCATGTACATGGTCTAGTTATACTTTGTACTTTTTGTACTTAAGCAAAAAACCCTTGTTATTTCTTGATCTATCTGAGCATCAAATATCTTCCTACATTTTTTTTTTTTTAATAACTGGGAAAACCTCCAGATACCCAGAAAAGCATTGTAGCTTTTCATATATAGATTAGCAAGCTTCAAAGTACAGTAAGACAGAGATTGAATGCATCAATTACAATTCACGTAATTGATCATACATGAATGATCAATGTAATCAGTGTGGTGGAGTTACAGGTGGAAACCAATAGCACTACTGACTGTCAAGCTTTTATTTTTTGGCTCTGACATTTTATGTCTGCGAAGAAGACTGACAGATGGGAGAAAGAAAGCTCCCTACCTCCCCCCTCCTCCTCCCCCCCCCAAAAAATCCCAAACAAACAAAACAACAAACTGAGGTTTTTAGGACCTTTTTCCTGAAGCTATATAGGTATACATTCTTTTAAAATCTCATTCACTGAGGATCTTTGTACCCCTAATCAAATGGTCATGGTACGTAATACATCACCTGCCTCTGACCTGGAATCAAAGATATCATGAAGCCTGTTTTAATATTTGCATTTATAACCTTTTGCTTTTTTGCATACTCTGACTAGATCTAGTGTTAAAAAGACTCTAGATATGTGTTTCCAAGCAGATTAGTCATAATCAAAATTTTTTAGGGAGCTTTAGAAACAACTTCTTAGAATGTGCAGAATCTGCTCTTTCCCTGTCTTTCACATTGTCTTCTGCATATACACAACTTTTTGTGTTCATCTTGGATACTTTTGGACCTGTTAGGTTTGCTCTGCAAAGCCGGAGTAGAGTAAAATGTATCCTGTCACAGAATAAAATTTATCTACTTCTCAACACTTTTATCCTTTGGACCTATAATAATTAAGAGTGCAGTATAGAACAAGTAGATCCACGTATACGCCTGAAACTAAGAGCAAAAGGAAGTTACTGTTACTCTAAATTTTAGGTTCTTTTATTCTTGGGGGGTGCTTAATATTTTTCTTTTTTACTTTATCATAGATATATTGGATAGACACTAGGACTGCTGAACTGCCTTGAAAATACTTTAAGCTTTCTGAAAAGGGAAATTGCTATGTGATATACCTGGTGTATTAATTATATGCTAGTCCAATGATTGATTACCCTGTGGAGTGGGAATTGCTCTTAACCCTCTCCCCTTTGAGATTCTGCCACAAACTTATCATTAGAGCACCTGCACCCTCACACAGGCATTCAATGATACCATCACTGGTTTTAATCTTCCTGTAATTTTGGGAACGTGCTGTGTGCTCTCCAAGGTGCAAGAAGGACATGTTGTACCCATTAACCTTTCCACACAAAGAGTGTTCGTTGCATCCAGCAGTCTGACAGAGGCCCAGTCAACTACTGGATAGGACCAAGCAACAAAACACATGTGTTTTGTACAGCATAAGCTATCAGTTAACAACTTGAAAGTCATCTTCCACACGTAGTGAACTTAGAGAGAACAAATTAAAGCTCATGTACTAAATAAATCATCACAATAATGTCTTCCTGTGTTTACTAAAGGAATATGGGAAGCTGGGAAAGTGAAGCATAAGGATTTTAAGGGCTGTCTCAGAGACAAACTGTATGAAGTAGACAGATATAAGGAAAATATCTTGTAGTGGTGAATTTTTCATTAGAAGTCAATAGACTCTGTAAACCTGTCAAATGTTAACTAGCTTACCTTCTGCTCTTTGCAGAAAGGTTAATGGATACAGCACATTTGCTAGTGTGACACTGAAAAACAAAGCATGACAAATGGTATGCTCCTGTATTTATTTTGCACCTTTTTTTTTTTTTTTTTTTTTGGCCTACTAAATGTAAAAGTGGCTGGAGTGTGAATACACATTACGTCTGCTTGAAAAACCTTACCCAAGTACAAGATATGACATATAGCCATCATGAAGGCCCAGCAGAGTAATTTTCCCAAGACTAGGTGTGGACGTCTTGCTGAAGGCTCTTGTCCACTGCCCATTCAGCCCTTCTGAAATTGTGCAGATCATGTTGTTTCTCTTTTGCCTTGTCTATTTACACCAGGAGCCTGCAGGTCAGAGACTCTCCAGCAGTTTCGTGCAGCAAGTAGCACCATGAAACATTGATTTTGTTGAGGCTTCTAGGCACGACTATAATACAAACAATTAATAATAATTGCACAAGTATTATGAGAAAAGCATGTATGTATGTTTAGCATATATAAATTTGATGTAGGTGGGGAGAGAACATGAAAGACTTAAGCAGCCATCCTTTTCCTTAATTACATCAATTCCGTGTAGTATGTTAATCCTTTACCTGAGGTGTTAGGCTCAAATTCTGCTGCCACACTCTTAACTCATTAGGGGAATGTTTTTCTAAACACTTAACTTACTGCTCAGTACAAGCTTTCTCAGAAATGAGTAGGACTGAGCTTTCAAATTGTGGTTGCCAAATATTTTTCCGTGCTTTTTATCACTAATATAAATTCTTCCATCAATGTCACTGGACCTAGGACTTCTAAGGGAGTAAATTCAAGGACTGGATATTAGCTGGCACCTTTTGCCAGCTGCATGATCTCATTCAAGAATAGGATGAATTGTTTTTGCAACACATACTTAATATACAAACAACAAGATTGCAATCAGTCAAAGAAAAAGCCCCAACCGTGCAAGGAAACTGGATTATTTAATGTGACTACTGAAAAACTCTATCAAATTTTGTGAAAAACCACCAATGATTGGTGGGTGGGGTCACTTAGGTATTTCCTACTTGCCCAAATCTATGTAGAAGTACTGTTTAATTACAGAACTTCTTTCTCATCTGTTGTCTATTTGGGGAGTGATGCACTCCAAAGTAATATCTTTGAGGTTTTTGTAGGAATATTCTGAGAAAAAAATACCGACCAGAGATCTTCAGGAAATCAGACTAAATGGTCTTTTGTGGCCTGAAATGCTATCAAAGTATGAATAAGGTCACTCGCCTTTTGCAGCTTTTAATCCTGCTAATTAAGATGTACATGATCAATACTTCCAAACAGAATACTCTCAGGTCAGACTCTCAAGTCATCAACAGAAGGATTCACACAAAAATGTGAGACTCCTAGCCATGCATAATCTGGATTGGGTTGGGTTTTTTCCCCCTTTTCAAAGCACAAGAACCTTCATCAGGCACTAGGTGGCTGTTTGTACAAAATTTAGAGATCTTTATACAGTCAGGTTTGATTTTAAAAAAATGTCCTGAGGCTATTCAAACTTCAAAAATGTCTTACAGACAGTATCTAGTGATACAATGTTCCATTAATTTAGTTGCAAATTCTCGTAACAGTTTATAGTAGAAACCAGAAACTGCTCGTTAGAAAGGTTTAGAAATTGTGGCTAATAGGAACCTGAATTTGATGAAATACTTGTAAGTGCTGCTTTGAGTCTTTTTCAGGAAACTGAATTTACTAACCTACTAACAATTTCAATCTTTATTTCTGTGAGGAAAAAAAGGATATTTTATACGTTCAGCTTGTGAAATATACTGTAGGGTTTAAAGAACAGCAATACCAAAAAAGCCTCAATGCTTTCAAGAGTCTAAATGCAGCTATGAATCCCCCAGCTGCATCTGGGGAGTAATTTTGTAAGCTTTGGCAATGCAACTGTACATTGGAATTTCTTGGGTTTTTAATTCAAGAAATAGGAATTTCTGAGTCTGCTGTTATGCTGAATCGATTCCATGAAGAATCCACTGATTATAGGTAGAAATAACCAAATAAAACCAGATGAGAACATTGGAGAAAAGCTGTAAGACTATATACTTTTAATGGAATTTTCTGGTAGTCTTACCCTAGGAAGAAAACGGGAAGGAGATTCTTATGCTGGCAAAAATTAAAGCTGAAAGTGGAAACCCAAGAACTGCAGAGGCAGAGAAATTGTGATGGAAAGCCTGAAAGTGCTACGCTGCTTGGCTATCCCTAGCAAAAAAAGGATTGAAGCCTTAGTACACGAATGACAGTTGTAATGGGTTTATGTAGTGCTAGCATGGAAATGAATTCCACAGAATCTCTAAAATCTACCAATTTCAGACTGTCATAGATGCTTTTCACATTAAGGAAATGTAGTGCAACAAGAACTTTCAGCAAGCCTGCATGAGGCAATACGCTAAACTTCAGAGTCCTGGACCAGCATGGAGCCCAGTCACCATGGGATAACTGTGATAGTAATTTTTTTTTATTTTTTTTTCATTAAAATGACAGAGATGGAGAGCCCAAGCAACTGCCATAAGCTGGCCACTTTTATAATTACCCAAACTATACAGTAGACATTTAATAATCTCTTAGGACTTCAGTTAAAAAATGTAGCAAATTATCTCTTTGAATATCTGTATTCCAGGGCTTCTTGTGTCTGCAGCGAGACTAAAGACAACAGTAAGCTGTCTTCTTCTCACATGATGTAGTTTCTGTGCATTAGATGCTTCCATGCTCTTGAACACTTCTCATTATAAGGGCAGCAAATAAAAGATCAGTGGAAAGATGTTTTTGCAGAAACAGGCATTATCCCAGGAGCTAGTTTGAGGCTTACAGTAATATAGAGATAAAATAGAAAGGCTGTGACCTTCATTCTTCATCTCCTTACAGCTTGATAGCTTATTCTTCAATTAAATCCTTCTGGCTTAAAAGGTAACAATATCAACAACAAAAAGAAAACTGAAAGAGATTATTTTTAAGGCAACCTATAGAACAGGTCTCAGAGTTAAATTTAGAATAACAGCTTTTTTTTTTTAAAAGGAAAAATTGTTTTGTTTGATTTATTTTCAAAAGCTTTCAGCTTGTACCAGCTCATGAAACCAGTTCATTAAGTAGTTAAAAGCATATTAGAAACAGTGTGACCTAAATAGGACCACAAGGAGATATAACCTATAGCTATTGGCTGTCCCGATCTGTAGCTTGCTCCTGTCGTGTGTTTTGTAACAGACATCAAAAGCAGATTCAGAAATGAATAGCTGAGTGCTTAAACTGAATTAAATGTTGCATTAGGAGAAAAACAAGAACAAAGAGGAAACATGGGAATCTGCATACAAAACAGTATAGGACCGTGCCTCTGTTTCAGATAATATAGATTTCGTTTTGTCTAATTTCCCTCAGTAACATTCTGAAGTTGGGGCATTTTATTGTCATGATGATGATGATGATGATTATTTCCTTCTAAAGCAAAACTCAATATGAAAATTACACAGGAGGGACTTTATGTGAATACTTCCACCCTGAACAATGTATACAGCCAAGACAAGCTGCAAGTCTGCCTTAGAGCAGAACATCTTTTAACAGGCATGGACACAACATGATAAAAAAATTTTCTCTTTTACTATTTTACTCTAAGAGCTTAAAACTGTTCATCATTTGAGTAAATTAGGTAAGGCTACTGGGATATCTGAGCATCATTCAAACCTATATCATTGTTCTACACCTCTGCTCACTCAGTTTTTCACTTGTGTACTTTTGGCCTTATATATGAAAACAGTATTAACTTGAAATTGAATAATAGCTTTTTACTGCTTTTATTGCTTTATTTTATTTTGTTTGGTTTGGTTTGATTTTGGTTTGGTTTTTTGCTTAAGTCAGGAACAAGAGTTTTTCTGTCTTTATGCAACTGGTGGATATAATCATCTGTGATCTGTTTTGTTTTTTCTTTTTTTCAGTGTGAAAAAGAAACCTGTGTTTCCTTTCTGAAGTTAGAATTTCTAAACTGAAGTGTAAATAATTTTAAATATTTTAATTTCCATCTAGTTAAAATGCTCAAGATACATTGCTAAGGATGAAAAAATCTCATTATTTCATCAGATTAGTAAAACAGCTAATTGTGACTGCATTTAAATCGCGGGTGGGGGGGTGTGTGTGCGACGGAGTTTTCTTGCTCCTCTTCAAACCACTCCTGTTTTCAAAAGAACTGTCTGTCCCCACCTAACATGGTCGTCATCTACTTGTTCATTTATTATAGTAATGATAAGTGATAAAGGTTTGATTTTAAAATGCTAACTAAAGATTTTGTTTCTCTGCCACTGAAAGGACTGTACTCTTATGATCTCCATTTTAAATGGAACTTCTGCCTAGTCATCATCTGTATGCTATTTCCTATATATGTCTGCACCCCTACTTTTTCAGCACTGACAGGTGCTCACACAATATAAAATAAGAATGAGGAAATGAAGTTCTGTCAAAGCTATCCTGTGTACTGGGAAATGGTGTTCCTCAAGGTTTACCTAGTGAAAAAATACAGGCTGGTTTTCATGGAGACCATATCCATGCCTAGTTTCAAATCCCTGCTCTGGAGTGCGGTGTCTTTTCAATAAAAGTCTCTAGATTTTTTCATGTGAGGAAACAAATAACTTCTTTCCCTTCCTCTCTCATGTCCCAGGAAACATCTGGTCCCATATTTTTGATTAAATGGTTTGAAGAATGCTGACTCGCAAGTACAGCTCACCAGGAAAACTATTACCCCAGCTTTTAAAGTTCATTGAAGTAATAGGTTATTGAAAACAGAATAGTCTAGAGAAGCACAAATCCCACGATGAGGAGAGCAACATGTCATTAACAATAGAATATTATTTGTATTTAAATCTCTTGGAAAATATCAGAAGAGCATTCTTCATTAAGAAAATTTTGGTATTTAGAAGAAAAGAAAGATTGGTACCAACAAAAAGCTTTTTACTACATGTCTGAAAGTAGATTTCAATGAATTTAATGTGCTTAAGACTTGATCTGTAATTAATGACACTCATGACACCAAATCCCTGTGATGAACTCTGTCCTTGCTGTTATGGTAGCATGGTCTTTCTCATCTGAAGAAGTAGATGAGGAAGTACAGAGTATAAAAGAGACTCTGTCTTAATTATGAATGAACACTCTATCAGATTATCTCAAGTAAATCTTTCCTTTATTCTTGTCCATCTCTCTTCTCCCTTTTTATTTTTAAATTTTTATTTCTCATTATTGCCCAGAAACTTTGCTATCAATATGAGTAATCTCAGATAAGCCCTTTTCTGTTTACTAGTTAATATATTAATTTATAACATGATTGTAGATCTAACAAGAGTAGTTGTTCCTTTCTAACAAAAACAGAGCGGGGGGGAAATCAGCTTTTTCTTCCTAATTCAACATACCAAGTGGAAAACAGTTGAGCAGTTAATAAAACTGATCTGTTAAAAAAACAAATGTACCAACATAAAACATACCCATTTTCCTTCTTGTAGACACTGATGTTGCATTGACATGGAAACTCTTGTTTACAACAGTCTGAAGACATTGTTTACAGGCGTTGCATAATGTTATTGACAACAATAGTGTTATTTATACAAGCAGAATCACTCTGTGCAAAATAGACTCATATCTACATGTGCTTGCTCATGCAGTGTGAGCCTACTTATTGCAGACTACAGTATTTGATCCATAGCTATCAGCATTCAGCTGGCAATTTGATTTAGAAAATATAGCCTGAAAATAGCTTCATTTCGCATATATTACTTTCTGACTGCTGCTGTGATTGCTCAGCCAGAGTCCAGCTGTGGAAATGTTAAAACTATTCATCAGGCATGAATATTCATCAGAGTGATATTCTTATTTTCCTACACATCACTGGGATAGCACACAACTGCTAGGTGAGAGGTGTGAATAAACCCTTCAACTCTCTTAAAAAGTAAAACCACACACACATACACACACACACACACACACACACACTCACTCTCGGGCTCATCAGGAAGCCTGGTGAATTATGCCTGTCAGTTGAAAGGCAATACCTTCTGGTCCTCCTAATGCAGCTGTATTCAATGTGCTATTTGTCATATCAGTGGATCAGTCTGAAAGGAAATGGCAATCCCAGATAATTAGAAAATCACAATTCAAGCTTCCCGGCTCCTGAGCTCAGTTTAAAATCCTGAAGTCTTTTTTTTTTTTTTTTTTTTTTTTTTTAAAGTAATTAATTATACTTGCTTTTATAGACTCAAGTCTTTAGGGACTAAGTGACAAATTAAAACATGCTGGTTTTAAATAGATGTTGAGACTGACAAGTAATCAGAGGATCTGGAGCTTCAAAAAAAAGCCAATAAAACACCAAGACTTGTAAAACTGAGGCTAAAATGGTGAAACTGCTTTGCTATAAATGTTCATTGGCTTCAGCAGGAACAGGATTTAGGTCCACCACAAAGAAAGGCATATTATCTCAAAAGCTAGTTCTGTAACCCTTACTAATTTCATGTCACATAGCCTGCTGAGTTCAAAAGATGACATAGTGTGAAAACTGTATCTTGCATCCCGAATAAAAAAATGCAGGGTGAGGCTCATTGCTTCCAGCAGTGCATTTCCTGACACTGCATCACACATGACGTTCCTCAAGGCTGAGTCCTTGCACCAGACCCACAGCTGGCATAAGGCAGTACAACTATTGATTTTGGTGGAGCTACAGTATCTGACATCAACTAAAGATAAGGTCCATTAACTTCCTATTGTCTCTAGAGCATCTGCCCATAGCTTTCCCCTGGTACATATTCATATGGTAATGGAGTTAATACAAAAGTCATTAGACTACAATAGAAATATTTGAAAAATTGTCTAGCAATATTAAGCAAGAAAAAAATCCACTCTGTGGCAGAAGTGCTGTGCACAGCCTATATGCCATTCATGTCCTAGGTATTTCTTCTATACAAGCTTTGTGTAAGGCTTCTTTGGGACAGAATTGAACTTGTATTGAATATTTGTCTGAGAAGAAAAACAAACAATCAAGCAGACAAAAAACCCCAGGCCTAAAGCATTTTCCTAATGTTACCTGGAATGAATGCAACAAAAAATACTGCTTTAACAACAATGTGCTTAATATAATTCTTCATCACTCAACAGTTTTTTATTCAGAGACATTAATCTAATAATGGAGAAAAAAAGTATGTACCTGGCCCTATTACCATGAATTTGCAGATGGCAACAAGTTGGGGGGGCGGGGGGAGTGCTGATCTGCTGGAGGGCAGGAAGGCTCTGCAGGGGGGTCTGGGCAGGCTGGATCAATGGGCTGAGGCCAATTGTATGAGGTTCAACAGGGCTCAGTGCCGGGTCCTGCACCTGGGTCACACCAACCCCACACAGCGCTACAGGCTTGGGGCAGAGTGGCTGGAAAGCTGCCCGATGGAAAAGGACCTGGGGGTGCTGGTCGACAGCCAGCTGATCATGAGCCAGCAGTGTGCCCAGGTGGCCAAGAAGGCCAACAGCATCCCGGCTTGTATCAGAAATAGTGTGGCCAGCAGGACAAGGGAAGTGATTGTCCCCCGTACTTGGCCCTGGTGGGGCCACACGTTGAATCCTCCATTCAATTTTGGGCCCCTCACTACAAGAGGGATGTACTGGTGCTGAAGTGTGGCAAACAAAAGGCGAAAAAAAATAGATCAATCTGTTCCTCACTTTTCTTTCCTCACTTAAAAGGATCAAAACCCCACATCTCTCTCAATTAACACAATAAAACTTAACTTGGGTTTCTATTAAAAAAAAAAAATTATCAAGAAGGAGCATCTGACTACTTAAGCATTGTGACATAGTTTTTCACAATCACTCCTGATAAAGTTGTATCATTTTGTATAAATGATTAAACTGCCATGGGAACCCAGAAGTCCATTTCTGAATTAAATTTACTAACCAGTCGTTGTCTGTCTGTCCTTTGATGACTATTTAAATACTTAGAGTTAAGTAGATGCCACACTAAAGATGGTTTGGGGAGGACCCTGTTTCAGCATATCCAGAGAGGCAAATCTGCCATGGATCTGCATTTCCCTTCATGGAAACAATGTTTTTCAGATGCTAGGAGGTTATAAGATGAAGAGACACAGGGCAACACTAGCTTTTAGCTTTAGCTTCCACCACCTAGCTAGTGCACAATGAAGAAGTAATTAAACCATGATTTACTTCAGCTGTTCTGGACATATGTATGTATACATATATATGGATGCACATCTGTATATATGTAAACACAAACATCATCGAGTCAAGTGGGATGAATCTCAGGTCATGTGGGATGAATCATGCCCTCATGCCCTCAAGGTAGCCATAGGCAAGGTTTGGAATGAGTGAGATGAAGGTGCCATTCAGCAAGATTAAGGGGCTAGTCATCAGTATATTTAAGAGATATCACTTAGACAGCCCCAGTTTATATTCTTCCCGGTAAATCTACTCCAGTCTGGAAGAATAAAGAAAATGGTGTGGACTTCATCTGGAATCTGTCCATCATAACAGATAATTTTAATTGCCAGAGTATAATGACTTCCAAAACATTTTTTCTGTCAGTTCCTCTTGCTCTACCATGTACCAAGTACCTGGTAATAAAACAGCATGTTAGTGATCCTCTAGTTTGCTAGGACATTATAAAATTGGGGCCCATGTATTCAGATGCTCTCAGTAGGGGAAAGATGTGAACGTGACTCATCATTTTTCTAACCTGTGAGCTATGAGCTAAGCTGCACACAGTACTATTGGTTTCTTAGAACTGAGCCCTGACTTAATTTGGTTCAAAGAGATGAACAATTTAGAGATTATTGAAACTGTATCTAACATGGGTAAGAAGCTAAAAGTAAGCTAAATCAAACAAGCTAAAAACTGTACACTAAAAGAATAGCACTGTAGTTTAGGGAGCACTAGTAAGGTTTTTGAAACTATAGAAGTCGCATTTCCAAAAGAATTTTACTTACAGAGGATCATTAATCCCACTGAAAGCCAAAGGGACTTAGACTAGATTGATTTCAGTGGGAGTTAGTCACTTTGAAAATCTCATTAGGGTACCTGTCTACATCTTTACACTCCCAACTTAAATGCTTTTAACATTTGGCTGCTAAGTCTGTTTTCAAAATGAAGGCTTAGGCTCTGAAACTACATAGACTTAGTTTGTTAAAGATCTTCCAGTGGAAATAAGGCACCTAGATGCCTTTCAAAATTCTAACTACTATCAAAGTTAAACTTGGAAAGTACAGTTAGGTAACAAAAAGGATTTGTAACATCTGAGACTATATGGCATGTTTCCCTAACCATTATTTTTCCTGGTTTGCAATAAAAGCAGTATTCCATTCAAAATTAAGCTATTCTTTCCTGCGTTTGCGTATCAAGCAGACATACTGCACTAATGCAGGAAGGACAGAAAGATAAGTTCTAATAAGGAGAAATGCAGAGACTCAGAGTAGTGGGCTTTGCCATCTCATCTGACATATATAATGGCTCAGAAGGACATTGCAAATCCAACATGTAATGACTATAATGGCTCAGAATCAGCATGCAGTGCCACTGCATGACACATCGAGCAGCTCAGAGCAATAGGCTGTGCCATCGCATTCCAGGGGTTCACGCATTATATATAGATGTTTTTCTCAATTTTTATTTAGGATAGGGAGAAAAAAAAAAAAAAAGAAAGAGGCGAGGATGCAAGAAGAATGGATCAGGGTTCAATGTTCAAACATAATTCAAGGTCAGGGTCCACATTTTGCATGTGACCTGATCACTCAAGAGCTGCATTAATTTATGGAGAATTTGGGGTTGCTTGTTTATGCTGTTTCTGGGAGAATTTATTTTAATGTAGGGTTTCTGCAAAATGCTTTGTGGTCTCCTCAGTTTCTTTTGGAAAATAATAACTAGATTGAATAAAGCACTTTAGAAGATATTTCATTTCTTGGCTTTTAAAATCAATATTTCTCACACTGTCATGAATATTTTTTGTAGAAGCCTTGGCAGCTATTTTTGTTCATTGTAATTGTGGCTATAGGTGAAGATGGAGTACCTTTCTCTCATTATTAAGAGCTTAGTAGCCCTGAGCTAAAGGCTGCAATTCTTCATGTCACCACTGTGGTGGCAAATAAGATTTTCCATTTAGTTTCTAGTAACCTCATTTGTCAAAGAGACTGTATTTCAAGTTTATATAGATTTAAGGCAAACAAAACTGGACAGTTAAATGCTTCTTTTGTCATAAATTGAATTAATCCATTAGCAAAGAATTAAACTAATGGAACATTAACATTCCTGATACACTGGCCTTTTCAGGCTTTGTGTAAAGAAGGTTTGTGAAATTAATACAAAAGCTAAATCATCTTTTCATTAATGACAGTTTCAGCATGCTGCCAGCACACTCTCATGCACTGACATGAGGTTCATCCAAAATTATGGATATATTTTTCTCCATGGAATTCTTCCCCTTTCTTTATACTTTATGTTTTTAATTTTTGTGTGTCCGTCCATGTGTGCATGCATGCCACAATCAGGAGTGTGGATCACATGAAATCTGGCACAGAGGCTTAAAAAACTTCAACAGAAGAGTTCTGTTAAAAAGGTAGATCAGTTTTCAAGGTTTTCTTGTGGTTTTTTTTTTTTAATTACTTTTTTTTATTTCCCTCCACCCCCCACCCCCCCTTCATTTTCCTTTTTTTTTCCCAGTGGTGCTTGAGATGGAAAAGGTCATGTTAGCAGATGCTAACTCCCTCTCAATCTTCACATGACATGCCTTCTGCGCTTGGTGACTAACCCTCAACGGATAGCGCGCTAAGGGGCTCTGGCTGAAGCTTCTAGTCAATGCAAGAGTAGAGATCTGACTTTTGAGGAACTTTTGTGAAGACTATCTTAGCCAATACCATTTTTCAGCTGTTTTACTTTATCCCAACTGAAACCCATAACTGCTGGTCTTAGCTGCAGTTTGTGATTTGATGCAATTTAAAATTCAGTGAAAGCATGAAATTGCAAATGACTCGCAAAATGAAATTAACATAGCCTGCATATCATCCAGTGTACTGTGCTTTCTTCCCCCTTCTCTCACATCCATTTCTGTTCCTTTAGGGTTCTTGAGAAGCATTTGAAAATTTGGGGTAGGACAGGGGTAACATTTCTTTCCCCATTGCATAATAAATAAAATAAGAGGAACAAATCAAATTTTTCACATCCCTTTAGCAATCCATTGTAAAAATATTTTTTAAACCTGAACAAGTTCCCTAGCTACTTTTTTTGTAGCAAAAGTTGTTGCTATTAAGTAGTAGCAGTAAAGTATCCCCCTTTTCCACTATTCCATTTATAACTTTCTATCAGATTATTTACAAACTCAAATACTTTAAAACCAAGAATAATCTCTTAAGGGCATCAAAGATCTTACCTAAACTTATTTTGTTATTACAAAAATGTATGGAGAAATATGTTTCAATAACAATAAAATAAAATGAACATTGATTTATCAATAGATGTTTTTTATTTATACATATTATAGTTATTATTTTGATTTGGTTACCAAGGTTACATCCCTACAAAGATATTCACAGTGGCCACCTGTACTTCATGGGAAATCCCACAGCTTTAATTGGTTTTGTGCGTGCTGAAGAACTGTTATTACTATTTTTATTGATAGTAGAAATAGACTGACTGTGCTTTAGAAAGTACCTTTTTATAGACAAAAAGAACACGTATTCCGTTTCCATAACTTTTAACCAAGGGAGGATTACTCTGGTCATGTTCATACTCCTTTTCTTTTCACAACTGAAAAATCTCCCTGAGAATCAAAGGTTTTCAGGTTTGTTCCCCGCTAGCTGACTCAATACCACATTTTTCCCAGTGCTCACTCGGCACACCTACCTTTCCTGAGCCCTGTGATGCCCAGGGACAGAGGAGAGCATGCAGCTGGTAAGGAGGCAGACCTCACCACCCCCGGGGCTATGCACAGCGAAGTGCTGAGAACCTGGTACCTCTTACCTCACCTGCAAAAGCTTCCTTCACTGCAGATAAGGAACGCATTGTTTTCACCACTGAAAATTAATAGAAGTGTGTTTACCTGAAAACATCGATTTCAAAGAGGAAGCAAATTTACAGTAGATAACGAAATACATTCCTAAGCTTGTATTTAGCAATATGAATGTTCTGTACCAGCTTTAGCATCTATCTACTTCTCTTTTATTCAGATTAAAAACCTGACTCTCCCCTTATTAAGATGTAGTTTCATTGTCAAAGAGATTGGCTCCACATCTGACAATGCTACCAACTCTTTCTTGTCTTCAGGGTATCACCCTGCTGCTCCATCAGTTTTGCTGGCACAAGCATTTGTACAGCCATACTGTAAACAAGATCACAAGTGCAGTGATCACAATGCAAAGATCCCAACGGAAGTCTTCATTGGCAGTCAAATAAGATATTTTCTGACAGAAATGCAGATCTTTCCTGCTGACAAATAAGAAGAGGGATTCTTATATGATACATGATTTTTGAAGCACATTCATTGATTCAACAAAATCCTTCAGCAGAGTCATATGCTTATAAACGTTCATATTCTTAGCAAAAAATTCAAGCATTGGCCAAATATTGTCCCATTTATTTCAGTTGACATGACACATGCACCTGAAATTAGAGGAGTGTCGAAGTTCACTCAAATTACGTCTCATTTTCTGAAGTTTCCTCATGATGCAGCATCAACATGAAATATATATTTTGATTAGAGAATTTAACTGTGACTCTGAGTATTCCACCCTGAATCTGATCCAGAATACTAAATCCCCATTAGCTACAAATCTTTTTAACATTTAGCTGTTCACAAAAGACAGAGGAAAATTATATTGTTACAGTCCTTTTTAAAATCATTTTGTCATCACAGTATTCTGCATATTCTAATAGTCTAGGTTTTGTGAGCTGTATTAGAGTTACAACAGCTCTGGGAGCTTTCTTGATGAATTCTCAGTAGTCAGTTCCATTAAGCAAAGATTGGTTTTCCTGACTGAAAATGAACCAACAATGGGTTCAATGTGTTTTATACATGTTCTTGGTTGCAAATATGTTATTATTAATATAATGTGTCATTTGTATTTCTACTATTTTGAAAGAATAGATCAGTTATCTAGTCTGCATACTGAATAATTCAAAGAAGTGTTCTCTATTAAATATTTAATCTATTCAAAATTATACAGTCCCAATATATATCAGTTAAATGCATACATTTATGGAAGCCCACTTTTATTAAACCAAATTAAATATTGAATCAAATTTAATAATTAAACTAAATTACTTTGTGGATCCATTTAACACATAACTTCAATTTATGCCATACTTGAATAACAGAGGAATAAATATTCAACGGGTTAAAAGTAACCGTACTTATCTGGCGCTAGAACTATTTCTTCTAAACTCAAGAATTAAGAGGTGTGTGCATGTGAATATGAACAGACATACACTTCTTCTGATGTTCTTCTTAAACTAGAAAATTATCTAAAATTATATATATATATATATATAAAATTATCTGAATTATCTAAACTTAATTTAGTAATGAAGAACTTGTTAGTGGCGTCCTTTTTCAAGCCCCTCTTCTCTTTCTTATTTCCAGCCTGAGCTATGCACCATTTTACACAAACCAAAACATTATTAATTATATTAATCTATTATTTCTTTGGATTTGGTTAAAGGCAGCAGAGAAAATCTTACATATTCACTATCACAGATCCTAAGAGTCTAGGTGCACCTGGACATTGTTTAGCAAAAATGGACTCATAAGCTGTGATGTGCTGTAGGCTATCTCAGTTAAACCCACAAAAAGTATTTATTTGAACTGAGGACCCAAAAGCCTAGTAGTTTGGTGTATGACACTACTTTCATATAAACCTAGCTCTCAGTCTTCTTTATGAAATACCTCTTCCTAGCCATTTCAAATTGTAGTTCAGCAAGGAATTGACCTTTTATTGTTTACCTGTAGTGACAATTATGTGCGTATGACAAGTATAGAAATCTAATAGTCTCACTCACTTCACAGATATACAGGATCAGTCAAAAACAGAGGTGGACAGCCACACAAGCTTGATCCGAATCACCAGTACTTGGCCTTTGATAAATATAGACAAACTGGCTTGTTAGAAGTCATCATTTAACCAACCTTGTAAAATACATTAACTAAATATATCCTACATAAAAATAGCAATGAATAAATAGCATCCCAGGGAAGAAAGATGGATAAAATTGAGCTAAAATTGAACTAGCTGAGCAACAGGAGCATAAAAAAAATTAACAATGCTATCATACTTTTGGAGCAAATAGAAGGGAACAGAATGAAGGGAATAGAACTTTCTTACTTCAATCAGCAACTGCTAAAACAAAGTACCATATGGAAATCAATGCAAAAAGAAAAGACTGGGTTTGGCATCACTAAGCTTAATGACCAAACAGAATAAAATTCTCCAAAGGCAGGAAGTCCTTACAGGTATTTTCACGATCCAGAGTCTTGTGAGATCTATGCACAAAGAAGTTCTATGTGTACCATATTTCCTGAAGCTGACATTTTGCAGATTTTCTGCAGCAAGAAAATCAAAGAAAGTGCTTGAGAGAATACCTGTAGCCTAACAATTGGCCATATTTCTTTAAAATGTGTGGTAATGTCACCTAAAGCTGTTTGGTCTAACTTTGTAGCGAGAAAAGAAAGAAGACAACCAGCAATTTGGCAACTGTGACATTCTCTCATGCTTTCAGTATGGTTACATTTTTGGAATGCTAAAAGAAAATTTTATTCATTGGGAGTGTATATTCTGAAAAAAAATCCAGAAAACAAAACCATTTCAATTATTAATTACAGTTTAAAATAATTTAAAAGCTTTCTTACTAGTCCTTCTTGTACCCTCTGATCATTTTTGTTTCATTAGACAGATTATAAATTTCTTGAATTAAGAAATTTAACTTAAACTATGAAATGAGGAAATGCTTCCTTTGTCTCGGTGCATGCCCTAACTGCATCTCTCCTGCACACTGGGGTGATATGGGACCCTTCAACTCAGAGTCCATCAAAAGAAAAACAGAGTAAACAGCTCACTACCAACTCCCTCTAAGGGATATTTAGTCGATGGAAGAGGGGCCAGGGGATAAAACAGCATACTCTGGCAAGCGAAAAAGTAACTGTGCACAGCAACTTTTTAGAAAGTATGTAATACGACTTCTTTCAACTTCTTCATTTTCTGAATGTAATGTATCAGAAGCACACATCTGCAGGCTTCAGCAAATATTTGCATTTAATATCTGAAGTCCATAAGTGAAACCAAATCAGCAGAATTCAGTGGTATGCTACCCTCAGTGCATCTTCATCTCGCTCTCCTCCTAAGCTGTACAAACCAGGAGGAAGAGACAATCATCATCATTACTCTTCCGTAAATAGTTACAGTACAGTAATTCCTGTACTGATATTTCTCCATTTGGATTTTGAAAACAAACCACCTTTCTCTATATATTTTATTAGTGATGCACCATAACGAGAAACTCCACCATTTTTTTGGACTGGCATACTCTTTTTATCATACTTTTGCACACTAACAATATAAATAAGTGACTTGTTCACCTAAGTCACAGTCTAGTGAGATTTTGAACAGTTTCTGCGTGGTGTGAGTGCCTCCAGTTCACATAACGGAGCTCTTGAAGAGTACACGCTGAGAAAGGGCATGTAACTTGCAGGTATTCAAAGAGCTTCACATTTGCCTTTTTAAATAAGTCTTAAAATTAAACACTGTGTAGGAGCAGCAGTATTTTGACAAATTCTTCAGATTTGAAAATTAGAACAAGTCCAAATGCCAGGAAGAGCCATAAGATACAACAGTAGCCCACAAATGCCAGTTCCTGGTCTCCTTTCTCTTTGCATTGTGCCACAGCAACACTTTGCTTTCAAACACTACACAATTTGATGTTCTGTTACATCATGTCAGTTTTGCTCAGACGTAAGATGACCCTAGGACTCCGACTCCTTTCAATCCCTACTCTGCCTTGGGAACATCTCCTCCTGCTCTGAAGTCTAAGATGTCATAGAAAGAATGTTATGGAAGGATTCAGGCATCTCATCTTGCATAGCTTGATCTCAGTAGTTTAGTCAGGAATGTAAGTAGATTCAGACTCCTTTTCCTTCCTCCATGTGGGGTTGTATAGTACGTGTTACAATCAAGTCCCTGTAGAACTGAGAGAACAGAATGTGCAGCTCAAATTAAAGGAATTGTAATGGATAAAATACCAGAATCAGAACACTAAAGGCATATCCATATTTTATGTATATGTTGTTTTAAACTCAGTGAATGTAGATAAATACATGTGCAGTCTTTTAGTGAAAGGGATGAGAGTGGGAAATTAAAATACTGTAATATGAAATTGTATTTCAATATATTATGCTTCCACAGTAATAGGAACATAAACATGGAAATATTAAAATAAACAAAAAACAAGTCCCCTTCCAAACCCCTGAACTTCCCAGTATTGCCTAACTTTAGGAGAATGGTCTAGTCCAGCAAGAGGCTAGGGTGTAAAAATATGTGTTAGTGGGATCTTGCAGACATCCGCTAGCTGCTGAACTCACGGTACTACATCACTGTAAGTGCAGGTGCTAAGCTTCATTAGAACAAGTCCTTTTTATTTCCTCTGTGACATTCTCTCCTCTTTCCACTAAACCCAGCACTTTCTCACTTCCCTTGTCTAGATGACTGTACAGCTTGGGTGTTCAAGCCAAGTAGGGTATTACAGCATTTAATTTTGAAAAAGCAATTGGGAGGATGGTTATCAAAGGTTATCTGAGAAAGGAAACATTATGAAATAGATTTCTGCCAACTCCTAGGCTTGTTTGCAGGTGCACAGGGATGTGAATAGCTTCCTCATGCAGACCTCAGCGCTGTTCTGAGCCGTCACCGATTCCTTCTGTCTCCGAGACTTCTTGAGTGTGCGAGATGCCTAAGAAGAGGCTGGCTGGAAGAAAGGTAATAATAACAGCTCCATCTTTTATCTTTGCATCTGCCACACTGCTGAGGAGAGACGTATACTCCACTTAGTTGAAGAGAGATGAGCTAATCTACCCATATATTCATTTCATCTTGTGGATGGTTATGAGTACGACTCACATTTGACTATTTTAATGGAGACAGCAATCAGATAGTGGTGAACTTTACTTGGGCTGGTATTAATTTCTTCACTTCTCCAGGTTTAAGCCAAGTCTAGAAGTCAGAGTTGGAGCCTGACTTCTGACTTAATTTGCCTACAGATTAAGACAACTGCCAACCATAGTGCAAAGAGTCTTAGCTCACAACATAGGCAGTGAAGATAAAGTCAGTGCAGAAAGCAGAGATGAGAGAGCAATTCAGCTCACCCTAAAGTGAAATTAAATACTTCCTTTACGATGGGACTTAGCTGCCTAACCATAAGTTTCTAGTGTCACTTTAAATGCTTTGAGCTCCCCCAGCTTACATAGATTCCAGCTTCCAAGTGCTGCTTTTTGAGTGTGAGCTCTTGTGTTACAATGGACATTCATTGGTCCTTGGATAACATCCACCAGACCGTGCAGACATACTGCGTAAAACTGCACATCTGAAATGCTACTAGACATTTGTGTTTAGACAGTTCAAGTCTGGTCAGCTGAATCACTCCTTAAATTTCACACATAGTAGGTATTAAATCTTTGTAGGTTACAATGGGAATTTTAGAGCCATGACCTGATTTTAGCTGAATATCATAATTGTATTCAGTATCATTGGGGAAGTCCTAGAGTATCTAAAACACATGTAAAAGTCTGGAGATGTGACAAAGACCTGTGGAAGATCTGCTCTTTTCAGGCCAGGTAGAAAGTCTCAAATGTGTAAATGGGCAGTAGATGCCTACATGCAGACAACCAAATCATTCTCTCACTCACACGTACACAACTCCACACTGACTCCTCAGCTCAGATGCCCTAGGGTGCAGTCCACTGGCTGGCTTCACTGAAAAAAAACTTTCAAATTGAAGATCACATTAACTAACCTTCAAAGTTTAGTCCATGCCCTATGTCACAACCTAATGTCTGCATGAGTTTAAGTAGCATTTTCCCATTTATAACAAATGTCTCTCCATTACAAAGAAATTCTGTTGATCTGACTTCATTACTATTCATTCCTATTACACAAAATCAGTTCCTTTGGAGAGGTCCCAGAAAGGAGGCACTTCTGATTGTGTGCTTCCTGCCTCACTACAGAATAGTGCTTAGTTCGTTTCCTTTGCTGTCCTACTGTGAGATCACAATGTAATCTTCAGTTAAGTGAAGAAAGAGGTTTTGAAAAATCATTACTGTCCTCATGAACAGCTGTTGATTTTTCATCTTCCTGAAAATGTCACCTCTTTCACAGACTTACTAGACAAGTCTTCCCTAAATAACATTGTGAGGTGATAAACTTACTTAAGAAATTGAAACCTATTAAATTATATTTTTCCTGTTATTTTCTTCCTTTTCATTTTGAGCTTATGATAGGAAGGAGGAAATGCATCTTTCAGAGTTCAAACTGCAAATTATATTTGTGTTGCTACACAACTAAAGTAAGGGTGCTTACTGTACTTATAGTTTCAAAAGTTTAAAATGTACAGTATTTGAGCTGACAATTTAAATGTGACGTTCCAGCCTGTGAGAGAAGTTTTTGAAGCACTAAAAGCCCACAAACTGGGGTATCATGCCTGCAACCCACAGAGTCAGATTTGACTTCACTAAACTTTTTTGACATGTGTGGGGAAAAAAAATAAATTATGACATATGATGCATATATTTGCAAACTGAATGAAATTTATTATTTCATTAGCAGGTGATTTGAAGGGTTATTTCATAAAACTAGTCAAATTACAGAGGAGAAAGTAATCCAAGAGTCTCTCAAAAAGGCTGCTTCTCAGACAAGAAGCAAAGGAAGGTTGTCAAATACATCTAAGGGACAAACATCCCAAGTAGCTCTTGCGAAATACCTCCAAAGACAATTGACTCCCATGCTATTATTTTTTTTTTTTCTTAAAAACAGCAGTTGGAGAGCGGAGACTGTGAAGAGGGAGGCAGATAGGTGTCATGTTTTGTGATAGAATCATAGAATCATTCAGATTGGAAAAGATCTTTAAGATCAAGTCCAACTGCTAACCCAGGACTGCCAAGTCCACCACTAAACCAGGTCCCTAAGCACCACATCTATGAATTTCTTAAGCACTTCCAGGGACGGCGATTCCACCACTTCCCAGAGCAGCCTGTTCCAATGCTTGACCACTGTTTTGGTGAAGAGGATGTCTGTGTTTGCCTCCAACCAACACATGATAAGGTCTCATGTGCAAATGTATGTGGAGATTCCTGTCTCCCCGGAAGATGTGCTACCATGGCTGAGGGTCACACAGGGCTCATGCTGCTGTGCCCTGCTGCCCCGAAGGCTAGACTCTAGGTCCCTAGGAGCTGCTCTGTGGCAACACCACCCACAATGCCTTCCCTTTGATATTTCTCCACATTTAAAATGGAGGAAAGAACACCTCAGTCAGTCTGGTAAAACCTAAATTAAAGATCCTTCCAAGGATCAGCCAGGCTCCCAGGTTCTCCTTGTTGTCTCCAGATAACACTTTGTTGTGTTGCCCTGATTTTAATTTTCCTGCTCTCTAAGAGAAAAAATCAGATACTCTCACTGGAAACAGGTGTTAGCTAACTACTGATTTAATTTTCACAAGACTGGCTGCTGTTCTCTCTTCCTCTGCTGCACTGTTGTACATAGAGGGAAGGAGGAAAATGAGAGTTAAACCTACCATTCTCAGTCTGAAGAAGGGAACTGGACCCTGATGCCCTCTCAAGAAAATTGTCTGAGAACAAGTAATCCTGGAAAATAAAGACACTGTCATCCAACCTCCATGCAATTCACAGAGAGGTCCCCAGGTTGCTACTGGAGCGATGAGGCCAGGTATAAGGGTCAAGCTTAGTCCCACCCACTGGGATACTGATATGTCTTAGTCACACATTATCAGATTGGGCCTCTGACAAATGCAGGAGTAGCTTTTTTTAATGAAAAAAAAACCAGACAGAAACTGAGCTGCCAGTCACTAAATTTAAAGCAATATTAAGTACTATATAATATTTAATATTTAACACATTTGTCCAGGGAGCTGAAGGCATGGATTACAATTCCCTCCCCAGCTTCAGAAGTTCAGATGCACAGCTCTTTCTCATGAAAAACTGAAATGCACTTCACAGAGATTGACCTGGAAATTTCTATTTTAGTTTAGTGTGAAATACTCAAGTTTCATCATACAGAATCTTAAATTACAAAAAGAAATAAAATGGCTCTTCATGTAAAGGATAATGCAGAGACCTATATGTTCTGTGGGCAAAGACTTTCTCATGTATCTCCATTTGTAAATGTTACTTCATTAATGCCTTTGTCTCCCAGACAGACATTCATCTTGTTTAACTTTAGCCTTCTAAAAATTGGCTACTCTGTGTAGTCAATCAGAGAGGCTGGCATTTCCAAAGAATGATTAATCTGCTTAATGATTCTGTAGGTGCCTATTTCTTCCTTTTGACTACATAGTTCAGCACCTTGCTTAGGCTGGCCATGCAGGGATGGGATTCAGTGGCTTAAACAAAAGCGTGTAGTGCCACTTATGACTCCTAAAGTATTGCAGAAATTTGCACACAGCTGAAAGATATTACACAGTATGTAGGAGAGATTGCAGAGAGGGGGAAGTCAGGCAGGATACTCCACCTGACACTAGATGCCCAACCAGGTTACTTAGATGCATTTCTAATTTCTAGACAGCTAAAGATAGATGAGTCAAACCCTACTCTAAAGATCTACGTCAGCTTCCCAACACTATACAAACAATAAGCTAACTTTACTTGGCTACAGCAGAATCAGCAAGGCAACAGGTCTAAACAGAAACTGTGTTGACTTCCAAGAACAGTGTTTAATGAAGATTTACTTCAAAGATATAAGTTCAAAGATGTCTTACCATTCCAGCTTCCCACATTGGTTTTGTGGCCTGACTTGCCCTTCAATGCATCCCATTCATGGAGTAAGCAGGCAGGACTGTCCTCTTCATTTACCAGGCAGTATGCACTGTCCAAATCTAATACCACAAGCACTGCAAACAGCTGTGCAGAAATTCAGGTTAGTTAGACGAATTGACTTTCTGGTTTTGGCTTACATAATGGTGTTTCTAACATTTCCAGATGTATGCTTCATATGAAGAGTAGTGTTCATTCTGTGGTGACATTGTTTAGTTATTTGAAGTAAAATCCAATTTATTTTATTTTCTAAGGATGACTATTGCACTAGAAGAGCTTCTGCTACTTAAGATCTGCTACTGAACCTCAAATGGCAATTTAGAGATAACTAAAACCAGCCAGAAATAATTCTACAAGTCTCAAATGTGATACTGAATATGGAACTGCTCTCCTTCGATGTGATCACCTCAGCCTTTTATCTGTGCTACTACTCTGACCTTTAGCCATGTGATTTTCTTTTTAATAGGAAATTGATGAATCCATCTACCTGTTGTTGAATTTGTTGCCCATCAATTCTGAGCAGTAAATTTCATCGCCTACCCACTAAAAATTCAACTAATAAGATGTGTCACATATTCTTTCAAAACTAAAGCATATTTATTCCACACATCCTTTAAAAGCCCAGTTGATAAAACTGCAGTATATAGCATACCTAAAGTTTGCAATGTAGAAGGAAAACAGCCTGCCAAAGATACGCAGCATAATGAAAAATATAAAGCAATAAACATATAAAAACTATAAAAAACAATAGTTAAATATTAGTGTGATGCTAAGAAACAGCTAGTAGCAAGTAAAACCAAAACATGACTGCACTAATAGAAATCACATTTTTAAAGGTCAATATTTTCTGAGATTAATGCACAGCCATATCCTTCAGTCTTTCCTAATCTAAGGACTCACGAACTCCAGTTAGGAGTACACTTTTATCAAGACCAAACAATACTGCCCTAATATTTGAGAATTATCACAGACAAATCCTATAGACATAATTGGTCTTCATAAAGCAGGAGGGTGGGCATTCAGAGGCCTTATCAGAACTGTTTTTCTACAGTTCTCTGAATTCAGATATTAAAAAGACTAGGTTTTGCCAATTAACTGGAAATACAGTGATTTCCAATATTCTGATATGAATCTACTGTTAGGCAGAACTTTTTCTAAGGGAGAGTCCAGAGTCTGCACACATTCATTCCCCAATAGATAGTGGGTTTGTACAAGAGATATGATGAGTTGTGGCAACATAAAGATATCTTCAGTCTTATATAAAACTAGAAGCCAGGAGTGTGTCACAGTCTTGTCATGTATGCATTTCAGACACCCTCATCACGTTTATATGAGCTAGAAATGAGATACTACAGACAAGGTTTTATTTAGCTTTTTTTTTCTTTTTCTTTTATTCTAAGCTTCTTCAGTTTAAGTTGCCTCTTATAGATAGTGAATTTTGAATATAACTTTAAGAAGGAAGCTAACAAAATGTGCAATTACATACCCCAAATTGACTTGTGATGACAAATTTAAAGAATATGAACATTCTGGTAATAAGTTTGCCTGAATAATTTATCTGATATTCCAGTATTCACTTTCAATGGTAGAGATCATCAGTGAGACGTTAAAGATTATTATGTGGACTACTTTGCCATGAGATGCTTCTGCAATAAAGCAAATTTAAGAGGAATAAGGCTGGTTTAGAATCCAGTTGAAGTACTTTAGAAATGTGCCCTCTGTCAAGCATCGTCAGGCCTCAGGTAATGCAGGACCCCAAAGGTATCAGGATCCGCCTTGTAAACACATTGTTAGCATGATCAGCATACTTGTGAATTTACAACCAGTTAAGTCAAGCTGCAGAGCCTGTGCTTGTTCTCAGCAGCAGACTTAACTATGAATGCAATGCATCAGAAAGAAAAAAGAATAAAACCCCTTTCACCTGGCTGGTTAACCTGTGCCAGGACACTGGGCAGTAGCATGGGCATGGCTGGAGGATCAGGCAGCAGAGCCACGCATAGAAATGAATGTTCTGATTTACCAGAATGTTCTCTTTGCTGAGTATCAAGTTCAATGCCTTGTGGAAGGATGGGGGCAGCATTTAACTAGCCAAAACCTGTTTTAAGCTTGGCGTGCCTATGTTAGGTGACTGAATTTGTTGCCCATAGCTTCAAATCTTTCCCTATACTTCAGATTTGAGTCACCTTAGATCCGTCCTGTAGATACTTATGGTAACAACTGTAAAAATCTCACACTTAATATCTTCACATTTCCACCCTTTATTCTTCATTCACATCTGTCATCCTCAGCCTCTTAGCCTTTAGGGTGTCACTGTCCATCTCTGCACTTCTTAGGACCCCTTTTTGGGTGATGAATTAAGCTCCCTGACCAGGGGGGTACAGTTTCATGTTGCTGCTTAAAATAAAGATCGTCTTGATGAGGTGTAGTTTGTCTCAGAGGCAGAAAGCAACCACGGTTCAATTTCATAGATTGGGACCATGAAAATAGGAATATCTTAAGGGAAGGTGAAAGTGGCTTTTGGCTCTTCCAATCTGTGCCACTAGTTATTACTGGTGGGCTGGTTAAGTAGGTTGTAAAACAAACCGTCCTTGTCCGTGATGGGCAGGCAAGGTAAAACACAGGTTCATGCATTTACATTTGTTATGATCTTTTGTGTCTTGATCTTTGACAATTTGTGGGAGACCGTACTGTGAGCCGCCCGCCCCAAAGCTCGCCCACAGCCCTGCCGAGCTCGGTGCCCGGCTCCCTGGCGGGAACCCGGCAGCTGTGCGCCAGACACGGAGCCAACAGCCGCCCGAACCCCGACACCGGCGGGAGTCAGGAAGCGGCCCCACCGTTCCGGGCGCCATGTCCAGGCACGACCGGCCGCCTCAGCC
>JAVJGI010000062.1:3794214-3816902 GCA_035590275.1 Ibycter americanus
CACGTGCCGCTGCCAGGGACACGGGCTCCCGAACGCCCCGGGGCGGGGGCGCCATCCGGAGCGGCCCGCCGAGGGGCAAGGAAACTATGGATCAGCGAGACGCCGCTGGATCCATGGTGGCGACCGTCTCTTCCAACTCTACCCCGACTGCTTGCCGGGCTTCCTTCTTTTCTATCCTTCCTTCCTTTTCCTATCGCTCTTTTCTTTTCAACACTGTGCTCCTTAGTAAACTTTCCTGCTTGGCGGCATTTGGCCTCGTTTGCGTCTTCACCCCGCTCCGGGTGTCACATCAAACCCCCCCGGCTCGGGCAGTCCCGGGCCGGAACTTTTAAATTGGCGGTGCGGGCCGGACACCCGGAAGTGCGGCCGCCGCGCGCCACCGGGGGGAGTTACGTGTGCGCCGCCCGGGGGGGTGGGACAGCCGAGCGGGCGCCCTGAGGGGGAGCGGGGCTTTACCCGTGTTGACTTACGCGTGCACCTCTCAGGGGAGTAAGGGGTGGATGTTGCTGAAGCAGCCGAGCGGGCGCCCTGGGCGGCCGGCCCGAGGTGGGAGCGCAGTGTCCCTTGCTGCGGCTGCCGTGTGGGAGCGTAGGAACCAGCCGCCCCTGAGGCGCCCCCCCGCCTGTCGCTGTCAGTGGCGGAGCGGCGGCCGCCGTGGGCAGGGGGCTGCTGTGCGGCTTCCTGGAGAAACGCGAGGCTTGCCCCTCCATGCCAGGCGCGGGCTGGGTCCAGAAAATCTGGGATAATTTGCAACGTGTGACCAATGGAGCCTGTGCTTTACAAACGGGCGCAGGCCTTCGGTCTGGAAAAGGAAAAGCAATGACCTGTGCGGGATTGGGCGCTAACCTAGTCTGCTGTGGAAGCCTGAGATCCAACGGTACACAGCAGAATCCCAAACCACAGAATCTTTACAAGATCTGGTCCAGGCTTTGTGAGGGCAAGTAGAGAACTCAAAGGGACACGTAAAAGAGGAAGGAACCCAGGCAAATTGTTTACAATCTGCTTTGAAAGAGCAGCTCCTCACAGGCAAGGACAGTTCTCCACTGCCTGAAAAAAATATTGAATATCCCAATAATGAATTAGAGGAAGCAAAATCAAAATTGTACAAACTGGAAGTCCCCACCTGTTATCTGCGACCCTTGGTCAAGACTTGAGTTTAAATACAAGGATGATGAGGATGAATTTCCTCAAATTACTACTGAAGAAGTTCCATATTCTGCTACTGAATTGGCTAAATTGAATAAAGAGTTTGGCCGGACTCCTAAGGAGTCAGAGACGGAATGTGTTTGGAGAGTGTCATTGTCTGGGGGCGATCAGCTATTGTTGAGCAAAAAGGAAGCCGAGGGCTATTGGGGGCTGGGATTGTTCCTGACCACTGGGAACTACCGCGCACCCTGGTCCCTGACCCAAAGAGCAGCCTGTTAGGCAGGGGGTCTTAACCCTTTGGAAAGGAGGGATACCCTTGCTATTATGGGGACGGTCAACCAATTAGTAGAAAACGTGTGCAAGGCAGTATGTCTGTAAATGATGTATGACCGTGAGCTTAGACCTAAACAGGAATCCCCAACGATGATACTGGCTGAGCTGGAACAAATTACTCCTCTCATAAGGGGCCTCCCCGACTCCTTAAAAGTAATTGGTATTCAATTACAGGGGAAAATACAGGCGACGTCCCAGGGTGAAAGAGCTGTTGTCGCATTAGAAGGGATAGTAACCCCTAATCGCAAACCCCAGGAAAAGAAAATGTGGACTTGGGGAGAAGTTGCTCAAGAATTAATAAATTATGGATGAAAATACATCCCTGTCACCACTCCGTCCACCAAAACCAAACCAAAAGGTTTAAGGCACACAGAACTGAAACCTTCCCCACACCCAGCTAACAATAAAGGGATGTCTCCTGTAGCATCACCGAGCGGGAGAGAGAGAGAGAGAGAGGACACAGACATAAGGGTCTGTGGACCATGGGGTGGTGGAAAGGTATTCCCCGAGATCTTATGAACAGGTTGCCAACTGACAGACTGGAGAAGCTGGTGTTAGGATGGCCTGAAAGTCTACTGGTTAAGAATGAGAGCCCAATTCCTAGTGCCCCCTTACAAAAGCCAACCGCATCAACTAGGCCGACGGGAAACTAATGCCTTCGCCCCCTTGTAGTGAGTGGGGGAGCAAAGGGTGGGTACATATTAGCAGCTCACTGAAAATGATCGAGGTGATCTATTAGTAACTTGTTTTGTGGAACCTCAGTTGGTACCCATAACGTTCCTGGTAGATTACTGGAGCTCAAATTTCAGCTATTAAAACTGAAGATGCAGCACAAAGCAGCATAACTTTGAGCAGTATATGTTTGTTGCAGATGCTTTTGGTAATGTGCAGGCGCAAACGTTGGCTACTGTTGGCTTGCGATTACTTGGGGAGAATACAGCCACTCTGGTAATGATGGTTGTGGGGCCATTCCTGCTTAACCTTTTAGGACTCGATGTTCTGAAAGGTAAGATGTGGAGTGATGGTAAGGGGAAGAACTGGACATTTGGCACCCCGTCTATAAATATGCGGCTGTTACACGCTGCGCCTTTGCTCCCTCCCTTACAACTGACTAATGTCAAACCCTATCTGTTACCCGTAGGGGCACAGAAAGGGATAACCCCAGTACTGGAGGAGTTAAAGGAACAAGGAATTGCAGTGCTGGCCCACTCTCCTTTTATCTCCCCGGTATGGCCTGTTCGTAAGCCAAACAGAAAACGGAGACTAACTGTAGACTATTGAAGACTTAATGCTAACACAGGCCCGTTAACAGCTGCTGTGCCAAACATTGCTGAGCTTACAGCATCTATCCAAGAACAAGCTCATCCCATTATGGCGACTGTCGATGTCAAAGATAAGGTTTTTATGGTCCCCTTGCAACCCGAGGACCAAGAATGCTTTGCATTTACTTCAGAAGGACCCACTCAACCTATTGGGTTGTACTCTCACAGCTTTAAGGATGCCAAGAAATGGTACTCCACTTGGGAAAGGATTTGTTTGTGGTCAGCTTACCCCTGTGAGAAGCCAAATGCACCATATAACTGCTAGTGTTCAGAGGTCCTTTTAAGGTGATAAAACCTGTGTTGACTGGGACACCATCCCCTGACAGGGTGGCACAACGAACCTTGGTGCGGAAACAGTATGCTCAGATCAAACATTACTGTAATATTTTCAAGGTTTCAGAGGGTGCTGCCAAGACCTTGGCTATGCAGGAAGAAGCTGCCTTGAAAACTGAAAATGGTCCAATTTCCCCTGTGGTGCAAGTTGCCCCCCAGTTTTCAGAACTCTTACAGAATGTTTGGTTTACAGATGCCTCTGCTAAACAAGAGGGTAAGATACAGAAATATCGAGCTGCTGCCTTGCAGATAAAAACTGAAAATAATCACTGAAGGGGATGGTAGCACTCAAGTGGGAGAATTGGTGGTGGTATGGTTGGGAGAAAGCACCTGTGAATGGACATTATCATCCAGTTATGATTGTATAACCACATAGCGTAAACCTTTTAGTTGTTCAAGGTATAAGGACAAGTGGAATCAGACCCATGTTCAGTTATCCAATGGCACTTGGATACGATGTTCATACAATAATCACAAATGTATCAGTATTGTGGCAAATGATAAAGGGTTTAATATGGCTATTTTTACTTGTGAGCGCGGTAATACTACTGCAGAGAAGTATGTAGCACGAGTATTATGGACCAGCCACTTGGAACCCTAATGAACTGGTTAGTGGTGCTCAAGAACCTATCTGTAATTTAAATTGCATCATATGGTTGCAAGTTGTCCTAGAAATTATCACCAATGAGACAGCCTGTGCCCTTGATCTGTTGGCAGATCAGGCCATACAGATGTGAACAGTGATTTTCCAGCACCGAATGGTTCTCAATTACCTGCTAGTCGAATAGTGGGTGTCTGTGGTAAACTAAATGATTCTAATTGTTGTTTAAAAATTGATGATAATGGTCAAATTGTTAAGCATATTACTTCAGGAATATGAAAACTGTCCCATGTGCCTGTACAGACCTGGGAGAGTTGGGAAGTTGATCCCTTCTCTTGATCCCTTCTCTTGGCTTCCAGGTACCCCATGGGTCAAATGCATCCTTTTCTGTATGTTATGTGTTGTTGTTTTTCCTCCCATGTTCAATTCCATGTTTTGTACGGTTGATCCAACATACTATTTCAAGTGTGCAATTTGTAGCTGCCTCATCTTCTGATGATGTCAGACATATCTGTGCGTTATTTCAGTCTAAGCCTGAAACCCCACTTGTAAACATTATATAAAACTATGCTCTTTTCCACACTTTACTATTTTTCTCTACCTTTCCACCACCATGGATGAAGAAGCAACAATCTTTGAGATACGGGGTAGCGTGGGAGACCACATTGTGAGCTGACTGTCTCAAAGCTTGTTTACATCCCTGCTGAGCTTGGTGCAAAGCTGCCTGGCAGGAACTCAGCAGTTATGGACCAGACAAGGAGCAAAGCCACCAAAACCCAGACATTGGCCGGGGTCAAGAAATGGCCACGTTGTTTTGGGGACATGTCCAGACATGACCGACCACCTCAACCTGCTGAGGCACATGCAGTACTGTGACAAAGGACCATGCAGCCATCACGTGCACCCCTCGGAACCAGCATGCCAAGATGGGGAGCATGTGCAGACGTGTGGTACATGCTGTTGTCAGGGAAATGGGCTCCCCAAATGCCCTACAGCAGACTGTGCCATCGAACAGTGAAGGCACCATCCGGAGCCCCCCACCAAGGGGCAAGGAAACTACAGACCAACGGACGCCGCTGCATCCATGGTGGTGACTGTCTCTTCCAACTCTATCCCAATTGCTGGCTGGGTTTCCTTCTTTTCTATCCTTTCTTCCTTTTCCTATCGCTCTTTTCTTATCAACACTCTGTTCCAATAAACTTTCCTGATTGGTGGCATTTGACCTCGTTTGCGTCTTCATCTCACTTCGGGTAGAACACCAAATCTCCCCTGCTTGGGCTGTTGAAGGCCAGAACACAATTACACAAAGGTTTTGTTAATTAAACAAGAAGAGGAAACTGCAGGAAACACTTTCAGTTTCTTTTTTCTTTAATTGTCTCAAAAATCCCCATAGTAGTTTTTACATTTGAATCAAGTTTCTTAAAAGACATGTGGTCATAACAGAAATCATTCTAGTCAGTAAAGCCCTAAGCAAAGCCTAAAATAATTTGATCATTTGTAAATCATTGTCACTTGAATGTTTTCTCAATATGGCTTAATTATAATTCCACACAATGTTAAGCTTCTGGGAGAAGACCTCCATTAAAAGATACTTCCTGGGAAAAGCAAGAAATTGAGAGCTCTCAGCTAACATTGCACTTTATTATTCATGTGTAATTCTTCTGCACGACTGAACATCTGCTAATAAATTTGATTCAAGTTTCCGTGATAGCTTTTACCCTCATCATTCAATCTCTGCATGAGCTTTGTATCTGATGAGAATTGATGTTATTTACTTATTGCTGAGAATTCTTATCCTATTAACAATTTAGCCCATAAAGTCATCAGGTAAATTAAAGATGTTTATAAAGAGCCCTCTTCCTCAATTTAAAAATAAAATAATAATCTTGCTTTAGAAAAGAATTTCTGTAGACACCCTGGAAGCTAACTGACAGATGGTCACCTTGGTGGTATGCTGCAGTAGTGCAACCAAACATTTATTAAGCGTTTCTGATGCAGAAGTGATCAAGAGCATCAAAAGCTATTGCTTCTAACTCCGAGTTTTGTCAGTCTTCTCCTTTGTGTCTCCACATGTATAGATAAGCTTAAATCCAGATCAAATATAAAAGTTACTTTGAAAAACTACAAATCTGTCATATTGATTTGCCATATGACTTTGTTCCATGTGATATAGTTATTTTCCATGTGGTTAGACCATGGAATGGAGGGTTCAGGTTTCCTAAGTCCATTTGGAGATCTTCCACTAAATCACTGTCTGACATTTACAAAGTCACTAAGATAAGCTTATCAGAAGTACTCACCAGTGTTTCCGTTTAAGCCTTTATTTGTGCCAAGCTTGAAACACCCATAGTGAATCCTCTAAATATTCCTAGCCTTAATCTCTGCATACATCTCTTCAACTACCTTTATAAATGCAATAAGACTACCTTATTTTGTACACTTATGTGACATAACACTTTTGAATCTCTCAGAAACACTTAGGAGAAAGGTCTGAGTATAGTATCAGATTTCCAGGATTATACACGATAAAAGGGACAATTACTAAACCAGAGGTAGTGAACTAACAGCAAATGCTAAGTTTGTCCTCAAATATTCATGCTACAGAACATCAACACACATAGGAAAGCACAGGCAATGGCAACTGAGTTCTGCTTGTCCAAAAGTGCGTCAGGAATGGTTAGGTAGGGGTACTACAGGGCTAGCTGAAGTGGTCATACACAGCCAGTGACTCCTCCAGAAGGGAAATTCCCAGCCAAAAAGAAAAAGGAAGTTTTAATTCCCTTTGCAGCTTCTCTTTACCAAGGGAGAAAAAATCATGCAAGAATTGCACGCAGACTTTTCCTTTCATCCTGATCAATTTACTTTGTGGATTCTGTAGCTTTGATTGTAAGATGTGATCCAACAATCTTGAATACGTTTCAGAAAATAATCGTCTAACATTGCTGTGGCTACAGTACTTACTGTGTCATTACGGGGGAAAGGTTAATTATTGGCTTGCACCATTGTCACAATTTTTTTTATTTGAAGTAGTGCTGAAAAGGTAATGCATGAATTGTGGTATGATTTAGCATATTTCAGGTTTCATTAAGTTTCTATTTTCATTTTCAATTGCTCAGGCTTTCTTTTTCAAACCTCTTTTATTCTCTTTTTACATTATTTTGCAAAACTGACACTTTTGAAACACAAAAGAAAAAAGACAGTTGCATTGGTGATGATTCTATCCTCTACTGTCCCTGAGGCAGGCCATTTAGCCATCCTGTCCAGTATACATCTCTACAAATGCAATCTTTTTTTTCTTAGTGGCATGTTGCAATAGTTATTATATCTCCCTCCTTGAGATTACACTCCTACAGCAATATTATTAAGTTCATTTGATTGGATGACTTGACCCTTAAACTGTTCAACTGTTCAAAATTACTATTAGGAGAAAAGTTCTGCAATCATTTGAGATTTTATTCACCGCTCCTGACTTTCTGTTTAATTCTGTATTTGAGATCAAAGCACATTCTACTTCATAATAACTAGACAGGCCAGAAACTAGGATAGGACAGTCTACTCCTTCTGAATCTATTTGTACTTCACAGTGTCCACAGCAGCCCCACTGACCGTAAAGTCAGCTTTTACATATAGATTGTAGTCACCACATGACCTTTTGTAGGTGAGTATTGTTGCAGATATGGCATAAGAGGTCTGGATATAGTCTTTTCATGAACTTTCTTCATTTGTAGTTTAAATTGTTTTACTTTTTGTACTGTACTGTGCCTTTCTATGCATAAACATTTCACACTGGTTTGATAACCTGTAAATTAAAAATTAACTTAATTAACCAGCACACATTCAATGCTGGCTCCATTAGTTTTTACAATTAGAGGATGTCTGAAGAGCTTACTCATCCAAAAATTTTTTTTCAAGATCTGGGGCAAGTCACAGGTTTCATAGTTGGGCTTCATCAAATGAAATTGCATCTACAAAGACAGATCTCTAGTGGGCTTGATATCCTACTGCCTTACTCTTATAGGCAATTACATTTATGAAAAGCACAAACATTACTAAATCAGAATGATAGCATTCAATACTCAGGTTGGACTTGGGTACATTTTTGTCTATGCAAAGTAATAAGTATTCAAATTCTTTCTTCTTGGTACAGTTAAAAGAATAAAGTGAGAAGACTGATTTTCTTAACAGTAGCTTTATAACATCTTTAAACTGAGCAATGCACTCAGTTTATTGCAATACGAAATTCTGCTGCACCATGTCAAAACAGGAAAGGCTGAGGGTCTACAAATACTTACACCCATATGAAAGATTTTCACATAGTTACCATTAGAAGATTTTCCTCCAAGATTTCTATTATGATGTTCACAGCCAATTTGTGGCCATTTTGCACTGTTTCAGTGGCACAGGGCATTGAATTGCTGGAAACTGTGATATAATTTGTCCCGGCTAGTGCAAGGAATTAAACATTTCATAAATGACCCTTTTCTGAAATATAGACAGTGTTTTATTTAAATTTGCCAAAAAGAATGATAATGGAGGACTTATGAGGGAACAGTCCCTTGTATTTACACATCTGCCATTCTGGAAATCAGTTGCTTGTAACTACAAGCAATTATGATAAAAATGCAATTTAGGAAAGTTTCTAGTGGTAATGATAATGAAGCAATGACATAGATTGTCTGGGGACATTGCTGATTCTCCATTACTGGAGGTCTTTGAGAATAGGTTAGACAAACATCTGCCTGGAATATCATAGCACATACACATCTTTAGCAGGGAAGTAAAATCATAACACAGTGCCTTTTCTTAAGGTCACAGCCTGCCCAAACACAATGGTCCTAAGCAAGAAACAGATTGTAGTTCCACTGTACAGAATAGGACCAGCTGCCAGCATGGACTCTGTACAGGTCGCTGGCAGTATCTCCGTATGTAAACGTTTTTCTCTGACATGTAGAATGGTTAAGCAATGACAGCAGGTCCATGGATATGCACTTCATGTAGTGTGGATGCTTCTTACAACACACTGAAGTCCTTGGTCTGTGCAGGGGTCTGGGGAGGCACGGTACTGCCACACTGAGGTAAGAAAGGAAGATGGTTCTCCTCTTACTTCTCTGCCCCCTCTTTTGAAGAGCAGCCCAGCTTGCTGCCCTGCCAGCCAGACTGAATACCGCTTCCAGGTTTTAGTCCTATAAGTCATCACTTTCATAAAATATGCAAGAGCACATTTACAATAGCAGTATTCCAGCAAAGTATTCATATGAATAATTGAACTGAAACTACTGTTGTCAGGAGTATGAGCAAAGTATATGTTGTTCACTATTACCTATGCCTTCTCTGTTCACCTCCTGGGGTGCTCTCTAATTTGGCAAAACACTGTGGGTTCCTGACTCTCTCCACTTCCAGGTTCGCCCAGAAAAGCCAGCTGGTGCTGAGTGATGCAGCAGGGGCAGAGGGGTTGTTCCACAGCAGCATGAAATGCAAAAGCACATTTGGCTCTTTGCTACACCCACACTGCAGGCAGACATAATAACACTGTAGGCATTAGTAGCAAAAAGAGGCTGTGATTTATCTACTACATAGACGAATCACACAAAGAAGAATTAAATCAAAATTAAGCTGGAATGATTTATACAAATACTAAAAATGTAGAAGGGTAAGGAAGACCCTCTAGGTTGAGTCACAAAGTTCAGAGTGGACCCCCTTGCTTTCTAAATTACTAGAGTTTAGGTGTAGTTAGACCCAATCCTAGTCTCAGACTAGGTCAACAGTTTATGTCTAAAGGGTATAAGGAATATTCACAGTTTAAGGTTGATCACAGGATTTTAGCAGCACTTAATCATCAACTAATTTATCATTTACAAAGTGAATCAAATAGGATTTACTTAAATTATAAAAGTTGCTTAACTATGGATTCAAAATGGTAATACTTATACTGATTATGAGGTTACTAAATCAGTTCACACACACATGTACACAGACACAAAGAAATAGAAGTACAGAGACTTGTACAAAGGTATATACCTGTTAAAAGTTCCCCTCAAGTTCAGTTAAATACTCATGTCAAATGCCTTTGCAGTTCTTAACGAGTGAAGGGTTGAGCCTCAAGAAGCAGGAAAATGAGTCCAGGCCCCGTCAGCTTTCAGTGATGGTCCTCATAGTATCACAGACTTGGGAGTTTGTGAGCTCTGAAAGGCGTCCAACTCAGAGGGAGATGCTCTTCACAGCATCCTGTAGTCCAGGAGAGCTCAGAGGGCCTCACTTAGGACTGCTGTTTATAGGCTTGGAGATGATGGGCTTTAGTCATCAGTAATTTTCTATCCTGGCCACGATTAAGTTGGTAATTAATGGATTTTGTTTTTTTTTAATTCCATTGACACTGGTATTATGACTCAGAGTCATAATAAAGTGCTCTAAATCTTGCTAAGGAATTTTCAAGGCTGTCAGGTGTTTTGTTGTTCTGATAAGGAATGTTTCTGGTACAGCCAGTGCAGTTTCCCACCTCAGCCGTGCAAGAGTTGCTGGTACGGTCAAGGGATTCTTAACCGCCCAACTCACTACACACAGACTTAAGTCCTAACAGGATTCCTGACATTGTAGAGTGTCCCAGGGGTTGAGGTGAGATGCACCACCACACACGTCCCTTCGCAGCTGCAGACCACAGCCATAAATTTTCTTTTGAGGGCAAGCTAAATCTTTCGGGGGTTTTTCCTGCTCAGTACAAGCCCAGGGAAGGCAGCTCAGAGTGCGTAGATTAGGCTCTGGGTGGGGAGGAGTCCCTATCTACTGCCAGCAGAAGGTGCTTAAGCAGAGCTCATTCTCATTAAGCCAGAAGTGCTCTGTAATTTTACAAAGTTTTGGTCCTGTAATTGTTACTTCTTCACATTTCTGCTCCTGCACCACCACCCCTTTCCTCAGCCATATTGCATTCATGTAGGTGCATGGGGTACCAGATTAATAGGATGATGCAAGTTAAAATTAACTTTTTCATTTAAAGTTGGGCAGTTTAAACTGATCATTATGTATCCACCAAAGACTGTAACAAATATTTTCTCCATCACATGTGGGAATGCCTGTGAGGAGCCACAGGCAGCAAGGGGGAGAAGAAACCAAAATACCTGTAAAATTTGTGAAGTAACAGCATTTTCTTCCTTGAATCCATTCTGAAACTTCCAGTTATTGTCCCTTATGCCACATATATCTGCTTTCTGTATGCTTTTTAATCACTAATGAAATTGCCTCGGTCAAATGCCTGTAATTCAGACTCATTGCATCAGACCAAGAAACTTAATCCTCATCAGCCAGTGAATCTCAGTTCCACAGAAATTTCACTGAAGTCATTGCAGCAGCAAAAGTGATGTGAGAGCAGAACTAAGCTCTGTCCTAAACTACTGATTTATTTACTGTTTACAAACTTTACAACATTTATTATTTATAGATACAGACATGCAAAATATCCTCTTTCTGTTTATTTTGGGGAAAATTGGGATCCTGTTGTTATTTGCTTGTTCAAATATAATCTGTGATTGCATTCAACAAATAATACAAGCGAGATCATTAAAAATGTTTTTCTTAAAGTTTATTTAACAAGAAGAGGCTCATTCTCTTTGACCAATGCTTTGCAAGTATTTTCCCTAATCTTATTTGATACCTTTGATTTAATTGAGAAAAGTTACTCTAAAAGAATTATAATTTTCTTGCATGCTTTTGTTAAAAAAATAAAACAAAAGTAATGTGATTAAGACTATGCGAAACAAAGGAAAAACAAAACCAGCAATGACAGCAAACAACAACAACAAAACAAACACAAAAGCAAAACCAGCAAAGAAACTCTTGAACGTTCGGGCAGGACAAAGGCATGCGCATATCTACAATAAAAAATTGCTGCAGTCAACATGTAAGTAGGTGACCTGTAGATGACCTAACTTTAAAAAATTACATGATGGTGGTTTGATGGGGGAGGAATAAAGAAAGGAGGAAAGAGGTGTTCTAACTACCAAAGGATTATTCATAAACAAATAATTTTACACTACTTTTATGTCAATAACTTTTTAAGATTTCTACTTAAAAATGGATCACGAGCTTAGTGGAACATTATTGAAGAGGATGTAAACCATCTGCTGAAATATCTTTCTGTATCATTGATGCTACAAATAAGGAAAATCGCCTTTACTTTTGAGTGCTTCCTGCAAATTGTGGTATAAACCAGAAAAAAATCTCAGAGGAATCAGTAGGGGTCAGTCCATTGCCTGTGCTGTCTACAGGCAATGGATCAAGCCTCTAAACTCGAAGCCACTGCCAGGTCTCTCTTTGACTTTACTCATCAGCAAAGTTATGTCTTTCAAATCCTCAAAGTTAATGCCAGCAGTGATCGCTGCTGTGCTGTCACCTGTACAGGCCAGTAGTACTTCTTGGAGGGAGAAGAAAGAACTCCTGCTTAGATTAGATTAAAGACATGATGCAAAGGAATTGGTATGAACAGCTTCAAGGTACACAAGCCTTTATCTGCCTTTGTAAACTACAGGGCATTTGATTGGCTTTAGATAGTTGAACAGTGAGCCAGAACACAGACACGGATTTCCTTTTTGTGCAAATGCCTAAGAAAAGGCTTTGCCATCAAAACAGAACTACAAGAAAAGATGCAGAGTAGTTTCTATGTCGTCTGTGTATAAGATTTTTCCTCCCATCTTCAATATGGTATGAAAAAAGAAATGTGACCATTCTGTGAGCACAAAGTAAAGATGCCAACATGATTTCTCTCAGTTAGAAAACATCCTTTTGTTAAGTGACTAAGGTCAAGAGTCTAGGCAGCTAAACCCCACTGAAATCCAGGGTACAGTTCTCATCAAGGGATTGCAGAAAAAGAACAACATGAAACAACTTTTCTGACCTAAAGTAGGCCTCAAATGACAGAAAACAAGGAAGCTCCCTTAACCATCTTATTGTGTCTAATCTTTGTAATAAGTCTCCTTAGAACCATGTCAGGTTATTGCTATAAATGTCAATTGTGTTATTATACAAGGATAGGTGGAAGGAATACTTTAGCATTGTTTAAAAGAAAAATCAGTGAACTTTTCAAATTCAAAACTTTGCTGTCATTTCAATTCCATTTCTGTGAAAATAATGTTATATTCAACAAAACTTCTTTGTTTCTTAGTAAGACTCCAACAGTGAACATACTTTGTTGATCTGGGTAGAACAAGACTTGAGGTGTCAGAGTATAAAAATCTTTCTTACACTTTTTATTTATTTTTTTGTTATTTTGACATCTATCTCTATTAAGGACAAAGTCTTAGTCCTTGCTATATCTGAGCGGGCCATGGAAGGGTTAAGGAGATGGCAGTGTTCCTACAATGTGTGCACACATTGTAGTCCTTGGCAGGTTTGACACCCTTTCATGCCCTAGGACATTTTGTAAAGCAGGTATCTAGAAAAAGGGCAGACGTATATCCCCAGAGAGAAATATACCCTTGGTCATTTCGCTAAGTTGGTTGTTGACAGCAGCAACAGAGACCCAGAAGAAAAATGGTCACATCAAATGACCATTTTCAGAAACATTTCAGTGAGCAATGATGACTAGTTCTCTGCCTGGATTCTGCCTGATTGCATATACAGGGTCAGGTAGTCACCATATGTTCTGCTAGCAAACACTGCAATCACTCAGGCAGATTACAGAAACAAAGAAACAGGAGCTTTCAGAGAGAGCAAAGAATCATCAGCAAACTCTCCTAAAGAATAAAGAAAAATTTCCTTATTTTCTTGCACTTATTTACTTCTACCCTGCTTGTAGCCATATTTCTTTCCCTTGAAAGAAATTCTTAAATTGCTTTTCTCAAATTCCAGTAGAATTCAACCATTAAAAGCTATTATTTCAATTAGGCTTCCATTACTACCTATATTCTACTTAGAATGGCAGTCCTGAGAAGCCTTGACAGGCAAGACAAAGAAACAGCTTCCCCATCTACAAACTGCATTTAATTATTTTTTTTTACACAATATTGTAAGCATCAGTAAAGCACCAGATTTTGTTGTTGCCTAGATTGCTGAGGACCACAGTGATTCAGCTGTTCTTCTATCATGTGGTCCAAAGTGTGGTGGCCATGAAGCAACATTAATAACAGCATGAGTGCCACCATTTTTGGTATTTCTCTTCTTTCTCATCCCTGCAAGACTACCCTGTTGCAATGCAATGTAAAATTTGTTCCCATTCATCTTGTTCTTATTACTGGTGAATAGCTTCTTACTATACAAGTGGTCCATTGAAATTATTTGCCTACAGACATCCAGTGTGAACAAATAAGGCATGAACAGATATTTATTTGTCTTGATAACACTATATTAAGTCCTTTGTTTGTATTTAGGTGATAAGGATTGAATTTTCAGAAGCTGACCTATATCACTTAATTTGAAACTTCCACAACACAGACCCCTGCACATCAAGTACTGTCCCTAGGCTCCCTGGGCTCCTTGCATAAAGGGAAATAAGTGTTTTAGGGCACAATATATCTGAAATATTTCAGCAACTCCTTTAGGATGAAATGAACTGCACCTCAGAAGCACCTCCTCTTCATTAGTTAGTCTAAGGAGACTAACAAGTGCCAACCTTTGCTGTCTAAAGGAGGTCATGTGGATTCCACAACCGATTTCTTAAAGTAGGCGCGTAGCTTAAAGCAGTGTCTTAACCCAGCATCCACCTGTTTTATGTCAGTCTGAGGGTGAAATGGTTTGATTTCTGGAGATGCTGGGCTCTTCCTATTGATTTTCAGTTCAAATAACTTCAGCCTTCTAAACAAAATATTATCTAGTATGTAGAATATTCTGAGCCACTTTATAGTCTCAAAATAAGGACTTCCAAAGATGATTCAGCACACCCTAAACATCTCAGTAGTTCAGAGTGATAGGATAAATCAGTTTCTAGAGGTGACATTCTCTCTTCCTTCATTGCCTTAGATGAGTAGCCAAAATGAGTATGCTGAAACTAGATGCCAAACTTTAGATAACTGAAGTTAGATCAGTGATCTAGTTGTACAGGTTCCACAAAAATGAAACTGCTCATAATTTACTTAAGGAGTTTCATAAAACCTTTGACGAGAAAGTTACTCTTTAGACCCCCCTTTTGTGGCCCATTACTCAGGCTGATTATTAAGCATCTCAGTGAATTGTATTCCAGTTTTACACTACCTTCAGATTTGATCAAGGCTCCAAGGAAATACTTGGCCTTATAGAGAAAATCAGAAGAATGTCATACTTTTTAGATTGTATGTACAGTAGAACACGGATGTGCATGTATGTGCATATATGTGTATGCGTTTAAGCACTGCAAAGGGTTTTTCTTTCCTGCCAGGACTCACACAGTCATGCTGTTACACTGATCATCATCATAATGGTGACAACATCAAAAACTTGTGCCCATTATACCCTTTCCGTGAAAATGAGAGAGCACATGCAGTTTGGCATGTTCTCAGAGCAACGATTAGCCCACTCAAGGGTGTTATTAGAAACATGAAAACAGAGTCATCCATCATCCCAAGTGGTACATGTTTACCACTCACTTTAAATAGCTGTGCCTGGAAGTGGAGGTTAGACAGTTTCACCTTTTGATTTCTCTTATCGTCCTGTCATGCTGCTCCTTCTGATCAGACAGCGCATAGTGAATTTCTGTTGTCAGTTTGCTCCCTTTCTAATGTCAAGCTTTAAGTTCCTAGTCCACCCGTATTTTGCCAAAAATTTCACATAGGCTGCTTCAAAAACTTCTTTTCATGGAAAGGCAGCTCTTTCCTTTTCTGTTCTTTCTGCAACTATTGTTAATAAATCTATGTTCTAAATACGCAGTCCATCACTGATGAACACTCTTTCTCATGCTGCATTGCTTAAGCATGTTACACTGATATTGCTTATGTATCTATGGAACCTTCTAATTTCACTTGATTTACCTGTTTGGAGTTTTACATACGTATTCAAGCCTGACCTCAAAGCAGAACTGTTACTGGTATCATTAAATTTCAGAACACTTAGACCAAAAATGCATTAGTGCAGGTGCATGTTAGGCAGCATCTGCCTTAGCAAATAGCACGGCCCAGTATGTTATGTACTAATCTGTAGAATGAGATAGTTGGTGAGAAAGACCTGACGTCTATACCACACATCTTCCATGGCAGGGGGATTACTTCAGACTAGCTCTCATATGGGGAGAATGTCCATTTATGGCTGGAGTGTATTAACTTGATCTGTACCTCCATCACATCTTCCAGTTTAGCTTCAGATGAAAGAAAACCAGTTCATGCGCTCTTAGAACACTCCACAATAAATGGAACTGACTGAAGAAGATCCTGATATAAAATGCCAGCAGAGAACACATGCCTAGGGTGTCATAAGATACTTCTTATTTTAGCAGGTTTGTTCATTTTAATGGTGGAAGTGAAAGCAATGTTAAGGCTACTTCATATGCTGTTTCAGAACAAACAGAAATGTCTGCAAAGGCACTACCAAGATGTTTAAAAATAATTTTTAGTGTCGCATGGTCAGGCAAATTGTTACCAAGACCACAGAAATTCCTGTAACAGCCAGTTAAATGGTTTGTTTTTTTTTTTCTAAATTCAGCCTGCAACAAAATCATCTTTCTAGCCTTTTGAATCTTATAACATCTCATGCACCTAAGTATCTGAAAGGGGAACACTAAACATCACAGTGATATCGGATTAATATTAAGAATCAGCAGTGGTCTTAATGGTTAAGAGCATCATCAGAGATATGAGCAATGGCTATTTTATTTTGTCAAGGTTTTTTACCTGCATGAATTAGCTTAGAGAGTTCTGACCATATTTTGTAACATATCAAGCCCTCATTCAGCAGCAACTTACATATATATTCCACTCTACACTTGTGAATATTCCCACAAGGCTACTTCAGATGTTTCACATCACAACTATTAAAAATCAGAATGTATTTTTCCCCTTTGTTTTCTAGTATGCTTTGTTCAAGTTAACTCAATATATTGTTTCTTAGAAAATATACCGCAGTCAAAGCAAAGGAGAGTTTTTTAACTGAAGCTGAACAAAAGGTTCCTAATATAGCTAACATCCAGCATTCATCACAAAGTGAATAAGTAACTGACTACACTAAAAAGTAGACAGCAATTGTAAGCTGTATGCAGAAAATCAGGGGACTTCAGGGAGTGTAAAGAAAGAGAATAAAATACAACTCCTGATAACCTTCACCTCCACATACAGAACCTCCACCACTGGCATAATAGTGAATGTGTAATTAAATAGTGTAAGCCTGGTAGAAGCTACAATAAGAACTAGTGCAATATTTTGAATTTTATCATCAAAACAAACTAAATGTAAATAATGAAATGGGCCTACTTTCCAGAAAGTTTTTCAGAAAGCTTCTGTTTTAATTCCATATACTGCAACAACAGAGTGAAATCTGAGAACACTTTACTGAATAAAACCCCCAAACATCAACCTTACACCATTTCTTTCTATTTGTCTTCCCGCTGCATGGGGGTTATAAACTTTGCTGCTATAAAAGCAGGTGATTCAAAATAATCCTGTGACAAGTTTCATCAGAACAATCATCAGTAATCATGTCTTGTGAATAATGCAGCCACAGATGGATTTGGTGCAAATCCACATGTACATTTCCACATGCTCAATCAGAAAGAGTTGATGCTTTGATGCTTTGTACTACAGTGTCTTGATTTTCTACAAGCTAACCCTATTCAGGACAATACTATTCATTGCACACACACCCCTATCAATAGCATCAAAACATTTTACATCAGTACAAGACTCAAAAATCCTCTTATGCCACAAAGCTGTGTCGTTCACGGTCTTAAAAGGAATATCCATTTATTACAGCAGCTGAGAGAGAGCTTGCCACACACTGACTGTTTTAATCAGGTCAGAGCATGGTAGCTGTGTAAAAAAAAGATGTACTTAAGTGTGTGCATGCATGTACACATATGTGTATGCATATATACTTTATGTATACATACAGTTACATTTCAATTTGAGTGAGATTAGTACTGCACAACAGTCATTGAGAACAGAGAAAAACAGTGTGTGTAAGTTAGGAAACAAGTGTTTCAGAGATTTTCGTACATGGAATTGTTGGCTTTTCCCTGAGCCTCTTTTATGATATATACTGACAAGACAAAATCCTTGAACTGAAAACCACGCAAACAAGGAAGGCAAACCATGCAGACTAGAGCTCAATTACAAAGAAATTATTTCTAGAAGGAGTGTCATACTCCTCAAATGTCTGAACAATCAGTTTAAGCAGTCAGCTAAGGCTGAATGGCTCCAATGCTTGAAAATATAATATAAGGAAACAATTAAGCAGTCCTTCAATGTCACAAAACAGTTGTTCACTTAGAAACATAGCTTTGTGGTGAGGTCCTAGCTCAGAATGACATCCATAAGCCCATGACTTTGGTCTTTGACCTCTACAATAGTTAACAAGTATTTTTCAGAATCGCAGAGGTGACAAGAAACCAGCTACACCTTTCTCACCAATGTTTAACTACCAACGGTTGCTGCCTAACACACACGTCCTTAGGCATGTGTAACTTTAGGTACCTTCACTTCGGTGACAGAGGTTTAAGTACCAACTTAGCATTGTACTGCATGTACTAAATAATTTTGGAGTCTGTCAGGATTTACAGAGTAGGTAACATTTATTTGGGTAAAGTACCCCATCTGATAGCCATGCTTCACACAAGTATAGCTCACCTCCCAATAAACTGAATTGAATAATAGATGTCTAAAAGTTGAATGCTGCAATACTGAACACTGTAATGCATAAGCTGTCTTACAGCACCTCTTGTAGAAGATCTATATGGATGTCTATATCTTAAATATCTTTCCGTAAAACCAGCAGATTCCAGAAAAAAAAAATTATCATCCTATTCAGTTGTCCTTTTTTACTATAATAGCAAAGGTCTTTGGAGTCTGCAAGGAAAAAATTACTTCTAGAGATGTCAAGGGCCAACCTTGAGTCCAAAGGTGATGTCAGGATATTGGCTAACAAGGCTCAATAGACCAGGTAAACTCCAAGCTCCTAAGAGTCCGAGCTAGAGTTAAGGATAGGGCAGAGCAAGGCAGATGATTCAGAGTAGAACAGTTAGGGATTTGGGGACAATGGCTAAATATAGCAAGGGCTGACAACATGTTATTGGTTTTTTTATTGTTTTAAATCCCATTAGGCTAGGCTTGGCTTGGCAGAGTCAACCCTGCTGAGTTCAGGCAGGGTTTAGAGTTCAGCTGGAGTTTAGAGTTCAGGCCAGGAAAAGCCACTAAACTATTACTAGTACTGAGGTGCATGATTTTCAGAGTTTGCTAACAAAATTGAAAAGAGATACCACCTGGAATGACTTCCAGGAATTAGATTTAACGTCACCATACTAGGAAAACAATTTAGAGATAGCGGACCTACTGTGGTTACAGGCTAATTTTAAAACTAAATTTATCTTAGAATCATTTAGGTTGGAAAAGACTTTTAGGAGCAACCATTAACACTGCCAAGTTCACCACTAAACTATGCCACCACAAAAAGCTTCATCTATTTGTGTCCTATGATCAGGATAAGGATCCTAGGATTCGGTCCTATGGTCCTATAATTTTGTATCTATGATTAAGCTTTGGGCTCAGTCTAGAAGAGGACACTGGTTTGTCCCCGGCTGGTTTAGGAAAATAAAAATTACCTGGTAGAGACTGATGAGATAGGTCTGCTGGCACTGCTCAGTTAAATTCACCACTCAGCATGATACCAGTTCAGGTTTTGAGCTCAGCTTTTCAGAAGCTTTGGATGAGATTTATTTCCTACAGTGGGGCAGACACCAGAAGAGGTAAATGAGTTACCCGTAAGTCTAGGTTGGACAGGGCATGATGAGCCAGGGTTAGCATGACCAATAGCAACAGCTTCTGCTTTGAGGACTGAGGCTAGAAGGAGTTTCTGTATAGTGTATAAAGCCATCTAGGGTGTGATTTGATGAAGTCTGCCACATTTTTAATACCATGGGAAATATATACCAAAGTATCTTAATTTGTTAAGGATAGCATTTAATGATTGCAAGTCCGGTAGACAGGTTTCTATCACTATTAGTCATGGTTTAAATAAGAACTTAGAGATTTCAGAAATTAGAAATGGAATATTAAAAATGCATTAAATCAAATCTTTCCTGTTCTTGTCACACACATTATTCAAAAGATGAGGTTTAAATCTACCTTTTATTTTCTTATTATTGTCTGGTTTTCTGTACAGTTTCCTATTTTGGCTAGGTATGGACCAGAGATTTCTCAAGGTATAATCCTTCTCCTCCTACACACACAAAAGTAATAAATAAATAAAAAACAAAATCCCTAAACTGTCACATTCTAAAAGAAGAGAGAGTGAAGAGGTCAGAAAGCAAATCACTTGCAGAGCTGCGAACAAAACTCATTTTCAAGACTCCTAATTCAGTGTCATGGCCTTTACTTTCTGCTGCTCTTTTAACAGTCCTGGAGGCAAAGGAAGAAAAATTACATTAAGAATCATAGTTACTTTTTTACACCCTTGGAAATCAGAATAATTTAATTTGTAAATTTTAATTATGTCCCGTTTTTCCACATTTCTGTTCAACACTTAAGAAACCTTGATTAATTTTAGCACAACATCATTTCTGTGAGCTTTCAAAAACTTTTCTCACTGTATATAAGAGATTCTTTAAATATTAGATGTATATTTCATCTGGTTAAGCCTATTATCATCTAAAAGGTATTAGCATACTTTGTACAATACATTCCAAAGGCCCAATTCAAAAAATGAGACTTGTTTGCATGTACAATGCCTGACAAGAAAACTATGTTTATTGTTGTTGGTTGTTCTTTGGCATATTAACAGTTAACAAATTTTGACAGTTAACAGTTGACAGTTAACTGTTAACAAAAGCTGGGTAATATTTTTCCAAGATAGGCTCTGGGGTTCAATTTCTTATAACTTCTCCAAACTTAAAGCCATTATGCTGAAATTTGCCGTGGCAGATCTTTGGTTCAAAACACACAATGAATTTTACCAAATGTAAGCAACTAAAGAATGACAGCCTATCCCCCTATCACTACTATCACTTATTCCATCACCTCATACGTGACTAATGATTTTTTAAAAAAACTTTTCAGTGCATGCATTATTTTTTATTTAAAACATACATAATACTATTCCACAGTCTTGCAAGGACATGTGAAAGTGGTTTTCCAGCTGTCTGGGAAGTCCTAAGATAGCATATTGATGATTAACTTCAGAACAAGTCCACATCTCTCCACAGATAGAATCTGAGCAAAGGCCACTGACTAATGCATGGTACTCTGAGCATCAGATAAAGAGGGAGTCCCATGAAAAAAAGTAGCATGTGATCACTTTAATTACAGTAATAAGAAATTAACAGATCTTATTTAAACTTGCAGAGGCAGCCAACTTTCCTTAATGTTGAAGAATTTGCCTTGGCAAACTTAGTAGTACTCCTTCTCTGTAAGCTTTTCTGACTATGTATTCCAAGACAGTAGATTATTCCTCAAATATTTTACGTATAAAATTTGCAATTTGGAAAAAAGTATCTCTCTGAGTGTTGGTTCATAAACGCTTCTGGTGTTATCTCAGCTAAAAAGAGTCTCCATTTGACTGATTGGCATTCTTCTCTTTTGTTCTCATCTAGCTTCTATAATAAATTGTAATCAAACTGGATGTTCCATGAATTTAAGATCTGTTATCCATGTGCATACTAGGTCAGCATATCCCAACTGAGGGAGTGGAAGAAAAGGAAGAGGAGTAAAATGGAGAAAGTTATTGACTTAATATCAGTTAAGTTGTTTGATTTGACTTTCCTACCATCTTCAGTGTGCTCCAGGGACTCTGGATGAAATAATATAGAGTCCCCACTTGCTTTTCATCTTTCTTCCCTGCGTACCTTCTAATGTCAGTAACAAGAGGAATGAATGATAATCAGAAAGCTCCAAGTTTAAGGAACATCCCTTAGGTAGAAGCTTGACTTATCAACTTCAGCAGTATTCAAATAAACTCTACATATATTTGCAACACAGACTAGTTCCCTGTCTTGAAACTAAATCCCAAATCCACATAAAGTGAGGAAGATGGAGGAAGAGGGAATGAGCAGAATATTCACAAATGTTTCTTTGGAGGGATGCAGGTGTTCATTCTGGCCGCCTTCTCAGTACTGTATCTGAGGGAAGAATGGGGAATGGCTTTTTCAATAGAACAATCTTGAGCAGCCTTAATGTAACTTTAAAGAAATGTGTTCTTTGAGAGTTCTTAGTCCATTTGTTAAGGTACTGACATAAATAATGGCAAGAGGGCATTCCACTTTTTCTGATTTAGAATAAAACTGTTTCCCCTAAAATACTCCAGATAAGGTACAGTGAGGATCTGAAGCTGGATCTCTAGCACCTTAGTTGTCCTTGGTTTTGCCTTCCCCTAAAAATGCCATGTATCCAGCTATCTCTTCATAATATAGCTCGGCTTTGGTAAAACAACTAATTTTGAGCAATGCATGACTTGACTTCTGTGCTTACTTTTTAATATAGCAATACTTTCCAGATCTGGTCAAAGAAGCATTTAAGAAGTTAATAGAAATTTACATTAAATTAAAAAAAAAAAGAGAGAGAAAGAGAGAAAGAAAGAGTGAAAGAAAGAAAGAAAGAGTGAAAGAAAGAAAGAGTGAAAGAAAGAAAGAGAAAGAAAGAAAGAAAGAAAGAAAGAAAAAGAAAACAAGGAAAGAAAGAGAAAGAAAGAGTGAAAGAAAGAAAGAAAGAAAGAAAAAGAAAAAGAAAGAAAAAGAAAACAAGGAAAGAAAGAGAAAGAAAGAGTGAAAGAAAGAAAGAGAGAAAGAAAGAAAGAAAAGAAAGAAAGAAAGAAAGAAAGAAAGAAAGAAAGAAAGAAAGAAAGAAAGAAAGAAAGAAAGAAAG